>JAQQAC010016209.1:129162273-129520494 GCA_029783875.1 Phataginus tricuspis | reverse complement strand
ATAAAATGCCTCATGTTTTCCCATTTTCGAAATGGAGTGTTTTTCTTTTTACTGTTGAGTTTTGGAAGTTCTTTATATGTTCTAGAGATGAGTCCTCTGTTAATATGTGGTTTCCAAATATCTCCTCTGTGTCTGTAGCTTGCTATTTTACTCTCTTAAAACAGTCTTACACACTAGACAAGTTTTTAATTTGACATAGTCGAATTCCTCATTTTTTTTTCTTTCATCGATCAAGCTTCTGGTGTCATGTTTAAGAGCTCTCTGCCAAGCCCTGGGTCCTATAGTTCTTCCGTATATATTTTTTAAGTTTTATACTTTTACATACTTTTTTCTGAATCTATGATCCATTTTGAGTGATATTTTGGTGTTTAACATACTTTTTACTTAGGAATTGTTTTAGATTTACAGAAAGTTCCAAATATAGTACAGTTTCACACAGTTTCTTCAATGTGAACATCTTACATTGCCACGGTACACATTTCAAAACTAAGAAACTGACATTGATTCATTACTATTTACAAAATCCAGTTTTATTTGGATTTCAACAGTTGTTCTGATAATTTTTTTTTCCAAGATCAAATCCACCCCTGTCCTCTGTTCTATTTAAACCCTATTTTACCACTTGCTACTGTAGCTATACCAGCATTCTTTCATTTGACTTTTGCCTAATATGTCTTTTTCCATGCTTTTACTTTCAACTATCATGTGTTCTTGTGTTTAATGTATATCTCTTCTAAATAGCATACATGTCAATTCTGGGATATATTTTATTTCAACCTGTCACACTATTACATTATAATTCCTCCTTTCCCACTTTCCATCATATTTATATTTTACAGGCTTTTATTTTAGTGTAATTATTTCTTATTTACAGTAATTACTTTTATTTTATTTTAGTATAATTACTTTTATTTGGTGTAATTATTTTTACTCTCTCATTCTCGTTCTCTCTTGTCCATTTTACCACAAGAAACTTTACCTTGATAATATATCACTTTTTCTTCTATATGTCCTTGAGCAACTGCTGGAATTTTTTCTCCTTTTAAATACTTAATCTATAATATTTTGACTGCAAATATTTTGTAACCAAACTTCTAGGGCTTGAATGCCTGAAAGTAATTTCACCTTGCACTTATATTTCACTGACAGTTTGAATAAATAGATATGCTAAATTTTGCATTCTGTTTCTTCAGTTTCTTGCATCATAATGCTGCTATTCAAAAATGTGATATCAGCATGACTTGTTTTTGCTTCATATATGTCTATAAGCTTCTAGAATTTCCCCCTTTGACGTTTGGAAAAAATTCACTTGTGTGTGTGTGTGTGCATGTATGTGCATATGTGTGTGTTGTAATTTATCTGTCCTTTTAAAATATACTCTGACTCTCTCCCATTTTTTTGTTTTATGTTTCATCAAGCCTGAGAAATTTATCTTCATTGGTTTTAGAAATGCTTATTTCTCTGTATTTTCACTTCTCTGTCTTTCTAGGGCTCTTATTGTCAAAATAGTAACATATTAATTCATATATCTTAGCTCTTTTATTTTTTTCTATTTCTTCTTGCTTCTTCTGAAGGATTTCCTTAAACTAAAATTTCTAATCTATATTATAGTTGTATGCTTCTCAAAACAAAACCACATATCCAGCCTTTGCCCATTGTTCCCTTTATTGCACTCTGGATTTTTTTTCAGCTCAGGCTTCTGTCTTCAAATTCAAGAACTGTACATTGTCAGATACCTCAGGGGTCTGCATTAGCGGCATATCCTCTCTACCTACTCCAGTTCATGCTACTCTCCTATCTCAACTGCATTTGGCAGCCCTGACATCTTTTCATTATTTGCGGTTACAGCTGCTTCATGTAAGAGGTGTCTATTTCTGTTGCCTTATTCTCCCTGTGAATTCCAAGAGAAGAAGGAAGATAAGTGACTTTAAGCTAATGTGCTCATACTAGAAATTCTCTAATATGGTATTTCATTTCAAGTCTCAAAATAATGAAAGCAAATTCATAATCCACTCAATGCCGAACAAGACACAGGGGGAAAATACGATTGCCTACTTCTCTAAGTCCCTAAGACAAATGGTTTTTCTGCACAAAAGTCCCTATGAAAAATGGCTCTTTCTGTTTGCACTAGTTATGGTCTTGTATTTGTTTTCTTATCTCAATGTAGTCCCTGAACCATTTTACTAATTTAAAAATATTGTTTCCTGAGGAAACAGGCTTTTTTTTCTGCTTCATACCACCCCCTCAAATTTGCACCCTTCTGTCTTCTGCCTAAGTTGACTAGATATTTGTGATGTTTTTATTTTCTCTGTCCATAGTACCTGGTAGTCAATAGTTACAAATGTTAACTAATAATTTCTGAGCAAGGAGACCCAGGTTGGAAACAGTTTCTCCTATTTAACTAGAAGGGAGATTTGGGAATACCGGGTTCATTTTAATATTTTGTATAGCTGCTGTCTCATGATAAATGTATGTTTTCTTAAATCTATGTAATTCAGTGGTACAGTTGACAATATTTAGCAAAACAAATAATAGAGAAAGCCCAGTTACATTTGAATTTTCGATAAATAGTAGATATTATTTTGGTATGAGTATATCCTATGAAATATTTGACTGTGCTATTTAATGGTCATTTTTCTCACTGCTTTCACATACATTTTTCAAAACTAGGCATGCTTTGTTTAAAGAAATCGGTGCAATACTTTTATAATTCAGAGCAGGCTTTTAATCTAAATGAAAACATTAGGAATATAGAGCTGAATTGCAACGTTGTTAATCCAATGGAAACTTTGTTTGTGGTCAAAATGAATAATTTGTGTAATAACTGGAGCATTTTTGTTATGGTATTTTACATACTTAAAATGACCTTCAACTAAAAAAAGTACTTCTAGGCATTTATAACTGTAAATACCATTATCTGCCTTAAATAAATTACCTAAACTTGTATATATAACAGCACATTTATCTCCTAATTTTACAGGAGTGAAACCTGGTGCTGACGGAGTTCAAGAGCATTGAGTATTGCCCAATGTCGCATGATTATGTTCACATTGAGATAGTTCTGCATAACCGCATTAATAAATGTAACATTCTTTTCAATAATATAGGGAGGACCTATAAGAGCTTTAGAGAAAACCTTTTAACATTTAATTTTCTATTCGGAGGACCTATAAAAGCTTTAGAGAAAACCTTTTAACATTTAATTTTCTATTCACTGCAGTTATGACAATGAATAATAATCTGTAAACTAAAAACCACTGGAGAAAAGCTAAGTAAATAGACACATATTATATCCATGAATTGTAAGAGTCACCATGACAAACGTGTAAAAGTAAAACATTATCTACCCCTGAGGGAGGGACAAGACAATGATCTAGGCTTAGGTTATTAGAGCCTTCCTATAGCTGGGGGAGGGGTAACATTGCTGAGAAAGGCCTGCCCACGAGAACCCAATACAGGGCCTACTTAAGACAAGCTGTATCAGGAAAACAGAAAACCTTCCAATATCAGGCTAGCATGCGGTGAGTAACAAGCTACAGATGTCTACTGATAGAGGATGGGCAAGAATGTTTCCCAAGTTTCCTTTCTCATGCTCGTGACAAATTGGTAGCATCAGATTAATTATAATTTCTATGTCTCCAGTTGATTCTGAGGTGTTAGTGAAATAATCTACATGAAAGCACTAAGAACTCTACCTAACAGGTAAGTAAATATTGAGTAAAGTTTAAGGGAAAAAAAATGCAGTCATTAATAACACAAGATGGTATTCTTATATTCTTTTAACACTAGGAAAACATGGGGTTATTGGAGATTAGGTGATCTATATTTATTTTCCTTTTTAAATGTATTATTTATTCATCTGAGTGACTAAAGTGATTCTTTCCCAGTCTCATTAGTCAAATCGGGCAAATTTATATAATAAAGAAAATCCAATAATCTCTTTCCACAAATCCATTTCACAATTATAACTGCACTTTGCAACAAAACTAGCTCTTAACAAATGTTCTAATGTATTGCTATTTTCTTATTGCTTTTGTTTCAGGATGTTTATATGAAAAGGGCATTTTTACACTTCTACATTTTTTTCTTCCTGTTGTGGCAAGTTTCTTTTATGAATTATTTTTTTAAATTTATTGCTAATGCATAGGGAAGTCATTTTTTCCTTAAATACTGCTTCTCTTACCACATTATATTACTGATTTTTTCAGTGGATTTTCTTGGGTTTTTAGGTGATTAATAATAATATTTATTTTTTGTGGGCCTTGGGATATTAACACCAAACTACATACTACATCATCGTAATCAGAATGTTTTATGAATAATCAGATGAAACAAGTCATGCAGTGCTTTTATTTTAAGGACTGTGACTAAGGACTTAGTCCAACTTCATATCTCATAGATGGGAAGTGAATTCAAAACAAGAAATCAAATGTGATTATAAAATGTGTATTATTTATGAAATTTAATTTTGTGATATAAAACTATTTATGTTTCTGTTAGTTCTCAGATTCCAAAAGAGTGTTTATATATGTTGCCTCATTGAAGTCTCATGAGAATTATGTGATATACAACTCATAACATTTTTATAGCATAAGATGGTTATGGGGGTCAAGTGTGATAATCTACATATAAGCTGTCTGCCAAATACACAGGCAAGCATTAAGTGTTAATGATTATCAGAGCATCATTTTTTTAAATTCACAAAACCACATCAAATAACTGGTCTATAGCACAAGTTATTTTTATTATTTCCCATAATAATTTTCTTAGTAATAGTACAAATTATTTTTCACCATTACTAGTGATACCAGACAGTAAGACATACTAATAGAGGCAAAAGTAATACTTCCTCCACTCACCCTTCATTTCATACTTCCTCTGTAATCAATATTAATACCCTAGTTAATTTTATTCAACATCTGCCACCTTCAGAAAACTATATCGTACTCAAAAATTGCATGTATTTAGGCATGTCTTTGTATAGAATCAAGTACTATGAAGATAATCTTTATGTTTCTCAGTCTCCTCAAATCCAGTCCATAGGGTTTGGCCTTGGCAGCTTCTGCAAACATTGGATCGTACTCCACAGATTCTGCAGTGTATTCTTCTCACTGACTTCAACGTTTGTCCTTCAGCCGGGCTGTTCAGCCCTGAGTCTCCAGGTAATCAGTTTAGAGTGATTTTCCAAGGGAGTTCACAGAGCCTGACTATGGCTGGGTCCTGATCCTATGACTCACTGGAGACCTTAAAACGAAATGGCATTTTACCAAGTGGCATTAATCTCACATAATACATCTTTTTCATTGAATAACTCACCACAAACCTCCAATTATGTGAAAGTAAAGAACGTCTTTTTTAATTCAAACTTTAACATATGCAGGCTGAGCTTAGTTAAATTGACAATATATCTGTGGATGTTTATTTTTGTTAAATAACTACTTTATGTTAGAGCGATTCAACTCTGAACTCAGTTTATTGATCTTTGTCAATAACTGAGCCAACAGCACGAGGTTTCGTTGCTCTAGCATTACAACATTGTTGAGGGTCTTGTGCTTCAAATGCGTCTATACCCTCTTTCTTTCTCTAAGGATTTCATGAAAGATTACACCGCCCTATACTTAGATATGAACATAAACATCAGTTTCCCACATTTATGAAAATGTCATTTGGGGCTTTTGTCTAGAGTTGATCTAAGCTACTCCGTGGCATTGCTGCCCCCCCGTTTTGTTTCACCAAGCAACCTTCAGTGACTTTGAACTGACACTAGCCCTTCATGCAAGCACATGCCCTTCATAGCAGCTGGCAGAGTCGTAAGTAAAGCCCTGATAGGGCTTGCCCAACAGTCCGTGTAATGAACAGTCTCCCCTGTGTCCTAGGGCCTTCCCCTTAAATAAGACCCCCATGGGTTTACCAAAATCCCCTCTTTTGGCTTGATTGGGTCAATCCAGTGTTAGCCCAGAAACCTCAAAGCACTGCACGCCCACACCCTAATAAAGGCATGTGCCCCAGGTGTTGCCTCTCCCTCTGGCTGCCCTCTGCCTTGACTCCCCGTGTGGCCCTTTGAGGAGTGCTGGGTACTTTCTCCAGGACCTGTGAGTAATAAACTTCTCTGTTTCAATTTTGCTTCTAATCTGGCATCTTGTGCTCCACTCAGCAAGTGTTAAAATGACAAATTCATAACAGTTTTCTATTCCAGGATAACTACATTAATTTTTAAAACTGTAAGATCTTTCTAACACAAAGTTTTCTCCTTTTCTGATATGCACTATTGGTTATTTTTATCAAAATTACTTCTTTTCTATTCTTTGAGGAGAGTTTCCATTCTTTCTCTTAAACATTATAAAATATCTTAAGTCTAATCTTAGGAACATTGGGCTTTTTTTCTGTTGTTATTTCTGTTTTTTATTTTATTGCCTTTTCCTAGTGTGTTTTGTTTACTCAGAAATGAAGACAGTAATTTTAATACAATTAAATTCACCATTTAGCAGTTCACATCATTTTTGACATGTATCTTCTGGACATTGGGTGTGTACCTCTAACTTGTGATGAAATTTACAGTGACTTGGTTGCCAGCTTACCCATCTTTGCTTTGACAATCACCTCAGACACAACTCACAATGATTTCCATAAAAAAGCAATATAACGGTGGATTTTAATAATAGCTAATTAATAGAATTTCTTAAATTATTTCAGCATCAGAATATATCTTACAGATAGATAATTCAGTTATTAATAGAAAATGAGTATTAAGGACACATTTTGTTGGGGAATCAAATGTTACAGTAATATAATTGCTTCTATTTTCATACTGTTTGGTAGTTTACAAAAATATTTTCTCACATTATCTCATTCAGTGTTCACAACAAATTTGTAGTATAGAACTAATAATAATTTCAATGCCAATATTTTTCATGGATCCATGAGATAATTCACATGAAATTTTGAAGCACTCTACTTGTTAAAGAAGTAAAAATTAAATAAAGGTTATTTTTGCACTTTTTATTAATATAGGAGCATAAGTTTTCATCTTATTTTAATGGTAGGAAAAGTTATATCTTATGGAGATTAAGTAGATTGTTTCTTTTCATTTTTAATCCTTACTATATTGATGTTGATTAGTATGTTAATACATTCTCTGTCTAACCAGAGAAATAAAACAAAGATACATGTTGAAAAATTAATAATCTAACTTTTAAACTTATACTGCATTGTTTGTATCATTCAAGATTTTTCATTTTAAAAATAAAATATATAACAATACGTGTGAAAATGTACAACCACATTTTTCTTTTCTTTCTTATGGATTTTCAAAGCTTCTTAAAAACTTATTTTTCTTAGGGGGTTCCAGGAAGATGGCGGTGTGAACGGAGTGGCAGAAATTTCCTCCCAACATTATACTTATCCACGAAAACACAGCAAACACAACTATTCCCAAAAGAGAGACCAGAACACACAGCAAAGCGCACACTGTGCAGACACACTGGAAAGGACTCGGCAGCCGGCGGGGCAGCACACCGGTGGGCAGCTACACTTGAGAGAACTTGGCATCCGGCAGGGCAGCACACCAGCAGGCACTTACACCTGAGAGGACTCGGGAGCAGGCGAGGTGGGTAATAAAGAGCCCAGCTGACATACGTGACAACTACCAGCAAGCAATTCTATAGCCATGAAAAGAGAGAGGAATATGGTACAGACAAAGCTCCAAACCCAGACAACCCCAGAGAGGGAACCTGAAGGAATGGACATGCACAGTCTTCCTGAAAAAGAATTCAGAATAAAAGTCATAGCCATGCTGACAGATCTATAGAAAAATGTGCAAGAGCTGAGGGAGGAAATGAGGAAAGACTATGCAGATATGAGACCAGCCATTGACGGGCTTAACAGCAGACTGGATGAGGTACAAGACACTATCAATGAAATACAAAACAGGGAAGAGGAATACAGAGAAGCTGAGGCAGAGAGAGATAAAAGGATCTCTAAGAATGAAAGAATATTAAGAGAACTGTGTGACCAATCCAAACGGAACAATATTTGCATTATAGGACTACCAGAAGAAGAAGAAGAGAGAAAAAGGGTTAGAAAGTATCTTTGAAGAAATAATTGCTGAAAACTTTCCCACGCTGGGGAAGGAAATAGTCTCGCAGTCCACGGAAGCCCACAGATCTCCCAACACAAGGGACCCAAGGAAGACAACACCAAGACACATAATAATTAAGATGGCAAAGATCAAAGATAAAGACAGAGTATTAAAGGCAGCTAGAGAGAGAAAAAAGATCACCTACAAAGGAAAACCCATCAGACTGTCATCAGACTTCTCAACAGAAACCTTGCAGACCAGAAGAGAATGGCAGGATATATTTAATGTAATGAAACAGAAGGGCCTCGAACCAAGAATATTGTATCCAGCACGATTATCATTTAAATATGACAGAGGGATTAAACAATTTCAACACAAACGAAAGTTGAAAGAGTTTGTCTCTCATAAACCACCACTACAGGATATCTTAAACGGACTTCTATAGAGGGAAGTACCCCTAAGGCTAAAAAGATGTCACCAGAGAAAATAAAATCATAGCAAAGAAAGCAGACCACCCAAATACTAACTAAAGGCAAAGAATAAAACACCCAATATATAAAGAATGGAGGAGGAAGAATAGGAAGGGAGAAATAAAGAATCATCAGACGACGTTCACAATAACTTAACAAGAAAGTTAAGTTAGATTCTTAGATAGTAAAGAAGCAACCCTTGAACCTTTGGTAACCACGAATCTAAAGCCAGCAATCGCAATAAGTACATATCTGTCAATAATCACCCTAAATGTAAATGGACTGAATGCACCAATCAAAAGACACAGACTAACAGAGTGGATAAAAAAGCAAGACCCATCTATATGCTGCTTACAAGAGACTCACCTCAAACCCAAAGATATACACAGACTAAAAGTGAAGGGATGGAAAAAGATATTTCATGCAAACAACAAAGAGAAAAAAGCAGGTGTTGCAGTACTTGTATCAGACAAAATTGACTTCAAAACGAAGAAAGTAGCAAGAGATAAAAAATGACATTACATAATGATAAAGGGGTCAGTCCAACAAGAAGATATAACCATTATAAATATATATGCACCCAACACAGGAGCACCAGAATACGTGAAACAAATACTAACAGAATTGAAGGAGGAAATAAACAGCAATGCATTCATTTTAAGAGACTTTAACACACCACTCACTCCAAAGGATAGATCAACCAGACAGAGAATAAGTAAAGACACAGAGGCACTGAACAACACACTAGAACAGATGGACCTAACAGATATCTACAGAGCTCTGCACCCAAAAGCAACAGGATACACATTCTTCTCAAGTGCACATGGAACATTTTCCAGAATAGACCACAAACTAGGCCACAAAAAGAACCTCAGTAAATTCAAAAATATTGAAATCCTACCAACAAACTTCTCAGATCACAAAGGTATAAAACTAGAAATAAATTTCAGAAAGAAATCAAAAATGCTCACAAATACATGGAGACTTAACAACATTCTCCTAATGAATCAATGGGTTAACGACCAAATCAAAACAGAAATCAAAGAATATATGGAGACTAATGACAACAACAACACAAAGCCACAACTTCTGTGGGACGCAGTGAAGGCAGTTTTAAGAGGAAACTATATTGCAATCCAGGCCTATTTAAAGAAGGAAGAACATTCCCAAATGAACAGTATAAAGACACAATTATTGAAATTGGAAAAAGAAGAACAAATGAGGCCCAAAGTCACCAGAAGGAGAGACATAATAAAGATCAGAGAAGAAATAAATAAAATTGAGAAGAATAAAACAATAGAAAAAAACAATGAAACCAAAAGCTGGTTCTTTGAAAAAGTAAACAATATAGATAACCCCCTAGCCAGACTCATTAAGAGAAAAAGAGAATCTATACCCATAAACTGAATCAGAAATGAGAAAGGAAAAATAACGACGGACCCCACAGAAATACAAAGAATTATAAGAGAATATTACAAGCATCTATATGCTAACAAGCTGCAAAACCTAGAAGAAATGGACAACTTCTTAGAAAAATACAACCTTCCAAGACTGACCAAGCAGGAAACAGAAAAACTAAACAGACCAATCACCAGCAATGAAATTGAATTGGTAATCAAAAAACTACCCAAGAACAAAACCCCCGGACCTGATGGATTCACCTCTGAATTCTACCAGACATATAGAGAAGAAATAACACCCATTCTCCTTAAAGTTTTCCAAAAAATAGAATAGGAGGGAATACTTCCAAACTCTTTCTATGAAGCCAGCATCACTCTAATACCAAAACCGGGCAAACGCTTCACTAGAAAAGAAAATTACAGACCAATATCCCTGTTGAACGTAGATGCAAAAATACTCAACAAAATAGTAGCAAACCGAATTAAAAAATACATCAAGAGGATCATACACCATGATCAAGTGCGACTCATCCAAGGGATGAAAGGATCATACAACATTCGAAATTCCATCAACATCATCCATCACATCAATAAAAAGAAGAACAAAAACCACATGATTATCTTCAAAAATGCTGAAAAAGTATTTGATAAAAATCAGCATCCATTCATGATTAAAACTCTCAACAAAATGGGTATAGATGGCAAGTACCTCAACATCATAAAGGCTATATATGACAAACCCACAGCTAACATCATACTTAATAGCGAGAAGCTGAAAGCTTTTCATCTAAGATCGGGAACAAGACAGGGATGCCCACTCTATCCACTGTTATTCAACATAGGACTGGAGGTCCTACACATGGCAATCAGACAAAACAAAGAAATACAAGGTATCCAGATTGGTAAAGAAGAAGTCAAATTGTCACTATTTGCAGATGACATGATATTTTATATAAAAAACCCTAAAGACTCCACTCCAAAAGTACTAGAACTAATATCTGAATTCAGCAAAGTTGCAGGATACAAAATTAACACACAGAAATCTGTTGCCTTCCTATACACTAATGATGAACTAACAGAAAGAGAAATCAGAAAAACAATTCCATAGACAGTTGCATCAAAAGAATAAAATACCTAGGAAGAAACCTAATGAAGGAAGTGAAAGACCTATACTTTGAAAACTACAAGACACTCCTAGGAGAAATTAAGGAAGACACTAACAAATGGAAATGAATCCCATGCTCTTGGCTAGGAAGAATAAATATTGTCAAAATGGCTATACTACCTAAAGCAATCTACAGATTCAATGCAATCCCTATCAAACTAACAACAGCTTTCTTCAATGAACTGGAACAAATAATTCTAAAATTCATATGGAACCAGAAAAGACCCCAAATAGCCAAAGCAATCCTGAGAAGGAGGAATCAAACATGGGAAATTATGCTCCCTGACTTCAAGCTCTACTACAAATCCACAGTAATCAAGACAATTTGGTACTGGCACAAAAACAGACCCACAGACCAGTGGAACAGAATAGAAAATCCAAACATTAACCCAAACATCTACAGTCAATTAATATTTGATAATGGAGCCTTGGATATACAATGGGGAGATGACAGCCTCCTCAGCAGCTGGTGTTGGAAAATCTGGACAGCTACATGTAAGAGAATGAAACTGGACTACTGTCTAACCCCATACACAAAGGTAAACTCAAGGTGTCAAGACCTGAATGTAAGTCATGAAACCATAAAACTCTTAGAAAAAAACATAGGCAAAAATCTCTTGGACATAAATATGAGTGACTTCTTCATGAATATACCCCCTGGGCAAGGGAAAAAAAAGCAAAAATGAACAAATGGGACTATATCAAGTTGAAAAGCTTCTGTACAGCAAAGGACACCATCAGTAGAACAAAAATACATTCTACAATATGGGAAAATATATTCATAAACGATGTGTCTGATAAGGGGTTGACATCCAAAATATACAAAGAACTCACGCACCTTAACAAACAAAAAGCAAATAATCCAATTAAGAAATGGGCAGAGGACATGAATAGACACTTCTCTAAAGAAGAAATTGAGATGGCCAACAGGCACATGAAAAGATGCTCCACATCGCTAATCATCAGAGAAATGCAGATTAAAACCACAATGAGATATCACCTCACACCAGTGAGGATGGCCAACATCCAAAACACAAACAACAACAAATGTTGGCGAGGATGTGGAGAAAAGGGAACCCTCCTACACTGCTGGTGGGAATGCAAATTAGTTCAACCATTGTGGAAAGCAATATGGAGGTTCCTCAAAAAACTCAAAATAGAAATACCATTTGACCCAGGAATCCCACTCCTAGGAATTTACCCTAAGAATGCAGCAGCCCAGTTTGAAAAAGACATATGCACCCCTATGTTTATTTCAGCACTATTTACAATAACCAAGAAATGGAAGCAACCTAAGTGTTCATCAGTAGATGAATGGATTAAGAAGATGTGGTACATATACACAATGGAATATTATTCAGCCATAAGAAGAAAACAAATCCTACCATTTGCAACAACATGGATGGAATTAGAGGGTATTATGCTCAGTGAAATAAGCCAAGCCGAAAAAGACAAGTATCAAATGATTTCACTCATATGTGGAGCATAAGAACAAAGAAAAAAACTGAAGGAACAAAACAGCAGCAGACTCACAGAACCCAAGAACGGACTAATAGTTACAAAGGGAAAGGGTCTGGGGAAGATGGGTGTGAAGGGAGGGATAAGAGGGTAAAAAGAGCATTATGATTAGCAGATGTAAGGTAGGGGGGGCACGGGGAGGGCTGTACAACTCAGAGAAGACAAGTAGTGACTCTATAGCATCTCACTACGCTGATGGACAGTGACTGTAATGGGGTTGGTGGGGGGGGACCTGATGAAGGGGGTAGTTTAATCACCATAATATTGCACATGTAATTGTAGGTTAAAGATACCAAAATAAATTGTTAAAAAAAAACAACTTATTTTTAAACAATTTTCAGGTATATCTCATGCACCCTTCCTCCAACCTCCACCAATCTTTCATAAGTATAATATCGAGACCATGTAACTGACATAGGCATGGTATCACTGCTTATTTTTAACTGGTAAAATACAGAGCAATATCATACACATTTTTCTGCAAATCATTTTCTCTATTAGACATGCATTGTGGACATTTTTGTAGGTTAGTATTTTTCAATATATAAGTTACTTTAAGTTGTAAACTATTTGTGACTTGTGACATCAATGGGCTTATTTTTTTAAAAGGAATCAAAGAGAATTCAAAGGAACAAAATATGTTTAATTGAGTATAATAGGCATGTTTTTATTTATCATGTTCAATTTGCATATGTGTATGTGTAAGTGTGTGTGCATGTGTATGCAAGCTTTTTTGGGGGAGAGATATATTGTGATAATGACTTATTTTATATGTTGCTTTTAATATTCCAGAAGAATTTCCTTACTGACACCTCATGGCAATCCTGTGATGTAGAATTAATAATATTTTCTAAATCAAAGGATTGTTGTGAGGATCCTGTGAGATTATTCATCTGTTAATACTAACACAAATGATCATAATTGTTCTATTATTTTTATCATTATTTAATTTTATTTAACTTTATATTTTGAACTAATTTTAAATACATAAGAAGTTGTAAAAATAGTACAAGGAGTGTCTGTGTATCCTTCATTCAGCTTCCCCTTATGATATCAACCTATGTAACCATGGTGTATTATCAAAAGCAGGAAACTGACATTGATAGAATACTATTTATTAGACTACACACTTTATTCAGATTTCATTGCTTATTACATACACTCATTTCTCTGTGTGGATGTGAATAAATTCTATTAAATGGCACCACATGTATGGATTTGTATAACCACTGCCACAATAAAGATACATAACTGTTCCATCACAACAAAGGAACTCTATCATACCCTTCATAGTCAAACAGGCCTCACCCACCTCCACCTCCAATCTTTTTTCTAACTCTACACTTTTTTCACTTAAGCAATGTTATATAAATTGAATCATAAATATATAATCTTCTGAGGTTCTATTTTTTTCACTCAGTGTAATAACCTTAAGTGCCAACTAACTTGTGTATCAATAGTTCATTCATTTTAATGTTGAGTAGCACTCCATACTATGGATGTACTAGTTTGTTTAACCACTCACTCACTGAAGGACATTTGTGTTATTTCCACTTTTTTATTGTTACAAATAGAGCTGCTATGAACATTCATGTACAACGCTTTTGGCAGACATATTTTTGTTTCACTGGACTAAATGTGAAGAAGTATGATTGAAGAGTCACATGGCAAGTGTACACTTAGTTTTAAAATTATTTACCAAACTACTTTTCGGAGCAGCTGTACCATTTTACATCCCCTGCCACTCCACAACAATTATGAGAGATCTAGTTTCTTTACATCTTCACCAGCTCGGTATCATCACTGTTTTTTAATTTTGCTGCTCTAATAGTGTGTAATTATATTTCATTGTAGTCTTAATTTGCATTTTCCTCATGGCTAGTGATGTTAAACATCTTTTCATGTGTTTCAGGTATAAGGTGAATAGATTGTGGAGATCTAATGTACAGAATGGTGAATATGCTTAATAATACTGTATTGTACACTTGAAATTTGCTAAGAGAGGAAATATTAATTGTTCTCACAAGGAGAATAACGGGAACTATGTGAGGTGAGGGATATGTTAATCAGCTTGATTGTGGTAATCGATTCACAGTGTACGCATATATCAAAACATCACATTGTAAATATACATCCTTGGTCAATTATATCTCAGTGAAGCTGGGAAAAAGTCAATGGCTCTGAAATATTTATTAAATATGCCTTTTTCTCTTATGCTTATTTATTTTTAAAATACCTAACTATTGTTAGAGACATAGTACAATATGAAGTTCAAAGGAATTATTGATGTCCCTCGTTACACTTCTGGTGGCCACATACACATATGCAGCCTCTCATACCCCACTCCACGCTCAAAAAAACCACTCAACATTTATTTATATATGCACATTATATTTAATCCTACAGTCAAAAGAACTTTTTTATTTATTGATTTGCTTTACAATGAAACCATAAAATACTTTGGTCATTTTTATGCTGCATTGAGTCATTACAAAATATTTAATAAAGGATTAGTAAATTTCTAGATTATAGGTTTGTTGTGAAAATGGAGGGAGCACAAACCATCTACAGCACTAAATACGGACTTGGCTTTGGGGTAATCACAGACTAGGTTATTTGGGCCAATCTTCCCCATGAGAAAAACTGAAGTGGCCAACCGAAACCCAAACTAAACAAAACCAATTTAAAAACATAATTTAACAAGCCAAGGAGATACAGAAACAAGTTCTGGAGAAGGGACCCCAGTAATTGCTGGAGGAGGTCATCCAGAGGACACGACCTCAGGGGGACCCAGGGGATGGCGAGGCTATAGGCGCCTCCTCCCCAGAACCGGATGTGGAACGTGGGCTCTGCGCGCCCCAACGTTCCTGCCGTGGGAGCCCTTTTCCGGGACAGCCTTGAGAGCGGTGTGGTGTCGAGAACCTCCGGACGGTAGACGTAACTGAACCCCGTGAAGACCTCTAGATAAAGTTTTAGGATTCCGGTGGGAGTGTGCGGAGATCTGCTCTCTTGCGCGCCCAAGACAAACCTTGCGTGTAAGTTCCTGCTTGTTAAAGCTGCTACCTTCCCATCTGTAGTGGCCTGTCTCCTTCCGTCTCTCCTTGCTGGCCGGCCCCAGATTGCGGGGGTCCGTTTGCAAACCAAGAGAAACCCGGAGAGGTAAGCCTGACATTTGGGGCAGAGGTTTTACTAAAAACGTGGTAATTCGCCGTGTCTCCACAGTTCCCCCTCTACTTCTCAGAAATGCAGAGTTGTGCCTTTGGAATGCTGTTGATTTTTCTCTGCTCTCTGCTTTTCTTACCAAAGTATTTCACTGGCAGACCCTCAATGTTTAGTGCTTTTCTTGGGTTTTCTAAGTGATATATATTTATAACTTCTTATAGAGTTACTAGTAACTTGCTTGTTATGTAGGCATTAAGTAAAACCTAGGAACTTTTCATTTCTCATTTTTTAATTTCAGGAGCAATTACTGTATTTCTACAAAAGGCACAAGTGTGGCTTGGGGGACACACACATACACAACTATATTATATATACATATGTGTTTCTCATATTGATATTATAAATCACAAGGGTAATACTTTATCACACTCCCTAATGAAATACACAAACACGTAGTAAAAAATAATCCTTAACACCTACAAACACATGCCTTTCAAACTCTACTTTTTCCTTAATCAGTGATAACCTGCCTGGTGAATTTCATTCCATAATATTTTATTTATTGGTATTTTCCCAGTGAGAGAGCTCCCTCTCTCAATCTCACTTTCTGGAATTTTGAGCCAGATCCACCCTTTGTATTCATCGCAATTTTGCCATACCATTTCCCACCTCTGATATATCAGATTTCCATTCTTGTTTTTTCAGTGGTTTATCTGGATTCATGCAGGTAATATTTTGTCAAATAACTTTTTACAAATAATCAACAAAGCCACATTGGAATTTAAATTTAGTTATCAAAATTATGTTAATTATGCAGAAATCAACCCAGTTTCACCTCGATTCATCCTTTCCAGGGAAATGATTATTTTCCATCTAAATGTACATAGATTTTAACAATTCATGATGAACCTATTTCTGAGCATTTTGCTCTTTCTTTCTACTGTAAGTGACTTTATTGTCTTTTATCACAAGATTATTACTATGAAATATTTTATGCCTCTTTTCTGTCTATACATTTTCTGAACTACCTTGTAATTTATCTAATCTTCTAATGATTCTCTAGCTTTTTGTAGGTAGATAATTAATCATCTGTGTGAAGCTTTGTAGCATTGGAAAAAATTCACATTTCAATGAATTGTGTTCAGTTTATGCCATATTTTGTCACACAGAACAAATGAGCAGCTATACTTGTTCTTTCTATTATTAATGATTTTTTTCTTTTGGTTCCAGAAAAGGACACTTGAAGTAGAAGAGATTAAATACCTCTTGTAAGATCACAAAAAGTGGTAACCAAATATTTTTCTCATTTAAAATATATTTTCATTTAACATTGTTATTTCCACAGAAATACATGGTCCCTTTTGCTAGAGAAACTGCAGAAATAAAAACAGATAAGAAAGGGTGTTCCTCCATTTTGCTTCTAGTCAAAACTTTCCCATTATTACAGTCCACTATACTCACCCCAGTGTATACAATGTTAATAGTCTGGCACATATCCTTAAGCATCCTTCCTCACGCTCAAATTAGTGCACAGCTGTGCAAACATACACACATGAATGTAATTTATTCTCATGTAAGCACATAAGAATATTGTTAAATATCTATATAGGAAGATCTTTGAGTGTGTGTGTCTAGTATTATTCTACAAATCATTCTAATCTTAAAAAACTTATGTGTATTTCCCTAGATGAAATTGTTATGTGTTTGTGGTGTAAGTTGCATTTTTATATTAATTTTTCCTCAAATACCAAATTTTCTTCGAAGAATCTAAGCCACATATTTTATCTTTTGATATATCTCTATGTGTATATGATATGTGCTAAGTAAAAGTTTGCTCTGTCAGTGATTGGTGTTGAAAATGCCCTCATTATTCCTCTTTTTAGTATTTATCTTAATTTCACCACTTTATTCTTTGTGTGAAATCTAATAATACATTTTCATATGCTGATTATATTCTTTTGACTTAATAAAGAACGATGGCAATGGATTATAACATATGGATTCAAAGAAAACATAAGTCCATCATGATACCTTAAAAAAAAGTGAGAGAAGGGAGTCAAAATGGAAATCTCCTTTTACAGATGCCAACTAATAATTGCATAAGAAATGAAGATAGAATTTTAAAATTGCAGTTGTGCAATTCCCAATGTAATAATTGATCCATTAAGTATATGTAAAAATCCAATTGGGTGAAAGGTATTGAGCAACATAATATTCACATAATCTTAAATATCACCCCTAAGATTACTTATTAATTATAAACAAAGATACCTGTAAAATGAAGAGAATCAGCAGTCACTATTTTAATCCAGTATTCAAAATTATCACCACCAATATGGGATATTTGACTTTGACAATATGTGCCCCCTGATGTGATACAAGAAATACAGGAAATCACTTCTATAAAGTCTTTATCAAAATGTTTAACCTGAATCTAATAGTGTGGAGACAGAGAAATTCAGAATATGGAACATTCTAAAGGACAACAGATCTGGGTTCTTCAAAATTAGCACTATCATAGGAAAAATAAAGTCAGGGATACTAGTCTAGATTAAGAAACTAAAGAGACATAATCAAATGTAAAATATGACCCTGGATCAAAAAATTGAATAACTATAAATGAATATTCTGGAGATATTTGAGGAAATATTAATATAAACTGTATATTAGGTGATAACTAAATTTATGGTAAGTTTCTTAAGTATGCAGGAAAATGTCCTTTATTGTTAGGAAGTATAGGCTGAAGTATTTAGGAGTGATGTGTGAAGTTGCATGTAATTTATTTTCAAACTGGTCAGGGAAAAGAAAATATGGAATGACGTTAACAATGATGAGTCTAGGTGAAGTTTACAGGTGTTCACTGGAGTACTTTGTGAAATTTTTCAAAATAAAAAGTTGGAGGAAAATACAGCTTTTAGTCTCCCATTTTCTTGCCTTAAAACTGTAATGCATTTGGAAAAAAATGAGCATGTTTGCAACAATGGATCTTCTCATATGAGTTAAATATGTATGTGTTCATGAATCCAGTCCTTGGGCATTCCTTTCCTGTCTCTTGGTTTTCCTCCTACCTTATTGGTCATTCCTTCTCAGTCTGGTTTGTTAGTTCTTCCTCTGTTCTCTGATTTGTAAATTTTGAGTATACTAAGGGCCTGGTCCCCTTCTCTCTCTTCCTTGATTGTCTTACCTAGAGGCATGGCTTTTAAAATACCATCTATAGGCTGTCAATTCCAAATGTATATATCTTTCCCAGAAAACTTTCTACAACTCTAAACTAGTGTATCAACTACTTACTCTGTATCTCCACTTGTATACTTAAAAGGTTTCTTAAAATAAGCTTGTTGCAAGTTGAATTGATACTTTTCTTATGAATCTGCTTAATCCAAAGCCTAGCCCATCTCAACTGTTAGCATCTCCATGTTCTAGTTGCTCAGGCCAAATTTTTGGAAGTTGCCTCCTAACAATACTCCCTATATCTTACCCTTGCCTCTATATAGTCTATGATCAATACAACAGCCAGAATAATCCTTTTAAAACTGTATTGTATTAATCTTCTTCCCCCAAATTCTTCAATGGCTTTTCACTCAAAGTCAAAATTCCACAAGGTCCTACAAAGACCTATTTGATCTGATCCCCTGTTATCTATTTGACCTAATCTCTTATTTTTCACACTCTTCTTTGACCTCACTGAACTTGATTTTCCTAGAAAGCTCCCATTGTAGGTCCTGTTCGATATTTCCTCTGCCATGAAAGAACATCATCCAGGTATCTGTATTACTTTATTCCTCAAGACCTCCTTCTATTTTTTGCTGAAATCTCAACCTCACAATGAGGCCAACCCTAACCACCCTATGGAGTATTATAATCTGTACCCATATCAGTCCTCTTTTATCATTCTTTATAGTTTCGTTTTCCTCAGCAGTCATCAAATTCTAAAGTATTATACACTTTTCTTATTATTTGTGTTTATAGTTTATTACCTCTCTTCTTCAATATAAAGTCCATGGGGGCAGAAGTATTTGAATGTTTGTTCTTTACTATAACACAAGCAATGCTAATACTATCAGACATATTATAAGGACTCAATAAATGTTAAGTGAGTTAATTTCAATATAAATTTTTGCATTTTACTTAATAGTTTCCCTGAACTTTTCTTTATAAATATTCTTTGTTACTTTATTCTTAACTTGCTATTTTCAATGGGTTCTTTTGTTCATTTTTCTGGTTGAGTAGTACTACTATAAAGGAAAACTGTTACCTTCGTCTTTCTTTGTTTCTCCCCCTCCCCATCCTTTACATGTCCCAGGCATCGTAAAATTGAAACCAAGGCAGATGCCCAGTCATCATAACTGACAGTTCCATGTATGTTCACTGGGATCAGTAGTGATGACCACTTTTTCATTTCTGCTACTGGCATGTTGTGTCCTCTCTCTTTCTTGGTTAACATGGGAGATGTTATCAATTTTATTGAACTTTTCAAAGAACCAGGTTTTGATTTCTTTGATTTTCTCTATTATTTTGCTGTCTTCCTTTTCATTGATTTCCATTCTAATTATTACTTCCTTTTTTGTGCTTGTTTGAATTTAAATTGCTCATTTTCTCTAGTTTCTTATGGTGCAAAACTAAGTTAGAGATTATAGATCTTTGTTCATTTCTAGTATGTGCATTCAAAACTATAAATGTCCTTCAAGCACTGTTTTTGCTGTATCCCACAAATTTTGAGAAGTTGAATTTTTATATTTCTTTAGTCTAAAGATTTGGCCCATATGTCACTTAGTAGTGTGTTTTTAATTTCCAAATATTTGGGACTTTTCCAAGTATCATTCTGTTATGTATTTCTAGTTTAATTCTATTGTTGTCTGAGAATATAATCTGCATAATTTCTACTAAATTTGTTAAGGTGAGTTTTATTTTCAATTTATTTATTTATTTATTATTTACAGTTTATTTTGGTATCATTAACCTACAATTACATGTGCAATATTATGATAATTAAACTACCCCCTTCATCAGGTCCCCCCCACCAACCCCATTACAGTCACTGTCCATCAGCGTAGTGAGATGCTATAGAATCACTACTTGTCTTCTCTGAGTTGTACAGCCCTCCCCGTGCCCCCACTACCTTACGCCTGCTAATTGTAATGCCCCTTTTACCCTCTTCTCCCTACCTTCCCACCCTTCTTCCCCAGTCCCTTTCCCTTTGGTAACTATTAGTCCGTTCTTGGGTTCTGTGAGTCTGCTGCTGTTTTGTTCCTTCAGTTTTTTTCTTTGTTCTTATACTCTACATATGAGTGAAATCATTGGATACTTGTAGTTTTTGGCTTGGCTTATTTCACTGAGCATAATACCCTCTAACTCCATCCATGTTGTTGCAAATGGTAGAATTTGTTTTCTTCTTATGGCTGAATAATATTCCATTGTGTATATGTACCACATCTTCTTAATCCATTCATCTACTGATGGACACTTAGGTTGCTTCTATTTATTGGCTATTGTAAATAGTGCTGCAATAAACATAGGGGTGCATATGTCTTTTTGAAACTGGGCTGCTGCATTCTTAGGGTAAATTCCTAGGAGTGGGATTCCTGGGTCAAATGGTATTTCTATTTTGAGTTTTTTGAGGAACCTCCATACTGCTTTCCACAATGGTTAAACTAATTTGCATTCCCACCAGCAGTATGGGAGGGTTCCCTTTTCTCCACATCCTCGCCAACATTTGTTGTTGTTTGTGTTTTGGATGTTGGCCATCCTCACTGGTGTGAGGTGATATCTCATTGTGGTTTTAATCTGCATTTCTCTGATGACCAGCGATGTGGAGCATCTTTTCATGTGCCTGTTGGCCGTCTCAATTTCTTCTTTAGAGAAGTGTCTATTCATGTCCTCTGCCCATTTCTTAATTGGATTATTTGCTTTTTGTTTGTTAAGGTGCATGAGTTCTTTATATATTTTGGATGTCAACCCCTTATCAGATGCATCATTTATGAATATATTTTCCCATATTGTAGGATGTCTTTTTGTTCTACTGATCGTGTCCTTTGCTGTACAGAAGCTTTTCAACATGATATAGTCCCACTTGTGCATTTTTGCTTTGTTTCCCTTGCCCAGGGGGAGATGTTCATGAAGAAGTCGCTCCTGTTTATGTCCAAGAGATTTTTGCCTATGTTTTTTTCTAAGAGTTTTATGGTTTAATGACTTATATTCAGATCTTTGATCCACCTTGAGTTTACCTTTGTGGATGGGGCTAGACAGTAATCCAGTTTCATTCTCTTACATGTAGCTGTCCAGATTTTCCAACACCAGCTGCTGAAGAGGCTGTCATCTCCCCATTGTATATCCAAGGCTCCTTTATAAAATATTAATTGACTGTAAATGTTTGGGTTAATGTTTGGATTTCCTATTCTGTTCCACTGGTCTGTGGGTCTGTTTTTGTGCCAGTACCAAATTGTCTTGATTACTGTGGCTTTGTAGTAGAGTTTGAAGTCAGGGAACGTAATTCCCCCTGTTGGATTCCCCCTTCTCAGAATTGCTTTGGCTATTCGGGGTCTTTTCTGGTTCCATATGAATTTTAGAGTTATTTGTTCCAGTTCATTGAAGAAAGCTGTTGTTAGTTTGATAGGGATTGCGTTGAATCTGTAGATTGCTTTAGGTAGTATAGCCATTTTGACAATATTTATGCTTTCTAGCCAAGAGCATGGGATTCATTTCCATTTGTTAGTGTCCTCTTTAATTTCTCTTAGGAGTGTCTTGTAGTTTTCAGAGTACAGGTCTTTCACTTCCTTGGTTAGGTTTATTCCTAGGTATTTTATTCTTTTTGATGCAATTGTGAATGGAATTGTTTTTCTGATTTCTCTTTCTGTTAGTTCATCATTAGTGTATAGGAAAGCAACAGATTTCTGTGTGTTAATTTTGTATCCTGCAACTTTGCTGAATTCAGATATTAGTTCTAGTAGTTTTGGAGTGGAGTCTTTAGGGTTTTTTATGTACAGTATCATGTCATCTGCAAATAGTGACAATTTGACTTCTTCTTTACCAATCTGGATGCCTTGTATATCTTTGTTTTGTCTGATTGCCATGGCTAGGACCTCCAGTACTATGTTGAATAACAGTGGATAGAGTGGGCATCCCTGTCTTGTTCCCGATCTTAGATGCAAAGCTTTCAGCTTCTTGCTGTTAAGTATGATGTTAGCTGTGGGTTTGTCATATATGGCCTTTATGATGTTGAGGTACTTGCCCTCTATACCCATTTTGTTGAGAGTTTTAATGATGAATCGATGCTGAATTTTGTCAAATGCTTTTTCAGCATCTATGGAGATGATCATGTGGTTTTTGTTCTTCTTTTTGTTGATGATGTTGGTGGATGATGTTGACGGATTATCAAATGTTGTACCATCCTTTCATCCCTGGGATGAATCCCACTTGATCATGGTGTATGATCCTCTTGATGTATTTTTGAATTCGGTTTGCTAATATTTTGTTGAGAATTTTTGCATCTACGTTCATCAGGGATATTGGTCTGTAATTTTATTTTTTGGTGAGGTCTTTCCCCGGTTTTGATATTAGAGTGATGCTGGCTTCATAGAAAGAGTTTGGAAGTATTCACTCCTCTTCAATTTTTTGGAAAACTTTAAGGAGAATGGGTGTTATTTCTTCTCTATATGTCTGGTAGAATTCAGAGGTGAATCCATCAGGTCCGGGGGTTTTGTTCTTGGGTAGTTTTTTGATTACCAATTCAATTTCATTGCTGGTGACTGGTCTGTTTAGTTTTTCTGTTTCTTACTTGGTCAGTCTTGGAAGGTTGTATTTTTCTAAGAAGTCCATTTCTTCTAGATTTTGCAGCTTGTTAGCATATAGATGCTCACAATATTCTCTTATAATTCACTGTATTTCTGTGGGGTCCGTCGTTATTTTTCCTTTCTCATTTGTGATTCTGTTTATGTGTGTAGATTCTCTTTTTCTCTTAATGAGTCTGGCTAGGGGTTTTTCTATTTTGTTTATTTTTTTCAAAGAACCAGCTCTTGATTTCATTGATTTTTTTCTATTGTTTTATTCTTCTCAATTTTATTTATTTCTTCTCTGATCTTTATTATGTCCCTCCTTCTGGTGACTTTGGGCCTCCTTTGTTCTTCTTTTTCCAATTTCAATAATTGTGTCTTTAGACTGTTCATTTGGGAATGCTCTCCTTCTTTAAATAGGCCTGGATTGCAATATACTTTCCTCTTAGAACTGCCTTTGCTGTGTCCCACAGAAGTTGTGGCTTTGTGTTGTTGTTGTCATTAGTCTCCATATATTCTTTGATTTCTGTTTTGATTTGGTCGTTAACCCATTGATTCATTAGGAGAATGTTGTTAAGTCTCCATGTATTTGTGAACCTTTTTGATTTCGTTCTAAAATTTATTTCTAGTTTTATACCTTTGTGATCTGAGAAGTTGGTTGGTAGGATTTAAATATTTTTGAATTTACTGAGGTTCTCTTTGTGGCCTAGTATATGGTCCATTCTGGAAAATGTTCCATGTGTACTTGAGAAGAATGTGTATCCTGTTGCTTTTGGGTGCAGAGTTCTGTAGATATCTGTTAGGTCCATCTGTTCTAGTGTGTTGTTCAGTGCCTCTGTGTCTTTACTTATTCTCTGTCTGGTTGATCTATCCTTTGGAGTGAGTGGTGTGTTGAAGTCTCCTAAAATGAATGCATTGCTGTCTATTTCCTCCTTCAATTCTGTTAGTATTTGTTTCACATATGTTGGCGCTCATGTGTTGGGTGCATATATGTTTATAATGGTTATATCTTCTTGTTGGACTGACCCCTTTATCATTATATAATGTCCTTCTTTATCTCTTGCTACTTTCTTCGTTTTGAAGTCAATTTTGTCTGATACAAGTACTGCAACACCTGCTTTTTTCTCTTTGTTGTTTGCATGAAATATATTTTTCCATCCCTTCACTTTTAGTCTGTGTATATCTTTGGGTTTGAGGTGAGTCTCTTGTAAGCCGCATATAGATGGGTCTTGCTTTTTTATCCACTCTGTTAGTCTGTGTCTTTTGATTGGTGCATTCAGTCCATTTACATTTAGGGTGATTATTGATAGATATGTACTTATTGCCATTGCTGGCTTTAGATTCGTGGTTACCAAAGGTTCAAGGGTTGTTTCTTTACTATCTAAGAATCTAACTTAACTTTCTTGTTAAGTTATTGTGAACACCGTCTGATGTTTCTTTATTTCTCCCTTCCTATTCTTCCTCCTCTATTTTTTATATACTAGGTGTTTTATTCTTTGCCTTTAGTTAGTATTTGGATGGTCTGCTTTCTTTGCTATGATTTTATTTTCTCTGGTGACATCCTTTTAGCCTTAGGGGTATTTCCCTCTAGAGCAGTCCGTTTAAGATATCCTGTAGTGGTGGTTTATGAGAGGCAAACTCTCTCAACTTTCGTTTGTGTTGAAATTGTTTAATCCCTCCGTCATATTTAAATGATAATCGTGCTGGATACGATATTCTTGGTTCGAGGTCCTTCTGTTTCATTACATTAAACACATCCTGCCATTCTCTTCTGGCCTGTAAGGTTTCTGTTGAGAAGTCTGATGACAGTCTGATGGGTTTTCCTTTGTAGGTGATCTTTTTTCTCTCTTTAGCTGCCTTTAATACTCTGTCTTTATCTTTGATCTTTGCCATTTTAATTATTATGTGTCTTGGTGTTGTCTTCCTTGGGTCCCTTGTGTTGGGAGATCTGTGGGCTTCCGTGGACTGCGAAACTATTTCCTTCCCCAGCATGGGAAAGTTTTCAGCAATTATTTCTTCAAAGACACTTTCTATCCCTTTTTCTCTCTCTTCTTTCTCTGGTACTCCTATAATGCGAATATTGTTCCGTTTGGATTGGTCACACAGTTCTTTTAATATTCTTTCATTCCTAGAGATCCTTTTATCTCTCTCTGCCTCAGCTTCTCTGTATTCCTGTTCCCTATTTTCTAATCCATTAACAGTCTCTGAGACTTCATGCAGTCTGCTGTTAAGCCCATCGATGGCTTGTCTCATTTCTGCCTATTCTTTCCTCACTTCCCTCACTTCCTCCCTCATCTCTTGCACATTTTTCTGTAGGTCCGTCAGCATGGCTATGACTTTTATTCTGAATTCCTTTTCAGGAAGACTGTGCATGTCCATCCCTTCAGGTTCCCCCTCTGGGGTTGTCTGTGTCTGAAGCTTTGTCTGTGCCATATTCCTCTCTCTTTTCATGGCTATATAATTATTTGCTGGTAGTTGGCACGTATGTCAGCTGGGCTTTTTATGACTTTAAAAAGGAGAAAAAAAAGAAAAGAAAAGAACAATAAAGAAAAGAAAAAAATAATAATAGAAAAGAAGGGAAAGAAAAAAGAAAGGGAAGAAAAAACACAACAACTAAAAAAAATAAGGCCCACTGGGAGTGTGTTCTGTGTGAATGTTGTAGGTGGCACTGTTTCTCCACTATTCCAGAGGTGTGGCCGGGCGGCTCCACAAGGCACTTTATAGCTCTGGCTGGGTTGGGAACGAATGGGAGGCTGTTTATCTCTGTGGGGGTCTTAAGTGCATCCACCCTTTCCCAGTCACCAGTGAAGGGGTCCAAAGCTCCACAGGACTCCCAGCCTGCTGGGCTCAGTGTGCTGGGGTGATTCGTTCCCTCTGCTGGGCTCCTGTCTCTTTAAGGCCGCTGAGAAAAAGTACGTGCTTTTCTTCCCTTTTTTTTCCTTTCTTTTGCTTTCCAGACGCTGCCGCAACAACTGGCACATTCCCCGCTGAGACCCTGTGTCCTCTCTCTCTCCAATCTCCACTACACCACGCGCTGTGTGTTGGCGCTCCCGGCGCAGACTTCCACTCCCTCCCGGCTCTGAATCCTCTCCTCCCGCCGGCGGAGCGCTCGAGTCCTGCTAGGTCGTGGCTCTGAATCTTACCTGCCTCGCTGGGTGCCGAGTCTTCTCTCAGGTGTAGATGCCCGCCAGAGCACTGGGGTGGAGGAGTGCTCGGGTCCCACCGGGTCGCGGCTCTGTATCTTACCCGCCTCGCCGGGTGCCGAGTCCTCTCTCAGGTGTAGCTGTATGCTATGCGCTTTCCTGTGTGTTCTGGTCTCTCTTTTAGGAATAGTTGTATTTGCTGTATTTTCGTGAATAAATATAATGTTGGGAGGAATTTTTCTGCCCGTCTGTTCACGTCGCCATCTTCCCGGAAGTCTTAAGGTGAGTTTTATGGCTCAGGATGTGGTCTGTCCTGGTGAAGGTTCTGTGTGAGCTTGGGGGAACATGCGTTCTGTGGTTTCTGGGCAGGCTCTTCTATAAATGTCAGTTAGATCAGTTTGATAGAGAGTGCTGTTCAGGTCAGCTTTAGTCTTACTGAAAGACAGCTGTTGAAGTATAATAGTTAATTTGTCTACTTCTCCTTGTAGTTCTATCAGCTTTCCTCTCCCATGTTTTGATGCTGTGTTGTTGAGGCGCATACACATGAAGTATTTTTACATCTCCCTGGAGATTTGACGTTTTTATGACTATTTACTGACCCTCTTTATTCCTGATAATTTTTCTGGTTCTGAAGTCAGCAATGTCTAAATTAATACAGCTACTCCAGCTTCCTGTTGCTTAGTGTTACAATGCTATATCTTTCTCCATATATTTGCTTTTAACCTGCATTTTTAGAGTGGATTTCTTGTAGTCATCGTAGAGATGGGTCTTGGTTACTTCGTCTACCCCTTCCCAGAGACATGAAAGAATTTTTCTTGGCTCTTTTGTATGAGAACCTGATGGTGATAAGGAAAATATTCAACACAGCCATCAAGGTCACCAAACCGCTTTTTTCCTCTAGTTGGCAAAGCCCTCCCAGCTCCCTCATCCCCTCGCCAGGCTCCTCTTTTGCCCTGTGCAGGCCAAAATAATACATATCAAAATAATATAAATTGCTCCCCATGCTTGTGCTCAGGGCTCAGACCTTGGGAGATTACTCCCCTCTAAGCCTGCTGGTGTTAAGAATAAAACCTCAACACTGCAAGACCTCCCAGGGCCGCTTGGTTCTTCCATCACTGATCCAGTCCAGGTTTTCCAGTATATTCCGTAACAATGGGATTCATGGAGGTAAAAGTCACAAAAGTTTGGAGGCCTCCATAAGATGGTAACTCCTGAGAATTTCTTGCTGTCACACTAGTCTACCCACTACCTGCAGTAAGTTCTCAAAATTATTGTTTTAAGTGTTGTTACCAGTGTATGTCTCTACTGGCTTCTAATCCCAGTGAACTGATGTCAGCCGTTCTGTGTTCACCTTTCTCTCCAGGTTTTGGGAGAGCCACTTGCCCTGCAACTTCTATACTCTGATGGTTGCAAGGAATGTCGTTGGCTTTTCAGTTTGTTCATTTTTTGTTTTCTTGTGTATGTGGGCGTGTTGATTTTCAAGCTCTTTACATGTTGGAGCTGAAATAGGAAACTGGTTTTGTTTCTCATAAGTTTAAATATGACATGCTTGTGTTTGTTTGGATTTTTTTATGT
The DNA here is from genome assembly GCA_029783875.1 of Phataginus tricuspis. Taxonomy (NCBI): domain Eukaryota; kingdom Metazoa; phylum Chordata; class Mammalia; order Pholidota; family Manidae; genus Phataginus; species Phataginus tricuspis. Next base: position 129,492,215 of record JAQQAC010016209.1, on the reverse strand, counting down.
TTGTTTATTCTCTGAGCTTCCTACATCTCTAGTTTTGCTGTCACTAATTTTGGAAAATTCTTGACCAGTGTTTCCTTTTTTTTGTGCTTTTCTTCTAGGAATTCAATTGCACATATGTAAGGCTTATTTAATATTGTACCACATATATTGGTACATTCCAGACATCTTAGTTCCTGGATGACTAATGATTAAGACCAATGTCACTTTTGGAAGAAGTCAGAGTTTTGCAGAGTATTTCAACAGATTTAGGCTTTGGAAAAGAAATGAGATCAGAGTTGGTAGAAAACTGGATGGACAGCTGTCTTTAATAGGGGTATTGATTTGAGCAAAGTTATCAGCATATAAGTGTAAGGTATTCTTAGGTATCAATGACTTGAGCAATGTGCATATGGTGTTCATTTTAGAAACTAATAAGGCACATGTCTTCTTTTGGTTGAGTTGAAACCCACTCACCCTTTAGAACTTGGTTTAAATAGCAGCTCCTTTAGGAAGCATTTTCTTCAGAATAGATTTATTCTTCATGCTTTATGCTTTCATAGCACTTTGCACTTATTTATTTATTTTTGTATCAATAGCAGTAGTAAATAACATTTATTAAATGATTACTATATGCTGGGTATTTATTAAGCACTTAAGAATGATCTTGTTTATGTATATATTTAAAATTTGTCTTTTGCCCTAGACTTTATGTACCATAAAAAGACATGGCAGATATGTTTTGTTCACCATTGTGTCTCTAGGGCCTAGCATAGAGCCCAACACATATTAGGTTCTCAATATAGCTTTTTGACTGATTAAATAGTCAAAGATGTTGTTGCTACCTTTATTGTTTACTCTTAGTTAGTGAAGATTTTTTTCTTTCTTGTCCTTTGGATTCGTGTTGAGATTGCTAAATTACTACTTTGGTCAATACTTAAATTAACACTAGTAATTTTCATAGCTCCTAGCATGCTCCTGTAGTACCTTGAATGATTTTGGAGTTCAAAGAGAGAGAAATAACTACTGACTAATTCACTATACTCCGTTGGGGCCACATAATCATGTGTGAAGTAGTTGCCACTTTTAAATGATTTGAGTTGCTGATAAGTGATTTTACGAAAAACTGGTCTAAATGCATAGTGTTATCAAATTTATTACCCTGCATTCTGTTCATATATATATGTTTCTACTTGGTTTAAATAATCTTGGTATAATAATGAAAAGGTTCTGAATCCATTTAGTAACCATGTGTAAGAAATAACTATATTTCTCCCAACTGTCATCAAAATGTTATAGTCTTTTTCTTTTCACAGTGACCTAGCTATACCCAAAGCCCATGGGAGTTACTCTGAATTTATTTTGCAGAAATCAGTATCAGTTTTCCCTTGCCTATTTCTATAGGGAATATTTTCTCTTTGCCTTCCATCTATCCTCAGTAGAAACTTTAGTCAGAGATAAATAATATGACAAGCTTTCCAGATTCATCTCCTAGAAAAGAAAGGGATTTTTCACACTGGTTCATTAAGTTGAGATATTCTGTCCTGCGCCATGTCCCAAGCTAGCAGTTGCTAGCTGATGTTCAAAATAGATAAAAAGAGAGATTTAAATCATCTAGTACAATATTTGCATAGAAAACTTTTTTCTCAGTAATTGAATCATAATTTGAGTTCAGTAGCAATACTTAGTTCCAAAAAATGAGCATAATAGTTCCTTCTTCTTGTTTAGCACTTTTTCAGTTTTAAAGACTTTCAACTCTGCTGTCACAATTGAGCCTGTTAACAACCCTTTGGGGTAGGTCAGGTGAATGTGCCTGGTGCTGGTTTGGCTCACACAGTGTTCATTCCCGAACCCTTTCTCTGTTACATTCTACTGCAGAGGCTGGAAAGCTGAATTCTTGGTTTTCCAGCCTCCCCTGCAATGAAGGCTGACCTTGTGATGTAGTTTTAGCCAAAAAGATGAAAGAAGGGAAGCACCAAGCAGTGTTCTGAGAAGTAATATTGATTATTGATGAACAGGACAGATGTCCTCGGTGCAGCCTGTTTCCCTTACCCTCCTCTGCCTGTGGCACACAGATGTGATACCTGGAGGCCCAGGAGCCATCTTACAAACACATGGTAATGAGGGTGAAACAGGAAGTTAATGCGTGGTTCAGCACCTAAAACAATGCGTGCAGCTGCAGGATTTTTGTTACTGGGGGAGAAGATCACTCCTATTTGGTTGCACCACTGTTATTCAGATAATTCTGTTGTTTGCTAATACATTCCGGGCTAACAGAGTTGATTAATCATGTTTAATAGGTGAGGAAAATGATGCTTGTACAACATAAGCAGGGCAATGCTTCCTTAGCTCTTTGTATTTTACAGACCAATACACTTTAAATATTTTAAATGGAATCTTACGCTGAGAAAATGAAAATTGTTATGCTTTTAAAAGTAGAGCAAATCTGGGAAAAGATCTCAGTTCCTCCTAGACTAGAGTACATTGCCATCCTCTGGAGCTTGCTCTGAATGCTAATATTTTCCCTACTTATAAAAAAAATGGAGGATGATATTCATTTCAGGAAAATTGGCACACTCCCCCATATTTAGAATTCTTAGGCTCACTGTGAGAAGAAATGCCACACGTTATTCCAGCTCCACCAATAATGCACCTGTGCACTGTTTCCAGTTTGGACTAGTAGGAGCAGCGCTACTATGGACAGTGTTTTCAATGTCTCCTGGTACATATAATCGTGCACTTTTCTGTCATATTTACTCAGGAGTGGAATTGCTGGGGTACAGATTATGTGTATCTTCAGTTTTACTAGGTAATTTCCAACTGTTTCCCAAACAGGTTATATTAATTGTGCTTTCCCACCAGTGGAGTATTTTAATTATATCCTCTTCACCACTGGATATTATTAGATTGTAAAAATGTGCCAATCTGGAATGTGGGTAATGATCTTATAGTATGGTTTTAATTTATATTTTCCTGATTGCTAATAAGGTTGAGCACCATTTCATATGATGTTCGGACATGTGGAATTTCCTCTGTTTTGAAGGAACTTTTGTCCATTTTGTTCAAATCTTTTGTCCATTTTTCTGTAGAAGCACTGTCTATCTTTTTCTCATTGACTTGCAAGATACATATACAGTAGTCTTCCCTCATCCATGAGGGATACATTCCATATCCTCCAGTGGATGTCTGAAACTGCAGATAATGCTGAACCCTGTATATACTGGTTTTTCCTATACATTACATACCTGTGATAAAGTTTAATTTATAAATTAGACACAGTCAGATGAATAATAAAATAGAACAATTATAACAATATGCTATAATAAAGGTTATGTGAATGTGGAGACCTCTCTCAGAATAGCTTATTGCACTGTACTCGCCCTTCCTGTAATGATATGAGATGATAAGATGCCCATGTGATGAGATGAAGTGAGGTGAGGTGAATGACATAGACATTGTGCCATAGCATTCGGCGACTATTGACTTTCTGGCAATATGTCAGGAGGATCATCTGCTTCTGGAAAGCTCAGAAAACAAAACCGTAGATAAGAGGGGGACTACTGTATATAATATATATATTTGTATACATATATATATTTCATTCTCATTATTCATAGTAGTCATGTTCTATAAATTCACTGTGAACACTGAATTAGTGAATGCTGAGCTATGCTTTTGGGAAAAATAGAGACTACGGTCACGTTTTCATCAACCATTTGTGTTGCATAGGTTCCTTTGCTAATGTCTTTGTAAAACCATCCCGCCTCAGCAACATTGCCCTTTTCCTGTATAACCCTTAGCAGATGCCTTTAAAACCCTCCTACAGCCTCCTGATCTACAGAACCTGTCTCACCTATACAAGTTTAATGTTTTTCCCACCGTATGGCCTTTGAGCTGTGCAAGCCAGCCAACCCCCATTGGTTGAGAATGGTTTAACCTTTTCCTGACCCTGGGTAATGAATGTGACTAAATTTCTATGGCTTTCAGCCTTATAAAAATACTGTCCACTATGCTTTTATTCATTGGTTATCATCTTGAATCCACAAAGTGAGCTATTTTCCATCTTTTCCATTGCTTCATCACACACTATAGCTGCTATTTTAGCACTTTCCAGAGCCACCTTATGTAAAGATTGATACATTTCTTCTCTCTTCTTTTGGAGGTACACTGTATTGTTGATTGATTTAAATTGAGTTCATGGCCAACAGCACTATAATTCATGCCTGAAGAAAGCTATTAGCACTTTTATTTTCTCTAAAAGGCACATCACAACCTTCTTAGAAACATTGGAAGATGCTTCAACACTATGCTTGGAGGCTACTTTAAATAACAAAATCACCAACAACAGGCCAAAAAAATGCAAAACATGTGGCACTGAATAGAGCTAGTGCCACAACAGACGGTTATAAGAACTAAAACAAGAAGGCAGAGCATCACCTCATTTGACCTCAGCTGGCAATGTGTGTCCTGAGCGCCTCAAAATCACTGCCTGTCTGTGCGATCACAAACAACCACAAAATCACTGCAAGTATTAATCTGGGGATTAGGATTACAGATAAATTTTAGCAAGCAGATGAATTCACAAATACAGAATCTGTAAATAACGAGGAGGGACTGTTTATACTGATGATTGTATATGGGTGAAGTCAGGGGTAAGTTCCATTTGTTTTATTTTTTCCCAGTGGATAACCAATCGTCTCAGTACCATTTAAGGAAACAAAGGACCTTTCCCCAGTCCTCTGCACTGCTGCTTTTGTCACAAATCGAATACCCATTTATAGTAGGCTTGACGAGATACTGTGATTTATAATGAAAAATTGGTATTTGATTTTCGTCCCGTTTCTGTCACAGCTTCCCAAACTCTTGAATTTCCTAAGTGATGAGACCCATAAGGGGAGCTTCTCCTAATGAAATGACTTTTGAAAAGCCCCAGGGTAACTTATAGATGGGGGCCGGCTGCCCAGGGAACAAACCCTGTGATTAGAGGGTTGGAGCTTACAGTCCCCCTACACCCCTCTGGGAAGCGGAGAGGGGCTAAACAGTGACTTCAGTCACCAATGGCCATTGAGTTAATCAAACATGCCTGTGTAATGAAGCCTCTATAAGCACAGGGGTTGTTTTTTTCTTGCAACTTAAGTGTTTTTTTTAAATTTTGGTATCATTAATCTACAGTTACATGTGCAACATTATGGTCACTAGACTCCCCACATCATCAAGTCCCCACCACATACCCCATTACAGTCATTACAGTCACTGTCCATCAGCGTAGTGAGATACTATAGAATCACTACTTGTCTTCTCTGAGTTGTAAAGCCCTCCACGTGCCGCCCCGACATTATGTCTGCTAATCGTAATGCCCCTTTTCCCCCCTTGTTCCTCCCTTCCCACCCATCCTCCCCAGTCCCTTTCCCTTTGGTAACTGTTAGTCCATTCTTGGGTTCTGTGAGTCTGGTGCTGTTTTGTTCCTTCAGTTTTTTTCTTTGTTCTTATACTCCACAAATGAGTGAAATCATTTGATACTTGTCTTTTTCTGCCTGGCTTATTTCACTGAGCATAATACCCTCTAGCTCTATCCATGTTGTAAGTGCAGGGTTTTTATAAGAGTACGGGGTTCTGAGAGCTTCTGGTTTAGTGAACACATGAAGATTTGGGGAGAATGGCATTCCAAGAGGTTGTAGAAGCTCCATGTCCTTTCCCCATAACTTGTCCTATGCATCTATATTATCTGGCTGTTCCTGAGTTACATATTTCTATAATAAATCACTGATCTAGTAAGTAAAATGTTTCTCTCAGTTCTGTGAGCTGCTCTGGCAAATTAATTGAACCCAAAGAGGGAGTTGTTGGAACCTCTGTTGTATAATTAGATGGTCAGAAGCACACGTAATAACCTGGACTTGCAACTGGGGTCTAAAGCGGGTGGTGGAAGGGGGGGCTGTCTTCCAGGACTGAGCTTTTAACCTGTGGGGTCTGATGCTGTCTCTGAGTAGTTAGTGTCAGAATTGAGTTGAATTGTAGGACATCCAGCTGGTGTCCCAAGTATTGCTTGTTGACATGGGAACTACCCAGCCACCCCACCACACACACATTGGAAAAATGTGACCTAACCCTTTCACTATATTTCCATCTCTCTTCTATGCTATCCTGTTTAGTGTCCCTACACCAATATCACACTGCCTTAATTACTGTAGTGGTATACAATGATTTTTGATATCTTGTAGCTCCAGTCCTCACACATTGGTCATCTTCTTCAAAGATGCCTCAGTCATTTTTGCTACTTTGTATTTCTAGATATATTTTAGAATCATTTTGTCAATTTCCATAAAAATACCTGTAAATATATAGATTGCATTGGCATTGAATTGATAGATCATCTTAGGGATAATTGACATTTTAAGAATATTAAGTTTTCCAAACCATAAAGGTGGTATATTTAACATTGATTTAGGTCTTTAATTTCTCTCAGTAATGTTTAATAGTTTTCAGCACAGAGGTCTTCACATATTTTGTTAGGTTTAGTCCTACATAACTGATATTTGTACAATCCTAGATTATGGCCCTGAAGATGTTATCTTTTAAATGTCATTTTCTATCTGTTAATGAAACATAGCAATACCATTGTCTTTTATGTTTTTTATTATGGAGAACTTGCTAAAGTTACTTATTAATTCTAATAATTTCTCTCTCTATTATTTTGTATGTTTGTGTGCCTAAACATATAATAGATGTATAATGTCATCTCTTCCCACTCCATCTTTCTAATGAATATAACTTTATGATGCTGGCTAGGACCTCAGTATAAATGTTAAATTGAAGTGGTGGTAGTAGGCATCTTGATGTTGTTCTAGATTTCAGTGGAAATTGCTCATTGTGTCACTAAGTATTTTTTGTAGCTGTCACTTTTCAAGTAAAAAAAGTTCTCTTATAGGAATTTAGCTAAATGTTTTTATTATGAATGTGTTATTAATTTTATCAAATGGTTTCATGCCACCTATTTTGATATCATATGATTTTAGTATGTTAATGTGGCACATTACATTCATTAAAATTTTAAAGCAAAACAAAACCAGCAGTTTTGAAATAATTCCACAATCTAATGATGCATTATCCTTTTTTGTGTTTCTGATATTTTGTGAGGATTTTTGCATGTATATTTGAATGAGATTCACATATAATCTTCTTTTCTTATACAATTCTTGTTAGAGTTTGTTAACAAGGTTTTGTTATACTCATAGAATGAGTTGCAAATTGTACCTTCTTATTCCATTATTGGGAAGAATAGTTTGTGTAATGCTGGAATTAATGCTTTCTTGAATGTTTGGTAAAAGTTATTTTCACCTGCAGCTTTCAGTGTAGTAAGATTTTCATTACTAATGCATATGCTTTTAATAATTATAGAACTATTCTGTTTTAAAGTGCTTCAAATCATTTTTGGTAAATTATATTTTTCTAGGAATTTATAAGTTGTTTCTAAATATTCAGAAGATTGCCATAAAATTTTTCATGATTTTCTCTTACATTATTGCTGTCTGAAGGATCTATGACAATGTTCTGTTGTTCATTCTTAATGTGTTTTGGTAGAGATTTATTGAATTTTTGGAATAAATGTTACTTTTAGAACAGTTTTAGTTACAGAAAAATTGCAAAGATAGTAGAGTTCCTATATACCCCACACCTAGTTTTCCCTATTATTAACATATTAGATTCATAAATTTGGTAAGAATAAGGCATTTATATTAATATATTATTATTAAATAAAGTCCATACTTTATTCAGATTTTCCTATTTTTCACATAGTGTCCTTCCATTTCCAGGATCCCATTCAGGTTTCCAAATTACATTTAGTTGCCATGTCTCTTGACACTCCTCTAAGCAGTGGCAATTTCTCATACTTTCTTTGTAGTTTTTATATTAGCATTTTTAGGAGTATATGCTCAGGTGTTTCATAGAACATCCTCAAATTGGCTTTTGTCTGATGCTTTTCTTAGACTGGAGTTAATGTAAAAACTAGCAACATGACTTACAACTTTTGGTGACATTGATCACATCACTGAGGTAGGGTTTGTCAGGTTTCTCCATGATAAAGTTACTCTTACTTATCTTTTACATGATGTGCTGTTTGGAAGGAAGTCACTATATGCAGACCACACTTAAGGAGCTGGAACTTATGCTCCCCTTCCTTGAGGGTGGAAAGTTTACAGATAAGCCAATTTTTGGACATAAGTCCAAACATAAAGTATTTTGGAATTCTTCTGCAGTGGAGACTTGTCTCTTCTATATTTAGGAGATGTTTATTAAATCAGTTTTTGTATAAGGAATCATGGATATTTGTATTCTACTTTGGGTTTTATTCCAATACTACTTTATTTTGTTGCTCAAATTGTTCCAACTTTGACCATTGGGAGCTTTTTCAAAGGGCTCCTCATGCCTTTGGCATACTCTCATTATTGTGTGTGTGTATGTATGTGTGTGTGCGTGTGTGTGTTTTGATGAGCACTTTCTTACTTTCTGGAACTATAAGATGCTCCAAACTCATCGTGTATATTCCTGCCCCTGTACTATAATTAGCCATTTCTCCAAGGATCCCTGGTTTATTTTATTGGAGAACAATATGAGAAACCAAGATCTGAGCATTAGGTATGTTAATTTCTACTGGGGTATCATTGTTTCTAGGACCTTTCAGATGTCAGAGCATGAAAATATATGTGTGCATACTAACCTGCATAAATACACATAACTAGCAATATTTGTATATGTAAACATCTGTATCTATATTAAACCAAACATGAGTTCATACTGATGTCTATGACTTTAATCCATAAACACATAAATAATTTCAACCTGTTCACCTGGCTTATCTATAAACTCCCACTACAAAATGAGAAAACTAATTCTCACTATTTGCAATCTATTTACTTATTCTTAAAAATGTATTTATATTTTTTGAAATATTGACATCTTATATCGAATCTTCCAATCCATGAACAAAGAATCTCTCTCCATTTATTTAGATCATCTTTGATTTCTTTTATTAGAGTTTTACAGTTTTCAACATACAGGTTCTATAAATATTTTGATAGATACATACCTATCTTGTGTTTCTTTACACAATTGTAAATTATATTTTTTAACATCAACTGCCCATTACTGATATATATATAGGAAAGCAATTAAATTTATATATTATCTTTATATAATACAAACTTTATGTAATTGCTTATTAGTGCTAGAAACTCTCGATTTTTGAGAGGATTTTCTATGTAGATAATCACTATCGCCAACAAAGATATTTTTATTTCTTCCTAATTTGTATACCTTTTTTCCTTTCTTGTCTTATTGCACTAGCTAGGACTTCAAGTATGATGTTGAATTGGAGTGGTGAGAGAGGGTATCTTTGCCTTGTTTCCAAAAGTGGCATAGCATCTATTTTCTCATCATTCAATATGATGTTAGCTATAAAATTTTTTTGTAAGTGTTATATACCATGTAGAAGAAGTGTCTGTGAGTTTTTATCATGAGTGCATGTTGGATATTATTTGATGCTTTTTCTGCATCACTGATATCATGATTTATTAAGGTATAATTGGCATAAATAAACTGCACAATTTGATTAGTTTTGACCTGTGTATTCATCTGAAAGCATCAACAAAGCCCAGGTCATGAGCACATCTGAAGATGTGTTACTCCTGTGACATCCTGAATTTCTGTCCACACTGTGCATGCATGGTACTGTACACATCAGGTACTGTTGTTCCCAGTCGTTTCTCCAGATTTCAGGAGCATTTAACATAGCTTGAATGAGTGAGATAGCTCTATTTTTCAAATAACATAAATATTTGAACCTTGTATTTCTTGAATGCCTTCTTGTGAGTGCTAGGTTTTCTTTATTTTAGTCAGATTTTGTTTGGAAATTTTGTTTTCCTATGAACACTCAACAGAAAAGTGCTTCTGGTTATCTATTAACAAAAAACTTTTCATTTGTAGTTTTCAAGATTAACCCTTGAAGTTCTTTTCATAACTGCCTTGGCATTTTGAGTTGTTCTGTTGTGTAATTTCCTGGTGGTTTTTTTTGTGTGTGTGTGTTTGCCTGTTTTACTTTTGCATTTAAGACATTAAATTTGATTTTGGTTTGCACAGGAAAAATCCCACCTCAGAAGTTCCCTCATGCTTCCTGGTAATTCTTTCCTGCTTCTCTCTGCAACTATAAGCAGCCACTGATCTGCTTTCTGTCACCATATCAAAATTTTCATTTTCTATAACTTTATATAAATTGAATCCTACAGTTTTCACTATATTTTTCTGGCTTCTTTCACTTGACATAATTATCTTGAGATTCATCCATGTTGTTTTGCTTATCAATAGTTCATTCCTTTTAGCTGCTGAAAAGAATTCTGATGTATGGATGGATTTATGATGATCTATTAATGGATATCTGGGTTGTTTCCATTTTGGGCCAAAAAAATATAACACATAAATGTATGAATATTTGGCTATCACAAATAATGGTTGTTTGTGGGCATGGGAATTCTTTTTGTAGTGATGAAAATGTTTTGGAATAAAATAGTGGGGATCTGAGCAGGATTATAGATGGCGGTGTGAGAGGTGAGACAGAGGCTTCCTCCTAAAACCACATACAATATGAAAATATAACTGATACAACTAATCCTGAAAGAGCAACAGGAAAGAGCACTGCGCCAAACTGCATACACCTGGAGACAAGAGCAGACCTCACAGAAAAGGGTAACATACTAAAGCTGTGGCCCAGCAGGACCCAAGCCCTTCCCCCACCCCAGCTCACTGGTGGGAGGAAGAGAAACGGAGCAGGGAGGGAGTGGAGATTTGGGACTGCTGAATACCTAACTCCAGAGATCTGCTCTGGGAGCACAAACCTACATTTCATGGTGCTTACATGATACTCTCGTAATTAGGGGGTTGGAAAGCTAACACAGGCAGAATTCCTGGAGAGACTAAGATTCCAGCTGCTTGTGGAAAGCAGGGATCCATATCCAGCTGCTCTGGGACAAAAGAAAGGTGGGCAGTCTGAGAGACTTCCTAACAAGGAAGCCCTTAGCAAGAGGGCTGCTAAAGGGGCAAGGATTTCACAGAGCTTACTGCTCAGGAGAAAGGACAGGTAGACAAATTGTCCAGGTGCACTCTGCCCAGCAGGTTGGGAGCTTTCACGAACTTCAGGTGCTCCAGCTCCCTGGATGCCTACACAGCTCCAAGAATCCCCTGCATGATACGCAGCCTACTGTGCCTTTCTCCTGGCCAGCCCCACCCGGCTCGAAAACTGGCAAACCCTACCCTGATGTTAGGCCAGCCAGAGGGAAGATCTGTCTACAGCAACTACAAACGCAAAGCATAGAGGCTTATACCTGTGTGCTCAGCCCACTGGTTCAGGCAGTGAAGACAGGCATAGCAGCCAGGAACCAGGAAACAGCCCTTTCCTCCCCCGAGGCACCAATACCACTCCCCTACAATTCCTGACATTGCTTCAGGGGCTGAGCAGCTCCAGAGAGTAGAGCTTCTGGGCACTAGAGGGCTCCATACACAAATATGAAATGCCAGAGGAACCTGGTCCAGAGTAAAATTATGAATACAACTCCTGAGAAATATTTAAATGATATGGACCTCATGACTCTCCCTGAAAGGGAGTTCAAAATAAAAATCATTAACATGCTCGTGGAGGTATGGAAAGATATTCAAGAACTCAGGAATGAATTAGGGTCGGAGATCCAATCCTTGAAGAGCACAATGGACGGTATTAAAAGCAGACTGGATATGGTGGAGGAGATGATAAATGAAATAGAAACTAGAGAAGAGGATACAAAGAAGCTGAGGCACAGAGAGGAAAAAGAATCTCTAAGAATGAAAGAATATTGAGAGAACTGTGTGACCAATCCAAACAGAACAAAATTCGCATTATAGGGGTACCAGAGGAAGAAGAGAGAGAAAAAGGGATAGAAAGTGTCTTTGAGGAGGTAATTGCTGAAAACTTCCCCAATCGGGGGAAGGAGATAGTCTCTCAGGCCATGGAGATGCACAGATCTCCCAACACAAGGGACCCAAGGAAGACAACACCAAGACATAGTAATTAAAATGGCAAAGATCAAGGATAAGGACAGACTATTAAAAGCAGCCAGAGAGAGAAATAAGATCACATACAAAGGAAAGCCCATCAGGCTATCATCAGACTTCTCAACAGAAACCTTACAGGCCAGAAGGGAGTGGCATGATGTATTTAATGCAATGAAGCAGAAGGGCCTCAAACCAAGAATACTTTATCCAGCAAGATAATCATTTAAATTTGAAGGAGGGATTAAACAATTTCTAGATAAGCAAAAGCTGAGAGAATTTACCTCCCGCAAACAATCTCTACAGTGTATTTTGAAGGGAATACTATAGATGTAAGTGTTCCTACAGTTTAATAGCTGTCACCAGAGGTAATAAAATCACAGTAAAGAAAGTAGAACAGCTAATTACTAAGTAAATGCAAAATTAAATTAACTATCCCCAAAGTCAATCAAGGGATAGACAAATAGTACAGAATATATAATATATACCTAATAATATATATACCTAATATATAAAGAATGGAGGAGGAAAAAAAAGGAGGAAAAAAAAACCTTTAGATTGTGTTTATAATAGCATATTGCGTGAGTTAAGTTAGACTTTTAGATAGTAAGGAAGTTAACCTCAAACCTTTGACAAATACGAATCTAAAGCCTGCAATGCCAATAACTACATACCTTTCCATAATCACCCTACATGTAAATGGACTGAATGCACCAATCAAAAGACATAGACTCACTGAATGGATAAAAAAACAAGACCCATCTATATGCTGCCTACAAGAGACTCACTTTAAACCCAAAGACATATAAAGACTAAAAGTGAAGGTATGGAAAAAGACATTTCATCCAACTAATAGGGAGAAAAAAGCAGTACTTACAGTACTTATATCAGACAAAATAGACTTCAAAACAAAGAAAGTCACAAGAGACAAAGAAGGACATTACATAATGATAAAAGGGTCAATCCAACAAAAAGATATAACCATTATAAATATCTATGCGCCCAACGCAGGAGCACCTACATATGTACAGAATTAAAAGGAGAAATAGAATGCAATGCATTCATTCTAGGAGACTTCAACACTCCACTTACTCTAAAGGACAGATCAACTAGACAGAAAATAAGTAAGGAGACAGGGAGACAGAGGCACTGAACAACACATTAGAACAGATGTACCTAACAGACATATACAGAACTCTATACCCAAAAGCAGCAGGATACACATTTCTCTCAAGTGCACATGGAACATTTTCAAGAATATATCATACACTAGGCCACAAAAAGAGCCTCAGTAAATTTAAAATGATTGAAATTTTACCAGCCAGTTTCTCAGACCACAAAGGTATGAAACTAGAAATGAATTATGCAAAGAAAATGAAAAATCCCACAAACACATGGAGGCTTCACAACATGCTCCTAAATAACCAATGGATCAATGACCAAATACAAACAGAGATCAAGCAATATATGGAGACAAATACAACAATAATTCAACACAGCAAAATCTGTGAGATGCAGCGAAGGCCATGCTAAGAGGAAAGTATATTGTAATACAGGCCTACCTCAGGAAAGAACAATCCCATATGAGCAGACTAAACTCACAATTAACAAAACTAGAAAAGGAAAAACAAATGAGACCCACATTCAGTAGAAGGAGGGACATAATAAAGATTAGAGCATAAATAAATAAAATCGAGAAGAATAAAACAATAGAAAGGATCAATGAAAGTAAGAGTTGGTTCTTCCAGAAAATAAACAAGATAGATAAACCCCTAGCCAGACTTATCAAGAAAAAAAGAGTCTTATCACATAAACAGAATCACAAATGAGAAAGGAAAAATCACAATGGACACCACGGAAATACAAAGAACTATTAGAGAATACTATGAAAAATTGTATGCTAACTAACTGGAAAACGTAGAAGAAATGGACAACTTTCTAGAAAAATACAACCTTCCAAGAAACAGAAAAACTCAACAGACCAATTACCAGCAACGAAATAGAACTGGTAATCAAAAACCTACCTAAGAACAAAACCCTGGAATAGATGTCTTCACCACTGAATTTTACCAAACATTTAGTGAAGACCTAATACCCATATTCCTTAAAGTTCTCCAAGGAGTAGAAGAAGAGAGAATACTTCCAAACTCATTCTATGAGGCCACCATCACTCTAATACCAAAACCGGGCAAAGACACAACAAAAAAAGAAAACTATAGACCAATATCCCTGATGAACATAGATGCAAAAATACTCAACAAAATATTAGCAAACCGAATTCAAGAATACATCAAAAGGATCATCCATCATGTTCAAGTAGGATTTACTCCAAGGATGCAAGGATGGTTCAGCAGTCGAAAATCCATCAACTTCTTCCACCACATCAACAAAAAGAAGGACAAAAACCACATGATCATCTCCATAGATGCTGAAAAAGCATTTGACAAAATTCAACATTCATTCATGATAAAAGCTCTCAACAAAATGGGTATAGAGGGCAAGTACCTCAACATAATAAAGGCCATATATGACAAACCCACAGCCAACATTATACTTAACAGCGAGAAGCTGAAAGCTTTTCTTTTAAGATCAGGAACAAGACAAGGATGCCCACTCTCCCCACTTCTATTCAGCATAGTACTGGACGTCCTAGCCTCAGCAATCAGACAACTCAAAGAAATAAAAGGCATCCAGATTGGCAAGGAAGAAGTTAAACTACCCTGTTTGTAGATGACATGATATTGTAAATAAAAAACCCTGAAGAATCTACTCCAAAACTACTAGATCTAATAGCTGAATTCAGCAAAGTTGAAGGATACAAAATTAATACACAGAAATCTGTGGCATTCCTATATTCTAAACAGTGAATTAGCAGAAAGAGAAATCAGGAAAACAATTCCATTCACAGTTGCATCAAGAAGAATAAAATACCTAGGAATAAACCTAACCCAAGGAACTGAAAGAGCTATACTATAAACTACAAGACACTCATGAGAGAAATTAAAGAAGATACCAATAAATGGAAACACATACAGTCCTCATGGATAGGAAGAATTAATATTGTCAAAATGGCCATCCTGCATAAAGCAATGTACAGATTCAATGCAATTCCTATCAAAATACCAACTGCATCCTTCAACCAACTAGAGAAAATAGTTCTAAAATTCATATGGAACCACAAAAGACCCCAAATAGCCAAAGCAATCCTGAGAAGGAAGAATAAAACTTGGGGGATTATGCTCCCCAAATTCAAGCTTTACTAAAAAGCCAAAGTACTCAAGATAATTTGGTACTGGCACAAGAACAGACCCATAGACCAATGGAACAGACTAGAGAGCCCTGATATAAACCCAACCATATATGGTCAATTAATATATGATAAAGGAGCCATGGACATTCAATGGGGAAATGAGAGCCTCTTCAACAGCTGGTGATGGCAAAACTGGACAGCTACATTCAAGAGAATGAAACTGGATTATTGTTTAACCCCATACACAAAAGGAAACTCAAAATGGATCAAGATCCTGAATGTAAGTCATGAAACCATAAAACCCTTAGAAGACAACATAGGCAAAAATCTCCTGAATATAAGCATGAGCAACTTCTTCCTGAATGCATTTCCTCAAGCAAGGGAAACAAAAGCAAAAATGAACTCATGGGATTACATCAAACTAAAAAGTTTCTGTACAGCAAGGGACACCATGAACAGAATAAAGGCATCCTACAGTATGGGAGAATATATTTGTAAATGACATATCAGACAACGGGTTGACATCCAAAATATATAAAGAACTTACACGCCTCTACACCCAGAAAGCAAATAACCCAATTAAGAAATGCTCAGAGGATATGAAGAGACAGTTATCCAAAGAAGAAATTCAGATGGCCAACAGACACATGAAAAGATGCTCCACATCACTAATCACCAGGGAAATGCAAATTAAAACCACAATGAGGTATCACCTCACACCAGTAAGGATGGCCACCATCCAAAAGGCTAAGAACAACAAATGCTAGCGAGGATGCGGAGAAAGGGGAACCCTCCTACACTGCTGGTGGGAATGTAAGCTAGTTCAACCATTGTGGAAAGCAATATGGATGTTCCTCAAAAAACTAAAAGTACAAATACCATTTGACCCAGGAATCCCATTCCTTGGAATTTACCCAAAGAATACAACTTCTCAGATTCAAAAAGACATATGCACCCCTATGTTTATTGCTGCATTTTTTACAATAGCCAAGATAGGGAAGCAGGCTAAGTGTCCATCAGTAGATGAATGGATAAAGAAGAGGTGGTACATATACACAATGGAATACTACTCAGCCATAAGAAGGAAACAAATCCTGCCATTTGCAACAACTTGGATGGAGCTGGAGGATATTATGTGCTGTGAAATAAGTCAGGCTGAGAAAGACAAGTGCCAAATGATTTCCCTCATTTGTGGAGTATAACAACGAAGCAAAACTGAAGGAACAAAATTGCAGCAGACTCAGAGACTCCAAGAAGGAGCTAGTGGTTACCAAAGGGGAGGGGTGTGGGAGGGCGGTGGAGAGGGTGGGAGAAGGGGATTGAGGGATATTATGTTTAGTACACATGGTGTGGGGGAACACCGGGAAAACAGTGTAGCACAGAGAAGGCAAACAGTGAATCTGTGGCACCTTACTACATTGATGGACAGTGACTGCATTGGGATATGTGTGGGGACTTGATAATGTGGGTAAATGTAGTGACTACATTGTTTTTTTATGTGAAACCTTCATAAGAGTGTATATAAATAATACCTTAATAAAAAAATGAAAAATAAAATAGTGGGGATGGTGGTACAACCATGTGAACATACTAAAACCTACTGAATTGTGCATTGTAAAGGATGAAATCTATGGTGTGTGTATTATATGTCAATAAAAAAATGTTTTGCTTCCATATTTTTAAGGAAATAATTATACATCAAAATTATGTACAAGGTTGGTTACTGCAAGTAAAATTTTTTCAATACTGAAAAAATTGAAGCAAATAATCAGGAATGGTTAAATATAACTCCTACATATCTGAAATATGATTACAGAAAAAGCACTAGAAGAGATAATCTGTGCACTAAACTTAGGTGCCAATGATGGATCATTTCCTTTGTGCCAAGCATTATGCTATGTGATTTACATATATTATTTTCAGTTAATAATTTAAATAGCCTGTGAGGAAATAAGGTTATTACCTTCATTTTATAAACCAGGTACCAGAGAATTAGAGATGTTTATTTGCTTGAAGTCATACAGATACTTAAGTATGATAAGAAAGGCCAGAGTAAAGGATTGTCTACTGTAAATCCTACACTATTTAAAAAAAAACAGAAACATCATTGATGTATGATGATAAATGGCATATGATAAACTGCACATTTAAAAAATGTACAGTTTGGAAAATTTTGACATGTATTTAAAACTGTATAATTATCACCATAATCAGAGTGTATTTCTATCACCCCTAAAGCTTCCTTTTATCTTTTAATAATCCCTCCTTCCTGCCCCTCCTCTACCTCTCATCCCCAAGCAGACACCATCTGTTTTCTGTCACTGTGTATTTGTATTTTCTGGAATTCTGCATGATAATGGAATCAGAGAGTATGTTTGCTTTTTTGGCTGACTTCTTTAATCAGCATAATTATTTTGAGACATCCATTTTGTAGTGAATATCAATAGCTTATTTCTTAATAGTATTCTATTGTATGGATATAATGCTATTTATTCAGTGAGTAGTACATTTGAATTGTTTTTACTTTGTGGCTATTATAAATAAAGCTGCTATGAACATTCCTGTGTAAGTCTTTATGTGGACATGTGCATCTATTTCCACTGGATAAATACAAAGGAGTGAAACGGTGAGTCATATAGCAAATATATATTTACATTTTTAAAGAACTGCAAAACTGTTTATCAAAGAGACATCATTTTGCATTTCCACCAGCAAGTGTACAAGAATTTCATTTGCTCCTCCTCTTCACCAGTATTTGGTATGGTTAGTCTTTCTACTATTGGCCATTTCCATAGGCATTGAGCGGCTTCTCAATGTGGTTTTATTTTCCATTTCCCTAGTGGTTAATGACCTTGATATTTGTTAACCATCCATAAATCTTCTCTGGTGACATGTTTGTTAAAATCTTTCAATTTTTTTTAAAACTTGATTTTTTTTGAGTTTAAAAAGATTTTTGTATACACTGAATACAAGTTTATCAGAAATATGATATGCAAATATTTTCTCCCATTCTGTGGAGACTTTTTATTCTCATTCCATTGTCTTTTGAGGGGCAGATTTTGATGAAGTCCAGTGTATTGTTTTGTTCTTTTATGGATCATGATTTTGCTGTCACACCCAAGAGGTATTTGCCTAATCTGAAGACTAAAGATTTAATATTTGTCTTTGGTTTTCTGCACTTCTAATATGATATGACAGGGTATGCTGTTTTGTTTTGTTTGGCTTGCTGTTCTTTGAGCTTCCTGGATCTCTGGTAATACCGTGAATTTTGGAGACTCTCAGTCATTATTAGCTCAAATATTTCTTCTGTTCCATTCTCTTTTTTTTTCTCTGACATCCCAATTATGCATACATTACACCTTTGGAAATTGTCCCAGAGTTGTTGAATGTTTTGTTGCCTTTGTACAGTTTTCTTTTTTGTATTTTAGTTTGTAACATTTCTATTGACCAATTTTCAAGCTCACTGATTGCTATTTTAGCTGTGTGGAGTATACTGATGAGCCCATCAAAGGCATTCTTCATTTTGTAACAGTGTTTTTTACTCCTACCATTTCTCTTTGACTCTTTCTTAGAATTTGTATTTTTCCACTTACATCTATTTTTACTTTATTTTTACTAAATTTATTTTTACTAAATTTTCTCTTTGACTCTTTCTTAGAATTTGTATTTTTCCGCTTACATCTATTTTTACTTTATTTTTACTAAATTTTCTACTTTTAACATTCAGGCTGTTAACATACAAATCACAGTTATTTAAAATTTCTTTTCTGATAATTTCAATATCTGGTTCAGTTTCTTGCTTTGTCTCTTGATGCTGTGTTTTTCTCACTGTTTGCCATGCCTTATAATTTCTTGTTGAAAGCCAGACATGCTGTGTCAGCTATGTGGAACTGAGTTAAAGAGGCCTTTAGTGTGAGGATGTGTGATACTTGGTTTGGAGGTGGACCATTTTTAACACTGGGTGCAATTATAGGTGGCTGAGGGTTCCAGTTCCTCTAGGTTCTTTGTTTATTCCCCCTTCTTGACTTTGAGCTTCCTTAAGTACTCCTCTACAAAAGAGTCTGCATGTTGCAGCTCTCTGAGCTATAATGAATGCTTATTATGCTGGAGCCTTAGTGTGGTGACTGTGTTGGGGAGTAGAAGCATTCTATAATCTTATTAGTAAATCTCCATCTTTAATAGTCCTATTCCTTGGTTTTTATTTTCACAAGTGTTTTTCCAATAGCATAGGGATTCCCCCTGCTCCCCCAGATAAGGGAGAGAGGAATAGTAGAGGAAGCTGTAGTGTGGTGAATGCCCTTCATCAAGGTGGGCTAAAGCTCTGGTAAAGTCTTTGTTTCTCCCCCTGAAAAGGAGGCCTTTGTTACGAAAGTGGAAGATAATCTGTGTATATTTCATAGTCATTACTTTTCCTCTCCCCCTGCCAGAGGCAGGAGAGTGTCTTTCTTGGATCTTTACCATGATAACATGGTAGCATTTCTGCCACTAAATCCCATGAAAGTGTGTCCCTTTCCATCCATTGAGAGTGTGGGCCCCAGGAATTTCTTACTCTAAAGCTTGTTCACATTTACCCTACAGAAATTCATCAAAAAATACAGTTTTAGAGATCCTGCCAGTTTATGGTCCCAGTGGCTTCTATTTCAAGAAAGCAGATATTGGCTTTGACTATCTAGATTTGTCTGTCTTTCCAGATTTCTGGATGGCTGTCACGTCAGTTCTCTGCTCTTTCTAAAAATAGTCATTGATTTTCAGTTTGTCCAACTTTTTCCTTGAAATTATAGGAATGATGGCTTCTGTCTTAGTCCATTTGGGCCGCTATAACAAAAATACCATAGACTTGGTGATGTATAAACAATAGAAATTTATTTCTTACAGTTCTGGAGGCTGGAAGCCAAAATCAAGGTATCAGCATGGTTATGTTCTAGTAAATGCTTTCTTACAGGTTGCAAACTGCTGTCTTACTGTAACTTCACATGGCAGAGAACAGAGCCGGTAAACAAACTCATAACTCTTCTAAGGACACCCATGCCATTCATGAGGGATCCACCCTCATCTAATATTAATTACCTCCAAATGCTTCACTTCCTAGTATCATCATATCATGATACAGGGTTTCAAGATGTGAATTTGGGGGAGACACAAACATGCAGTCTGAAATTCTGTCCCTGGCCCCCCAAATTCATGTCCTCTGGCATGTAAAATGCATTCATTCCATTCCCCAAGACCTCAAAGTCTTAACTCATTCCAGTATTAACTCCTAAGGTATAAAGTTCAAAGTCATCTAAATGTCATCTAAATCAGATGTGGGTGAAATTCCAGTTAAAATTCATCCTGAGCCAAAATTCTTCTCCAGATGTGAATATGTGAAATCAAACAACCAGTGTGCTTCCAAAATACAGTGCTGCGACAGGCATAGGTAGACAGTCTCATTCCAAAAGAGAGAAATAGGAAAGAAGGAAGGAGTTATGGGTCCAAAGCCAGGCCAAAATCTAGCAAGGCAAATTGCATGAGATCTTAAGGCTCTAGAATAATTCTGTTGGCTCTGTGCTCTGTCTTGAACACACTGAGGCAGAAGTTTTAGCATTATTGCCTTCTGGACCCACTGGAGCAGCAATTCAGCCTTCTGAATCCACTGGGATGGGTGGTCCACCTTCCAGAACCACTGGGGTAGAGGTCTCACCTTCTGAATCCATGGAGACAGAAGTACTGACCCTGAAGTTCTACTCTACATGGCATGGATTGTACCCCTAGAATTATATGGTGTGGCCCCACCCTCACAGCTCTGGGCAGCCCTGGCCCCATAGCTATGGGAGGCTGTCTTGCCTATTGAAAACAAAGCAATGGCCCCCATTTTGAAACTGAGAAGGCAGACCTGATCATCTCTGAATCACTTCTTCTCTTTTTTTTATTCAAGTATAGTTGATATACAATCTTATATTAGTTTCAGAATACAACACAGTGGCTCACCAGTTACTCACATTATTAAATTTTCACCCGAACTGGTGCAGTTATTGTCAACATAGAAAGATGTTACAGAGTCATTGGCTATATTCTCCATACTGTACTACCATCCCTGTGACCAACTCATACTATGATTGAGAATTTTTATGCCCCTTTATCCACCCACCACCACCTACCCATCTGAAACCCTCCCCCATGGTAACCACCAGTTATTTCTCAGCATGTATGAATTTACTGCTATTTTATTCATTGTGGTTTTTTTTTTTTTTTTAGATTCCACAAATAAGTGAAATAATATGGTATTTGCCTTTCTCTGACTGGCTTATTTCACTAAGCATAATACCCTCTAGGTCCATCCATGTTGTTGCAAATGGAAGGATTTCTTTCTTTTTATGACTGAATAATATTCTATTGTGTATATGTACCACATATTATTTATCCATTCATCTACTGATGGATACTTAGGTTGCTTCCATATCTTGGCTATTGTAAATAGTGCTGTGATAAACACAGGGGTGCATACATATTTTTGAATCAAATTCTGTTTTCTTCAGGTAAATTCCTAAAAGTGGAAATACAGGGTTGTATAGTATTTCTATTTTTAGTTTTTTGAAGACCCTCCATACTGCTTTCCACAGTGGCTGCAACAATTTACATTCCCACTAACAGTGTAGGAGGGATTCCTTTTCTCCACATCTTCGCCAACACTTGTTATTTCTTCTCTTTTGGACAGTGGCCATTCAAACTGGTCAAACTGGTGTGAGGTGATATCTTATTGTGGTTTTGATTTGCATTTCCCTGATGATTAGCAATGTGTGACATCTTTCCATGTGTTGTTTTACCATCTGTATTTTTTCTTTGGAAAAATTCTGTTCATTTCCTCCACCCATTTTTTAATCAGGCTATTTGGTTTTTTGGTGTTTAAGCATACGAGTTCTTTATATATTTTGGACGTTAACCCCTTATTGGATAAATCACTTACAAATATGTTCTCACACACTGTAGGTTGCCTTTTTGTTCTGTTGATGGTGTCCTTTGCTGTACAGAAGCTTTTTAGTTTCATGTAGTCCCACATGTGCATTTTTTATTTTGTTTCCCTTGCCTGAGGGGATGTGTCCAGAAAAAATTGTGCACGGTTATGTTCAAGAGATTTTTGCCTGTGTTATCTTCTAAAGTGTTTTTTGGTTTCATGTCTTACATTTAGGTCTTTAATCCACTTCAAGTTTAATTTTGTATACGGAGTTAGACAGTAATACAGTTTTATTCTATTGCATGTAGCTGTCCAGTTTTTCCAACACCAGTTGTTGAAGAGACTGTCTTTTCCCTTCTCTATATTCATGGCTCCTTTACCATTTATTAATTGACCACATTGTGTGAGTTTATATCTTGGCTCTGTATTGTGTTCCATTGATGTATGGGACTGTTCTTGAGCCAGTACCATACTGTTTTGATTATGGTAGCTTTGTAGTATGGCCTGAACTCAGGGAGTGTAATACGAAAGCTTTATTCTTTCTCAAGATTGCTTTGGCTATTTGGGTTCTTTTGTGGTTCCCTATGAATTTTAGGATTACTTGCTTAGTTCATTGAAAAATGCCCATTGGTATTTTGATAGGGATTGAATTGAATCTGTAATGCTTTGAGCAGGTTGGCCATTTGACAGTATTCTTCCTGTCCATGAGTATGGGATAGATTTCCATTTATTTCTATCTTTGATTTGTCTCATGAGTCTTTTATAGTTTTCAGAGTACAGGTTTTTCACCTCCTTGGTTAGGTTTATCCCTAGGTATTTTATTCTTTTTGATGCCATTGTAAATAGAGTTATTTTCCTGCTTTCTCTTTCTCCTAGTTTGTTGTTAGTATATAGGAATGCAATAGATTTCTGTGTGTTAATTTTATATCCCACAACTTTGCTAAATTCAGTTATTAGTTCAAATAGTTTTTTTGGTGAAGTCTGTATGATTTTCTATATATAGTTTCATGTCATCTGCAAATGGTAAGTTTTACTTCTTTCTTACCAACTTGGATGCCTTTTATCTCTTATCTTCTCTGGTTGCCATGGTTAGTACTTCCAGTACTATGTTGATTAAAAATGGTCAGAGTGGACATCCTTGTGTTGTTCCTGATCTTAGAAGAAAAGCTTTCAGCTTTTCTCGAGCATAATGAAAGTTTTCAGCTTTTCTAGAGTATTTTCAGCTATACAATTGAGTATAATGTTAGCTGTTTGTCATATATGGCCTTTATTATGTTGAGGTATGTACCCTCTATACCCATTTTGTTGAGAGTTTTTATCATGAATGGATATTGAATTTTGTCAAATGCTTTTAAGCATCTATTGAGATGATCATATAGTTTTTATCCTTTTAGTTAATGTGATATATCACACTGATTGATTTACAAATATTATACCATCTTTGCATCCCTGGAATAAATACTACTTTGTTGTGGTGAATGAATCCTTTGATGTATTTGTTTTTGGTATCATTAATATACAATCACATGAGCAACATTGGGGTTACTAGATTCCCCCATTATCAAGTCCCCACCACATACCCCATTACAGTCATTGTCCATCAGCATAGTAAGATGCTATAGAGTCACTATTTGTCTTCTCTGTTCTATACTGCCTTCCCCGTGACCCCCCCCATATTATGTGTGCTAATCATAATGCCCCTTATTCCCCATCTCCCTCTCTTCCCACCCACACTCCCCAGTCCCTTTCCCTTTGGTAACTATTAGTCCGTTCTTGGGTTCTGTGAGTCTGCTGCTGTTTTGTTCCTTCAGTTTTTGCTTTGTTCTTATACTCCAAAGATGAGTGAAATCATTCAATACTTGTCCTTCTCTGCCTGGCTCATTTCACTGAGCATAATACCCTCTAGCTCCATCCATGTTGTTGCAAATGGTAGGATTTGTTTTCTTCTTATGGCTGAATAATATTCCATTGTGTATATGTACCACATCCTCTTTATCCATTTATCTACTGATGGACACTTAGCTTGCTTCCGTTTCTTGGCTATTGTAAATAGGGTGCATATGTCTTTTTGAAACTGAGATACTGCATTCTTAGGATAAATTCCTAGGAGTGTAATTCCTAGGTCAAATGGTATTTCTATTTTGAGTTTTTTGAGGAACCTCCACACTGCTTTCCACAATGGTTGAACTATTTTTACATTCCTGCCAGCAGTGTACGAGAGTTCCCCTTTCTCTGCATCATCGCCAGCATTTGTTGTTCGCAGTCTTTTCTATGTTGACCATCCTAACTGGTGTGAAGTGATATCTCATTGTGGTTTTAATTTGCATTTCCCTGATAATTAGCGATGTGGAGCATCTATTCATGTACCTGTTGGAATTTCATCTTTGGAGAAGTGTCTGTTCATATCCTCTGCCCACTTTTTAACAGGGTTATTTGCTTTTTGGGTTTTGAGGCATGTGAGTTCTTTCAGTATTTTGGATGTTACCCCCTTTTCGGATATGTCATTTACAAATATATTCTCCCATACTGTAGGATGCCTTTTTGTTCTGCTGATGGTATCCTTGGCTGTACAGAAGCTTTTTAGCATGATGTAGTCCCATTTGTCATTTTTTATTTTGTTTCCCTTGCCTGAGGAGATGTGTTCAGGAAAAAGTTGCTCATATTTATATTTAAGAGATTTTTGTCTGTATTTTCTTCTAAGAGTTTTATGGTTTCATGACTTACATTCAGGTCTTTGATCCATTTTTAGTTTACTTTTGTATATGGGGCTAGACAATAATCCAGTTTTATTCTCTTTTATGTAGCTGTTCAGTTTTGCCAACACTAGTTGTTGAAGAGGCTCTCATTTCCCCATTGTACATCCATGGCTCCTTTATCGTATAATAATTGACCATATATGCCTGGGTTTATATCTGGGTTCTCTAGTTTGTTCCCTTGGTCTATGAGTCTGTTCTTGTGTCAGTGCCAAATTGTCTTGATTATTGTGGCTTTGTAGTAAAGCTTGAAGTCGGGGAGCATAATCCCTCCTGCTTTATACTTCCTTCTCAGGATTGCTTTGCCTATTCAGGGTCTTTTGTGGTTCCATATGAATTTTAGAACTATTTTATCTAGTTCATTGAAGAATGCTGTTGGTATTTTGATAGGGATTGCACTGAATTTGTAGATTGCTTTAGTCAGGATGGCTATTTTGACATTAATTCTTCCTATCCATGAGCATGCGATGTGTTTCCATTTATTGGTATATTCTTTAATTTCTCTCATGAATGTCTTGTAGTTTTTAGAGTATAGGTCTTTCACTTCCTTGGTTAGGTTTATTCCTAGGTATTTTATTCTTTTTGATGCAATTGTGAATGGAATTTTTTCCTGATTTCTCTTTCTGCTTGTTCATTGTTAGTGTATAGGAATGCAACAGATTTCTGTGTATTAATTTTGTATCCTTCAACTTTGCTGAATTCAGATATTAGATATGGTAGGTTTGGAGTGGATTCTTTAGGGTTTTTTATGCCTTTGATGTATTTTTTAATTTGGTTTGCTAATATTTTGTTGAGGATTTTTGTTGCTATGTTCATCAGGGATATTTTTCTGTAATATTCTTTTTTATAGTATTTCTGTCTGGTTTTGGTATTACAATGATGCTGGGCCTGTAGAATTACTTTGGAAGTATACCTTCCTCTTCTACTTTTGGAATATTTTCAGAAGGATGGGTATTAGCTCTGCTTTAAATGTTTGGTAGAATTGAGCTGTGAATCCAGCTGGTGTGGAATTGTGTTGGTTGGGAGGTTTTTTTTACCAATTCAATTTTGTTATTGGCAATTGGTCTGTTCATATTTTCTTCATCTTCTTGGGTCAGTCTTGGAAGGTTATACTTTTCTACATATTTGTCGATTTCTCCTGTATTGAACAGTTTGTTGGCATATAATTTTTCATAGAATTCTTTAATAATTCATTGTATTTCTGTGTTATATGTTGTGACTATTCCTTTTTCAGTTCTGATTTTGTTTATTTGTATACTCTCTCTTTTATTCTTGATAAATCTAGTAGGGGGTTGTCTTTTTTTATCTTCTCAAAGAAACAGCTCTTGGTTTCATTGATTTTTTTCTATTATTTCATTCTCCTCTCTTATTTCTGGTCCGATCTTTATTATGCCCCTCTTTCTACTAACTTTGGGTTTCATTTGTTCTTCTTTATGTAATTTATTTAGCTGTGAATTTAGACTTTATTTGGGATTGTTCTTGTTTCTTGAGGTAGGCCTGTATTGATATGTACATCCCTCTTAGAACCACTTTTATGGCATCCCACATATTTTGGACTGTTTTATTTTTGTTTTCATGTTTCCATATATTGGTTTATTTCTTCTTTGATTTCTTCATTCATCCATTGGTTATTAGCGGCATGTTGTGCAGCCTCAATGTGTTTTTGGGGTATTTTTTGTGTGTGTGTGTGTAATTTATTTCTAGTTTCATACCATTGTGATATGAAAAGATGCTTGACACAGTTTCAATATTTTTGAATTTACTGAAGCTCTTTTTGTGTCCTAATGTTATCTATTCTGGAGAATGTTCCATGTGCACTTGAGAAAAATGTGTATCCTGCTGCTTTTGGGTAGAATCTTCTATAGGTATCTGTTAAGTCCATCTGATCTTGTATGCTGTTCAGCGCCTCTGTTTCCTTATTTATTTTCTATCTGGTTGATAGGTGCATTGATGTATGTGGTGGGTTAACATCCCCTAATATTTTATTTGCAGTCTATTTCTCCCTTTAGTTATGTCAGTATTTGTATTACACATTTTGGTGCTCCTATTTGGGTGCATAGATATTTATAATGGTTATATCCTCTTGTTGGACTGACCCCTTTATCATTATGTAATGTATTTCTTTGTTTTGGTTCCTTTCTTTGTTTTGAAATATAGTTTGTCTGATTCAAGCACTGCTTTTTTCTCCCTTTTATTTGCATGAAATATCTTTTTACATCCTTTCACTTTCAGTCTATGTATGTCTTTAGGTGTTAAATGAGTTTCTTGTGAGCAGTATGTAGATGGGTATTGTTTCTTTATCCATTCTGCCACCATATGTCTTTTGATTGGTGTATTCTGTCCATTTACATTTACGCTAGTTATTGATAGGTATGTACTTCCTGCCATTTTTTTAACTGTTCTCTGGTTGTTTTTATAGTTATTTGATCCTTTCTTCCTCTTTTACACTCTTATCTTGTTATTTGATAGTTTTTTTTGATGTGATTCGATTTCTCTTTTTAAATTTTTTGTATATTTATTATAGACTTTAGGCTTGTGGTTACCATAAGGTTCATAGACAGTTTGTAAATATATAACAGTCTGTATTCAATCGCTGTGTTTTGAACACAGTCTAAAAGTACTCCTTTTTCATTCTTATTCCTTCTCCATACTTTATGTACTGGATATCATAATCTGAATTTTTTTTAATCCCTTGACTGATTTTGTGTATAGTTGATTCTACTATCTTTTTTTAACTGTATATTTGCTTAGTAAGAGATTTGTTTTCATTGATGAAAAATATTTAGGGTTAAGAACACTTCCATCCACATAAGTCCTTTTAACATATCCTATAAGGCCAGTTTAGTTGTGGTGAATTCTTTTAACTTTTGTTTATCTGGGAAACTTAATACCTCCTTCAATTCTGAATGATAATATTGCTGGGTAGAGGATTCTTGGTTGAAGGTCCTTCTGTTTCTGTGCATTAAGGATTTCATGCCACTCCCTTCTACCCTGTAAAGTTTCTGCTGAGAAATCTGTTGATAGCCTTATAGAGTTTCCCTTGTAAGTAATTTTTTGCCTCTTTATATCTGTTTTCAGTACTCCTTATTCTTAATATTTGTCATTTTCATTATTGTATGTCTTGGTGTTGTCTTCCTGGGGTTCCTTTTGTTAGGGTTTTCTTTGTTTCCAGTACCTGGGTGTCTATTTCCTTCCCCAGATTGGGTACATTTTCAGGAATTATTTCTTCAGAGACTTTCTACCCCTTTGTCTCTCTTCTCCTTCTGGTACTCCTATAATGCAAATACTGCTTTGCTTGGAGTTGTCACACAGCTCTCTTAGCATCTTTCAATTCTAGAGATTTTTGTCTGTTCCTCAGAGTCATTGTTTTCCTGTTCTCTAATTTCCATGTCATTGATTGTCTCCTCTACTTGCAGCAAGCTATTATTTATTCCCTCCATTGTGTTTTTTCATTTTGATTATTGTATTCTTCATCTCTGAGT
The DNA here is from genome assembly GCA_029783875.1 of Phataginus tricuspis. NCBI lineage: Eukaryota > Metazoa > Chordata > Mammalia > Pholidota > Manidae > Phataginus > Phataginus tricuspis. The sequence goes on along the minus strand of JAQQAC010016209.1, from coordinate 129,463,751 downwards.
GACCCTTTCAACTCTTCTGTTTCTTTGTTGAAGTTCTCCCTGAGATCATCAATTATTTTCCCCGGGTCAGTGAGCATCTTTATGACTGCTACTTTGAAAACCTTATCAAGAAGATTGGTGATCTCCATTTCACTTAGCCCTCTTTCTGGTGCCTTATCTTGTTCTTTTGTTTGGAACATATCCTCTGCCTCCTCATTTTGTCTGTGTTTCTGTGTTTCTTCCTTTGTAATAGATAGATAGATATGCTGTGCCTCCTGGTGTAGAGAAGAAGGGCTTTATGAAGAAAGTGGTCTCTGGTGCCCAGAAACTCAAGACTCTTTGCTCACCTGTGCCTGGTTCTCCTTTGTGGTGGAGCTGCCGTTGCTGTTGGCAGGCTGTGTGAGGGGCTGCCTTTCTGCCTGTCTGCTGGCAGTGGCTGATTTCTGTCAATAGAGGCCCTTTGTGAGTCATGCAGTGTATTTCTGGTGGGAACCATTGTGGGTGGGGCATCCTCTGCTTTCCAGGCAGTGATGGCAGCACTGCTGGGCCTACAGGTGGGCGGGCTAGTGCACAGGTGATCACAGCCATGAGACTGGAATGCCAGCAAAGAGAAAGGAGAGTTTGAAACTGGCTCCTGCAGGTGCATCCCCAGATGGGCTTAGAAAGGTTGGTGAAAGCTGGAAAAGCTCCTTCTGCCTGCCATGCAGCAGTCTTCCTTGTCTTCTGGGCAGTAAGCCTTACTGCTCCTGGGCTGAGCAGGCCAGGCAGGCCAGGCAGGCAGGTGGGTGTGCAGAGAAGCACATGGGATCTGAGCTGCCAGTGAGGGGCATGGGGCATGGAGCATTTGGGGCTGGCTCCTGTAAACGCCCAACTAGCTGGGCTAAGGGAGGGCTGGGGAAGCATCATCTACCTGCCCTTTCTCCTGTGGAGAGAGCTCCATCCAACTTCCGTCCCTCTGGCACCTTTTTCACTACTAGTAAATCTTTCAATCTGCTGACTTTGTGTTGCAACTTAGCAGGACCAATGGAGCATGCCTATCTTCAACAAGCAACAGGAATCTCAACCTCCCAGTGTGTTCAAACTCTCCCTGGTGTCCAGCCCCTCTAATCACCAAAACTCAATGCTGTGTGGACTTGTATTCCTGGAGCAGCTCTCCAGGGCCAGGTGTGAAGAATTCCTGGGCTCCTATCCCCTCCCTGCTCTGTTTCTCTTGCTCCTGCTTTTGGAAGGGCTTGAGTCCCTTTCTATCACAGCTCTGCCACTTTACCCTTCTCTGTGTGGTCTTCCCTTCTTTACCAGGTGTAGATGATCTGTTCTGCATTCTTCAGGTTGTTTAGAGTTAGTTTTTGCTGTAGTTGCTTCCTTGGTGTGTATGTGGGAGGAGGTTTCCACTTTGCTTGCCTACTCCCACCAACTTTTCACAAAAAGTCCTCTCTTCTTTTCTTTTTTCTCCTTTTTTTGAAGAATAGCGCATATTCTCAGCTGGATAGCTATGTGGTTCCAACCTATAAAACTCAAGAACTTCAACGTTCTTCATTCATTCGTTACCTCCTTCCCCTTCAGTTCAAAATGTCAGTTTCCACCTGGGGTGACTGATGAAGTACACTGCTCATATTCATACTAATTTTCATATCATCTGGTCACTTAGCCAAATCTTTAGTGATTTGGATTTTTTTCCCAATTTCCTTTCTATTTTGGATATGCTAAGAATTTTCTAAATCTTTAAAATTTTGCTTTCTTTTTGCTTAACAATTCCATCTCTAAGTCATTTCAGTCTTGTCAAATTTTACTACAAGCAGTTGGGAAGAGCCAATGCAAATGAGTATATTTCGGTAATCTTCCCTTGGTGTTTTGAAGACAAAGCTTTGCAAGTTTGCCTCACCTACTTTTTTTGGCAATCTTTTTATTGGCAATTAATAAAAATACAATTTTTATGCCAGTAGTTATATATTGTAGCTTGGAAACTCTTTAAGATCCCATGAAACAGTCTTGAAAACTATTATATCTGAGATAATTTATCAAACATCACATTAACAGAAGAATACAAACTTGCTGTAGGCATAATCTGTAAATGGTTTAGTTTGTATGCAATATTCAGCATAGTTTAGAGGAGAATCAACTAATCATAGTTTACAGTGGATTAAAGTCACAAATATTAATGTTTTCTCTTTTATTATTGAAATATACTCATTTGCTTTCATTAGCATGTTTCCTATTTTCTCCTTCACTGAGACTTGTGCAAATTAAAACATTAATTAATAGAGAGGTAACAGCATTTTTAAATTTATTAGAGTTGAAAGGGCATTAGTAGTCTCCCTGAAAATCAAATATACACCTGAAACTCCAGAACAATTTATTCTGATTTTGTGAGTGCATTTACAGAGTTCAATATTTTGGAAAGTTTGACAATTTTCATAATATTTGGATTTGATTTAATAGTATATCTTTAATTGTTTTTTTAACTGTGTGTAACCATAAATGTCCTTACATGTAAATCTATGAGAAAGTACTCCTGGGGAAAAACATTCTTAGGAAATAGTGTTTTGTTAATTATACTTCAGCCATTATTCTATATGTTAGAAGCCAAACAATCTTCCAATACACTGTTCCCAAACATATATTTTATTAAAATAATTAACTTACCCTTTAATGATTTATAGTATTGACTTGACAAGCCAATAACTACACTCTAGCATATTAGTGTATTATTAATTGAGGAGTTCCACAGAGGTCATTTGTTGGTGATGGAATTTTTTTTTCTCTTATAAATACTGAAACAGGAAATTGAGTGCACCTGTGTATAAGAACTTGAGTGAAACATGCTGATTAAATTCATTTGCATATCTTTTGTGAGTGCCATTTAGCTAGGTTGACTTTAGACAGTTATAGTTAACTCTTCTCAGATGACAGGAGAGAAGTAGGAGTTTCACTGAAATGGGTGCAGTCATCTGGCATACAAATAAATAAAATTTAACATATGCCATGCAAATTATTTTGTTGAATGGAGTTAATATTTTAAGTTGCAAATTTTGAGGGTTTTTTAATTTATGCTCTTTTTTATTTACCTCACTTCGCTTGTTTGGATTTAATTTGTTCTTATTTTTATAGTTTATCAAGGTGGAAATTTTAATCAAAGTTCAGACATTTTTTAATGTAGGACTTTAATGCTCTAAAATTTCACTTAATTAGTGCCTTGGCTGCATCTCACAGATGTTAATATGTTGTATTTTCATTGTTACTCATTTCAAAATGCTTTCTAAATTTCCTTTTGATTTCTTCTTTGTACCACGAGTTATTTTGAGGTATGCAATTTAGTTTACAAGTATTTGGGTATTTTCCTGATTTTTGTCGATTTTGGAATTATAATTTCATTCCTTTTTTTTGTCAGAAATAATATTTTGCATGACTTGAATTCTTTTAAGCTCATAGAAATGTCCTATGTTCACTTGAATAAATGGGTTTTCTGCTGTTGTTAGATGGAGTGTTCTATAAACATCAGTTAGAGAATGGTAGCTGAGTGTTGTTCAGGTCTGCTGTATCTGATGGTTTACAAGTTTCTTGGGGGCTTCCTAGGTGTAATCTGAAACTGGTCCTCATATGTAGAGGGCAGGGAGAGACCAAATAAGGATGCAGGTCACTCCAGATGAGTAGGTGGCAGGTTTAATGAGCAAGAGAACTTACATACAAGGCTGGACTTGGGTGACCACAAAGCAAGTAGATCTCTGCACCTGTCTTTAAAATCTTAAAAGTTTATATAGAGCCTTTAACTGGGTTCAGTTACTTCTCAACAGCACATCACTATTGTAAGGCTATGTCCTTGGGGCAGCTTCTGGGAGCAGAGAAGGCAGGTGCTGGAATGCATATTCCAAGGATAGAAGAGAGAGTGAGGAGCCTCCAGTTGCTGGGATCCAGCTCTTGGACAACTGGCTATCACATCTTGATGACTGCGGATATAGTGAAGGTTCCTATGGCCAGGATCCTCACCTGACCCTAAACTACTTGATGATCTAACTGACCTGCTGCTAGGCCACTGCTTCCACACCTGTAGGCAATAAGCTAGTATTGACTGAGTCACTATATAAAGAGCTCTGCCCACTGCTCTGGGTGGCAGCAGAAACAAAGGAGGATTACAAACCTGCAGACTGTTGAATGCAGACATAATTCCAGTGCTTGATTTATTGCCAGAAAAACAAAGATGGGTAATAAACTCTTTTACCCCAAGAACATTCCATTGTCATTCCTCGGTCTCATTGAATCCATAGTGAACTTGCCTGGTGTTGAAACCCATTGGCAAGACAATGACCTACCCCAACAATATCCTTATTGATTTCCTTTCTAATTATTGCATCCATAACTAGGAGAGGAGTGTTGAAGTTTTTAAATGTAATTTTTGTCTATTTCTTCTTGCACATGTACACAGGATGGTTATATTGTTGTGGAGAACTAACTCCTTTCTAAATATGTAATATTCCTCTTTATCTCTGATAATATTCCTCATTCTGAAGTCTACTTTGTCTGATTTTAATATAGCTACTCCACTCTTCTTTAGATTTTTGTTTTTATGCTATATAATTTTCCATACTTCTAATCCTAGTGCATCTATTTCTTTTTATTCAAAAGTGATTTTTTTGTATACAGCCTATATTTGGGTCTTGCCATTTTTAATCCAATGTGTATTTTACATTCTGTTTCAGGAGCTTTACATTTAATTAAATTATAATCTAGAGTTGGATTAAAACCTACCATTTTGCTAACAGTTGTCTATTCCATCTGCTTCCTTTGTCTTTCCCCCTATTTTTATGTTTTCTTTTGGATTGATATTTTTATTACATTTAATCTCCCCCATTAAGCAGGGGTACACAAGCTATGACCCATGGGCCAGCTGCCTATTTCTATATAAATAAGGTTTTATTAGAACACAGTTAATCCCATTTCTTTACATATATAACACTACAAAGGCAAAATTGAGTAGTTGAATAGAAAGTACATGACCTGGAAGTCTAAAATATTTACTACCAGTCCCTCTAAAGAAAGTTTGCCAACCCATGAACTACTGAGTTGTTGCTCTAGGTGAATGCTGCAGGGGCTGGCTGCCAGTGTTGACCCTGGGCTCTAGTGGGAGAGTTGGGGAGGCAGTGGGTAGGGCCTCAGGTGGCTAGTGCCTGTGAATGCCAAAAGCTGTAAGTTGAAAATCTCAGTGGGGAAGTCTTCAGGGGGTCTGTGGCAGCTGTACTGGCCATTGGTTTCTTCAGTGGCAAAGGCTGCTGAGTTCTGCAGAACAGACTACTGGGGTCTCTGATGAGTTACTCAGTGACAAAACCTGAGAGGGTCTGCAGAACCCACAAGGGCTGTTGAGCTCTGTAGTAGCACAAGCTGCTGGGGTCCTCTGTAGAACAGGGCACTGGGAACCATACTCCCACTGTGTGGCCATTACTGCTCACCCCTGCCCTGCTTCCTTGTTCTTAGCCATCTCTAAGTATATCAGTTTTGCTGGTGTCTTGATGAAGAGAAACCCAAGTGAGTCCTTTGTGCAGTGTCATGAAAGGCTGGGAAGTGGCTCACTCATGTCCCTCTCCTTTTCCCAGCGATGGGAATTCTGTTGAGCCAGCAGTTCCCTCTTGGTGCCCAGCGGTGCCAGCTTGGGGGATAGGAACATGCAGGTATATTGAAGCTGTTCTTCCAACTCTTTATTGGGCAGTTATTCCCTGTTTTTTTTTTTGTAGTTGTTCTACCATGTTGTGAGACTTCTTAGGTTGACTCCTGAGCTCTTCCAGATCTGTTGTTGTTCACAGACAGCTACCTAATTGTTGATCTTTGTGGGTGAACGGAGTCTGGGATCTTAAGCTTTGCCATCTTGGTGATGTCACTCCCAAATTCCCAGAGATCTTGATCACCTTCTTTTTCTAGAAAATATCACACTGGTCTATTACTTTGATGACATTATGCTAATTTGTATCTAGTGATCAAGAAGATGCAACTATTCTAGACTTATTGGTATGACCTCTGTGTGTCAGAGGATGGGACATAAATGTGACTGAAATTCAGGGGCCTTTTACTTCAGTAAAATTTCTAGGGGTCTAATGGTGTGGGCATATGGAGAAATCCCTTCTATGGTAAAGGATAAGTTGTTGCATTTGGCACCAAATGCAAAGAAAAGAGAGGCACAAGCCCTAGTGGGCCTCTTTGGGTTTTAAGGCAGCATCTGCCTCATCTGAGTGTGTTTTTTTGTTCTATTATTGAGTGACCAGAAGAGCTTCTCATTCTGATTTGGACCCAGAACAAATGAAGGCTCTGCAGCATGTCTAGGCTGCTGAGAAAGCTGCTCTGTTACTTGGGCCATATGCCTCATCAGATCCAAGGGTACTTGAAATGTCATTGTAGAGAGGGTTAGAGGGTTGATGTTTGACATACCTTTGGCTCCTACATGTGAACTGTAGTGCAGCCCCTTTAGGATTCTGGAGCAAGGCCCTATGGTCATCTGCAGGGATCTACTTTCCTTTTGAAAAACAGCTCTTGGTCCGCTGCTGGGCCTAAGTACAGACTGACTGCTTGACCATGAGACACCAATTTACCACGTAGCCTGAGGGGTACCTCACACACTGAATGTTATCTGACCCACCAAACTATGATTTTGGGTGTACACAGCAGCACTCCATTATCCAATGGAAGTAGAATTGATGTGATTATGCCTGAGCAGGCCATGAAGGTACAAGCAAATTATATAAATAAGTTAACCAAATGCCTATGGTCTGTACTCTAAGTACACTACCTTCTTTCTTCCAGCCTGTGCCTATGGCCTCTGAGTGACACAAAACTAAACAAAACCAGTTGATACAAGTTCAGAGAGTCAACAACTTGTATCAGAAACATTCCTATCTAAAAGCTTCTTTTCTGAGCCACCAATAGGGTCAGGGTATGTAGGGCAATATCCTTCCCAATTTCTCCACAACTAAAGCCTGTTCTCTATTTGGTCTGTTCCTTTGAGTTGGGACATCTAGGTGCTGCCTTCCATCAGTGTGGAATCTCAAAGATACCATCCCCAGAGATGGTAATTAGTTGCTGCATCTCCTAACAGCTCCTCAGTCCACCTTTACATCCAGTCACGTAGAACATCAGCCATAACTATAAGTTCCAGAACTTCAATCCAGTTCTGATCAGGTCTCCTACAACTGACTTCCTGGAAATGTCACTTTCTGTCACAAGAGGTTCTTTCTTTGGGTTACTTCAACATATCCCACGGCTCTCTAATAGGACTTTCTGGTGTGGAATGCCAATTTTGTTTTCATTGCTGATGAAATTGTTTTTCCTATCTGTATATTTATTTAGCTGATCGATGAAATTTAGAAGTAGGAAATTGTGTGATTATCCTCATGCTCATCCTGCTATGTAAACTCAGAAATAACACTGGCCTTAGTTATTTGAATCAATATGCTATTTAGCTTCTGTATCTGTGTGTGTGTGTGTGTATGTGTGTGTGCATGCACATAGATGTCTGTCCATAGGATTAGGTGAATATTTTCCCATACCCCATGTCATTGTTCAATCTATGTCCAACTACCTAAGTAGTAATAGAGTGGACAGGAACTTAACCCATTAGTCTACAGATGAAAATCAGTGGAGAGTTCACTAGCAAACAGACACACTTTTTTTCCTATATGAATATTACAGTACCTCCAATGCAACAATATATCTTAATTTTTGAATGTTTAACAATATTATTTGTCCTTAATATAAGGAAGATTAGTAACCTAATAATGTCACTAATTTTCACATATTTAAATTTCCTCTTGTCCCATTTTCCTGTTTTTAAAGTGTATTTGTCCCAATTTAAAATGATAAAAACTCATTATTTTAAAAGACAGAAAATAGAAAATTAAAAATAAACCCATAGCTCCAGCCACCCAAAGACAACCCAATTTGATATGCACATTTGTCTTTATACTATATTTGTGATTGATCATACATAAAATTTGTTATTTGCCATCATTTTCAGGTACTTCAATTATTTAATCATACCTCTTGCCAATTTTGGGATATAATTTTGGAGGGATAACTATATATGTTCATTTTACCTTAAATTTATTGAAAATGTAGGAAATATAATTTTTCCATATTGTGCAGTCTTTATATTTTGAACAGCAGAAACTGTGGAAATTCCCCCATCCAGGAGAATGATTACACCAAGTGCGAGTGTTTCTTGGATTCTCCACCCCCAGTGCTGAAGTAATTTCAGACCTAGAGGTCCTTAGCCAAGAGAGCTTGTCAATTCTCCTGTGAAAGGAAATAATTAGGCCTTGTTCTCTAGTTCCTACACAGGGGATCGATAAACACATAATGTAATTGATGCCTTCAGTGAAGACCATGTACTACTATCCTGGGAAGCTGCTGAGGATGCTTAAAGTCAGCACTAGTGAATTTTCTCAAAGATTAATCTCAACCAGTCTAATGAATGTGGCCACTAATGACACAAATAATTCAGAATTATTAAATATTCTTTAAATTGGTCCAAAGTTGCTTCTTTGATGTTAGAGCTTCTTTTAGGAGAACCACGTGATTCTCATCTTATTCCCTCAATGAGCTATGGACATTAAGAAGCATTCCTTGAGGTAAGGGAATTTCTAGCTTATGCTTTATCTGACAGAGGAGAAAATTAAATGTCTTTTCAGAACCTACTTCAACAGGTCTGGAAACAAAATGTCTAGAGGCAGAGCAATACATCTATGTAAGACAGCTATCAAGTTTTCCGTAGATATAGTGGGTCTTATTTACTACATTAATATCAAAGCTCTATCTAGTGGTCAAAAGAAGAACTTCTAGTTTCTGTATAAATCAATGATAATAACAAGCAACTAACTTAAAAAAAGGGTTCTGTTTAAAGTTTATATATTAGGAATACTGTATTTCAATTGTGGAGTTGCTTTATATATAATGCAATAATATATTTTATGAAATTTCCTTCATTGGGTTTGAATCTATCATTGCAAATGTAATACTAAAGTACATTTAATTGCATTATAGTGATCCATTCATTTTCCATATTGTGGATACACAAAAATACAGATTCATCTTGATTACCAACTTTATTTTTTATTATTATTATTATTATTTTACTACATTACTGATGTCTTTAATTTCAAGGATGAATTTATAATAAAACCCAGCAATATACCTCTCAAAAATTATTCTCAATTGAACTGCAATTCAAGGCATATTCTAGGTAGCTTTTGTTTGTTTGTTTTTTACAATGGAAAACTTATACCATATCCATTCAGGATTTCTCTATCAGAACTTTACACAATTTTGTTTGGGTTTGCTGGTGAAAATATTGTGAAAATAGTTTATTGTACTACACTGAAGGATAACAAATTGTCCTCGTTTGTTTATTTACTTATTTACAACCTTATTGAGATATAATTCACATACCATACAATTCACCCATTTCAAATGTACAATTCAATGGCTTTTAGTAGATTCAAAGAGTTTTGTAACCATCACCACAATAATTTCAAAACATTTCTGTCAATCGAAAAAGAAACCCTGTACCCGCTAGCAGTCATTCTGCATTTTCCACCCCTCAATCACTCCAACCTGAGGCAACCTCTATCCTGCTATCTGTCTCTATAGATTTTTGCCTATTCAGGACATTTCTTATGCCCATTACAATACATGGCCTTTGGCAACTGGCTTCATTCATTTATCATAATATTTTCAAGGTTCATCATGTTGTAGTATATATCAGCATTTCACTTATTTTTATGGCCAATATTCTTTTGTATATTGTGTATAAACACTGTTTATCCATTCATACAATATTTATTCTTCCTAGCCGAGAGCATGGGATGCATTTCCATTTGTTAGTGTCCTCTTTAATTTCTCCTAGGAGTGTCTTGTAGTTTTCAGAGTACAGGTCTTTCACTTCTGTCGTTAGGTTTATTCCTAGGTATTTTTTTTTTTGATGCAATTGTGAATGGAATTGTTTTTCTGATTTCTCTTTCTGTTAGTTCATCATTAGTGTATCAGAAAGCAACAGATTTCTGTGTGTTAATTTTATATCCTGCAACTTTGCTGAATTCAGATATTAGTTCTAGTAGTTTTGGAGTGGAGTCTTTAGGGTTTTTTATGTACAGTATCATATCATTTGCAAATAGTGACAATTTGACTTCTTCTTTACCAATCTGGATGCCTTGTGTGTCTTTGTTTTGTCTGATTGCCGTGGCTAGGACCACCAGTACTATGTTGAATAACAGTGGAGAGAGTGGGCTTCCCTGTCTTGTTCCCGATCTTAGATGAAAAGCTTTCAGCTTCTCACTGTTAAGTATGATGTTAGATGTGAGTTTGTCATATATAGCCTTTATGATGTTGAGGTACTTGCCGTCTATACCCATTTTGTTGAGAGTTTTAATCATGAAAGGATGCTGAATTTTGTTAAATGCTTTTTCAGTATCTATGGAGATGATCATGTGGGTTTTGACCTTCTTTTTGTTGATGTGGTGGATGATGTTGATGGATTTTTAAATGTTGTACCATCCTTGCATCCCTGGGATGAATCCCACTTGATCATGGTGTATGATCCTCTAGATGTATTTTTGAATTCGATTTGCTAATATTTTGTTGAGTATTTTTGCATCTACATTCATCAGGGATATTGGTCTGTAATTTTATTTTTTGGTGAGGTCTTTGCCCGGTTTTGGTATTAGAGTGATGCTGGCTTCATAGAGAGAGTTTGGAAGTATTCACTCCTCTTAAAATTTTTGGAAAACTTTAAGGAGAATGGGTGTTATTTCTTCTCTATATGTCTGGTAGAATTCAGAGGTGAATCCATCAGGTCCGGGGGTTTTGTTCTTGGGTAGTTTTTTGATTACCGATTCAATTTCGTTGCTGGTGATTGGTCTGTTTAGTTTTTCTGTTTCTTGTTTGGTCAGTTTTGAAAGGTTGTATTTTTCTTAGAACTTGTCCATTTCTTCTAGGTTTTGCAGCTTGTTAGCATATAGATGCTCATAATATTCTCTTATAATTCTTTGTATTTCTGTGGGGTCCATCATTATTTTTCCTTTCTCATTTCTGATTCTGTTTATGTGTGTAGATTCTCTTTTTCTCTTAATGAGTCTGGCTAGGGGGTTATCTATTTTGTTTATTTTTTCAAAGAACCAGCTCTTGGTTTCATTGATTTTTTCTATTGTTTTATTCTTCTCAATTTTATTTATTTCTTCTCTGATCTTTATTATGTCTCTCCTTCTGGTGACTTTGGGCCTCATTTGTTCTTCTTTTTCCAATTTCAGTAATTGTGTCTTTACACTGTTCATTTGGGAATGTTCTTCCTTCTTTAAATAGGCCTGGATTGCAATATATGTTCCTCTTAGAACTGCCTTTGCTGCATCCCACAGAAGTTGTGGCTTTGTGTTGTTGTTGTCATTAGTCTCCATATATTCTTTGATTTCTGTTTTGATTTGGTCGTTAACCCATTGATTAATTAGGAGAATGTTGTTAAGTCTCCATGTATTTGTGAGCGTTTTTTATTTCTTTCTAAAATTTATTTCTAGTTTTATACCTTTGTGATCTGCGAAGTTGGTTGGTAGGATTTCAATATTTTTGAAATTATTGAGTTTCTTTTTGTGGCCTAGTATGTGGTTTATTCTGGAAAATGTTCCATGTGCACTTGAGAAGAATGTGTATCCTACTGCTTTTGGGTGCAGAGTTCTGTAGATATCTGTTAGGTCCATCTGTTCTAGTGTGTTGTTCAGTGCCTTTGTGTCTTTACTTATTCTCTGCCTGGTTGATCTGTCCTTTGAGTGAGTGGTGTGTTGAAGTCTCCTAAAATGAATGCATTGCTGTCTATTACCTCCTTCAATTCTGTTAATATTTGTTTCACATATGCTGGCGCTCCTGTGTTGGGTGTATATATATTTATACTGGTTATATCTTCTTGTTGGACTGACCCCTTTATCATTATGTAATGTCCTTCTTTATCTCTTGCTACTTTCTTCGTTTTGAAGTCTATTTTGTCTGGCACAAGTACTGCAACACCTGCTTTCTTCTCTTTGTTGTTTGCATGAAATATCTTTTCCCATCCATTCACTTTTAGTCTGTGTATATCTTTGGGTTTGAGGTGAGTCTCTTGTAAGCAGCATATAGATGGGTCTTGGTTTTTTATCCACTCTGTAACTCTGTATCTTTTGATTGGTGCATTCAGTCCATTTACATTTAGGGTGATTATTGATAGATATGTACTTATTGCCATTGCTGGCTTTAGATTCGTGGTTACCAAAGGTTCAAGGGTTACTTCTTTACTATCTAAGAATCTAACTTAACTTTCTTGTTAAGTTATTGTGAACACTGGCTGATGTTTCTTTATGTCTCCCTTCCTATTCTTCCTCCTCCTTTCTTTATATTTTAGGTGTTTTATTCTTTGGCTTTAGTTAGTATTTGGATGGTCTACTTTCTTTGATTTTATTTTCTCTGGTGACATCTCTTTAGCCTTAGGGGTGCTTCCCTCTAGAGCAGTCCATTTAAGATATCCTGTATTGGTGGTTTATGAGAGGCAAACTTTCTCAACTTTCATTTGTCTGGAAGTTGTTTAATCCCTCCGTCATATTTAAATGATAATCGTGCTGGATACAATATTCTTGGTTCAAGGTCCTTCTGTTTCATTATGTTAAATATATCCTGCCATTCTCTTCTGGCCTGTAAGGTTTCTGTTGAGAAGTCTGATGATAGTCTGATGGGTTTTCCTTTGTAGGTGATCTTTTTTCTCCCTCTAGCTGCCTTTAATACTCTGTCTTTGTCTTTGATCTTTGCCATCTTAGTTATTATGTGCCTTGGTGTTGTCTTCCTTGGGTCCCTTGTGTTGGGAGATCTGTGGGCTTCCGTGGACTGCCAGACTGTTTCCTTCCCCAGCGTGGGGAAGTTTTCAGCAATTATTTCTTCAAAGACACTTTCTATCCCTTTTTCTCTCTCTTCTTCCTCTGGTACTCATATGAGAATATTGTTCCGTTTGGATTGGCCACACAGTTCTCTTAATATTCTTTCATTCCTAGAGATCCTTTTATCTCTCTCTGCCTCAGCTTCTCTGTATTCCTGTTCTCTGTTTTCTATTCCATTAACAGTCTCTTGCACGTCATCCAGTCTGCTGTTAAGCCTGTCAATGGCTTGTCTGATTTCTGCATTGTCTTTCCTCACTTCCCTCACTTCCTCCCTCAGCTCTTGCACATTTCTCTGTAGATCCGTCAGCATGGTTATGACTTTTGTTCTGTATTCTTTTTCAGGAAGACTGTGCATGTCCATCCCTTCAGGTTCCCTCTCTGGGGTTGTCTGGGTCTGAAGCTTTGTCTGTACCATATTCCTCAGTCTTTTCATGGCTATAGAATTAGTTGTTGGTAGTTGCCATGTATGTCAGCTGGGCTCTTTATGACCGCCTCGCGGGTTGCCGAGTCCTCTCAGGTGTAGCTGCATGCTGTGCGCCTTCCTGTGTATTCTGGTCTCTCTTTTAGGAATAGTTGAATTTGCTGTGTTTTTGTGGATAAGTATAATGTTGGGAGGAGATTTCTGCTGCTCTGCTCACATCGCCATCTTCCCGGAAGTCCCTGCTGATGACAGTGGCAGGCAGGGGCCTGAGGCCGAAAGGAAGTCCTTACACAGAGGACAATTTCCTAAGCCCCTCTCAATCGCCTGCACTTTTCTCACTTCGTCGTCTCATCTCCCCAACTTTATTTTTGAAGAAAAACTACTTAATCTTTTAGAAATATAGCTAAGTTTATAGTTTACAGTTGCTGTCATACTATATCCATATTTGCTGAATAAGACCCTTTTGATCTACAACATACTTAGTTTTTACCATTCCACAAAATGCACAATAATTTCTATATTTTTGTACCTAGACTCAAAATGTGTTCCTGTAAATGTTTGGGACCCAGGGGCTTAGGGACAAATAAGAATTAATCTTTTTTTATCCTTCAACAGGCTTTTTTTTTCATTTTGAGATTTTTCTTTGCTCATTTAAGAAAAACATTATTCCAGGAATAATTTACTAAAGTACACCCATTTTAAGTGTACACTTTGATGACTTATGACAAATTTATATAATTATAATATTAAGAAAAAATCATTCATGACCCTTGTAAAAGAGCAGTAAGGTCGTCTTGATTCAGGACCGCCATGCCAGGTGTTGGGAGTGCTGCAGTGGGTTCTTGTAGTGAGGGAGAGAGATGGGGCTCAATTCTGAATATAGCAAGGAAAAGTGGGAATTTATAGCCAAGGAGCAGGGTGGGGTTCAGTTGATGGAAAATTACTAAAAGAAAACATCAGGAGTAAGAGAGGTTTCTGGCTAAACTGACCTAATAGGAGTCTTGCTGAAGATAGGCCAGAGTGATCAGACATTACCACTGGGGGATGTAGGGGAGGAGGAGCCAGTCAGATACTCAGGGTGATCAGATATGGGGAATGAGGGATTCTGGCTAAACTGACTTAGGATTCTTGCTAAAATTGGACAATGCAGAGACAAGCACCGAAGTTCAAAAGTGAAGGCCTACTTGAAAAAGATCTCGGCAGAGCTTGATTAGAGTTTAGTCAAAGGAGATTTTTGTCAGTAACTATCATAATAAAAACATAGAATATTTACAGTCCCTCAAACCTTTGTGTTTCTTTGTAGTCAATCCCTGTAATCCCTGGTCTCAGGCAAACGTTGCTCTGATATCTGTCACTCTTACTACAGATGATGTTGGCTTTTCTAGATTTTTATATAAATAGAACCCCATAAACTAAGTAAACTTATGTGGCTGGATTCTTTTGCTTAGGATAGTGCTTTTGAAATTTATCCATATAGCTGCTAATGTGGTAGCTAATTTATTTATATTGCTCAATAATTTTCACATGTTTGAATATACCACACAGTCAAATAGGCATCTAAAAGTCTAAGAGACAAAATGTCTTGTCTAATAAGATCTGTGGTACCAGAAATGTGGGACAAACTTCTTAGATTTTTCTCTCACTCTCATTCCAATGGTTAGTCTCAGATTTAGTTCAATTGTGGCATATCAAGGTAAATAAAGTCCCAATTTTCTGGCTTAAGGGCCATAAAGAGAATCTAAAAATACTGGGTAAATTGCAAGAAGGAAAAGCTTAAGAAAACAACTGCATAAAGTTGTAAATGGACTCGTTGGCTCACTCCAAAGCTGGGCATGCATGGATCTGTTCCTCAACAACCTATCAAAGATTTTGAGGATGGAACTAAATAGATAGACTACTGTCCAGTTCCCAGACTGGCTACTAGGTGGTACACACATAGGCTATAACCAGAAGCATTGAAATTATATCCCAGATACCTAGTTAAAACTAGAGACCTGAACCAAACTGAGTTGATTTACTGCTAAAGCAAAACTGTCAACACTCTCCAAAGGATTTAAAAAAGAATGAGAATTTCATTAAACAATGATCAAAACACCTAGGCTACAATCCAAAATTACTTTGTATACAAAAGAACCAGGTATATTTACACTTGCATAGCCAAAGATAATTAACGGAGGATGATGTTGAGATGATACCAAAGTTGGAATTACTTGACAAAAACTTTAAAGCATCAGTTACAAATGTCCCAAGAAGTAAGGGTGAACACCACGAAAAGGAGTGGAAAGAGAAAGACTAAGCAAAGAAATAGAAGTTATAAGGAATAAACAAATGGAAATAATAAAATGGGAGAATACAATAATTGAAATTAACACAAAATCACTAAATGGGTTCAATAACAGAATGGAAATGTTAGAACCCTCAGTTAACTTTCAGTAGAAACTATCCAATCCTAAAAAAAGAGAAAAAAATATGGAAAATAAGTGCACAGAGCCTCAGGGATATTGAGACAATAACAAAAACATGGGTGCCATCAGATTCCCATAGGTGAACATGCAATACAGAAAAGAACTTTTGAAAAAATTATTGCTGAAAACTCCCCAAATTTGGTGAAAGAGCTAAAACTTTCACACTCAAGAAGTTCAGTGAACTTTAAACAGATCTGATAAATCCAAAGATATCCCCCACTCATCATAAGAAAAACCTTGAAGGCATCCATAGAAAAACAATGAATATTAAAAGGAGGACAATAATTCAGACAGTTGACTTCTCATAAGAAACCATGGAGGGAAAAGGAAGTGCTGCATGATTTCAAAGTACTGAAAGTACTGTTGACCCAGAATCCTATGTCCAATGAAATATCCATCAGGAGTGAAGGGGAAATCAAGACATTCTCAGATGAAGGAAACTAAGGGAATTCATTATCAGTGGATCTGATTTAATATAATTACTAAAGAGAAGCTTTTAGAACAAAGGAAAGTGATACCAAAAGAAACTTTGAAACATCAGGAATGGAGAAAGGGCAACATAAGTGGTAAATATGTGGGGAAATATAATGAACTATTTTTTTCTTCTTGAGTTATTTAAAGCTATTTGATATTTGACAGCACAAGTGTTAACATTGTCTAATTTTTTTCAATGTATATGGGTGTAATATATAATGCAATTATAAAGGAGAACTGGCAAAGGTAGCTATATGGTGGAAAAAAGTTTACATTCTGTATGAAATGATTAAATGCTGATTCTAATTAGACTGTGAAAAGTTAATTATGTATATGGTAATCCTCAGTACATCTACTGAAAAAATATCTACACACAGAGGTACAGCCAAAACAATAAATAATTTAAAATTGAATATTAAAATGTGTTCCAATTATCTAAAAGAAACGAAGAAATGGTATGGGTGTGTAAAGCAAAGAGAATAATCTATGATCAGTTGATTTTTTACAAGAGTGCCAAGTCCATCTGATGGGGGTAAGAATAATCTTTTCAACAAATGGTGCTGCAACAACCAGATTTCCACATGCGCAAGAATGAAGGTAGACAACTATCTCTTACCATATACAAAGTTTAACTCAAAAACAGATAAAAAATCTAAATATGAGAGCTAAAACCATGACACTTTTAAAAGAAAATTGGGAGAAATATTCATGACCTTGAATTTGGTAACAGATTCTTAGATATGATAAAAAGAGCATGAGCTACAAAAGAAAAAAATCAATAAAGTTGCCTTTATCAGCATTAAAACATTTTGTACATTCAAGGACACTATCAAGAGAGTGAAATGACAACCTGTAGAAAGGTGGAAAATACTGGCAAATCGTATATTTGAAAAGGGTTTAATATTCAGAATACATAAACAAGTAAAATTCAACAACAACAAAAACCACAATTAAAAAATGGGCAAAGGACTTGAATAGACATTTTTCAGAGAAGACATACAAACAGCCAATCAGCTCATAAAAAGATGCTCAAAATTCTTTGTGATTAGGGAAATGCAAATCAAAATCATAGTAAATATCCCTTCATACCCACTAGGAGGGTACAACAAAAAAATTGAAAATATCAAGTGTTATCAAAGATGTGGAGAACTTGGAACCCTTGTATATTGATGGAGGGAAATATAAAATGGTGCAGGCACTACAAAAAACAGTTTGAGAATTCCTTAAAAAGCTAACCATTGAATTCCCTTTTGACTCAGCCATTCAACACCTGGACATACAGTGAAAAGAATTGAAAACAGGGACTTAAACAGATTCTTGTATGCCAATGTTCATTGCAGCATTTTTCAGTAGAGTAAAAACAACACAAGTGTCCATCAACATAAGAATGCATAAACAAAATGTGGTGTATATAAACAATGGAATTTTATTCAGGCAAAGAAAAAGATAGTATAAGTGTTGGCAAGGATGTGAAGAGAAGGGAACTCTTGTGCACTGTTGGTGGGAATGTGAATTGGTGTGGAAGCTATGGAAAACATTATGGAATTTCCACAAAATATTAAAAATAAAACTACCAAGGTTACCTTTTATAGGACTTGCAAGATGGCGGCATGAGAGGTGAGACAGAGAGCTCCTCCCAAAACCACAAATTGTACAAAAATATAGTTAATTAATACAACTAACCTTAAAACAGCAACAAGAAAGAAGGCTGAATCAGACTGCAAACAGACCTCATGAAACAGGGTAACATAGGAAAGCCTTAATCTGGCGGGACGCAGGCCCTTCCCCAACCCCAGCTCATCGGCAGGAGAAAGAGAAATGGAGCCGGGGAGGAGGTGGAATACTGGGACTGCTGAACACCTAGCCCTGGAGATCTGCTTTGTGAGTGGAATCCTATAGTGTGTGGTGCTCTGGACATTGGGGAGCTCGGATAGGTGGAGTGCTTACAAAATTGACATTCCGGCTGTTTGTGGATAATGGGGTCCACACCTGGCTGCTCTGTGTCAGAGGAAAGGCAGGCGGTCTGAGAGGCTTCCTAGCAGCAAGAGGGCTGCTGAAGGGGCAGGGTTTGCAAGGAGCTTGCTGCGCAGGAGAAGGGAGAACTGGATAAGGTTGCCTGGGTGTGCTCTGCCCAGCTGGTTGGGAACTTTGGGGAGCTTCAGGTGCTCCATCCCTCTGGCTGCCTACTCAGCTCCAAGGCTCCCCTGTGACATACAGCCTGCCAAACCTTCCTACTGGCCTGCAGGCACCAGTTTGCAACCCAGAAGTCACTGCGCAGGCGTCAGGCCAGCCAGAGGGAGGCCCTGCCTACAACAGCTAGAGACGCAAAGCACAGAGGTTTACATGTGTGTGCTTGTCCCACTGGCTCTGACACTGGAGATAGGCACCATAGAAGGGAATCAGGAAACAGATCTTTCCTCCCCACAGGCACCAGCTTTGCTCCCCTACAACCCCCAATCTCACTCAAAGGGCTGAGAAGCTCCAGAGACTGGAGTTTCTGCACACTAGTGGGAACCACACAGAAATGTGAAACGACAAAAGAACATGGTTCAGACAAAAATCTCACAAAACCCAGAAAGAGGGCCAAGTGAAACCGAACTCACCAATCTTCCTGAAAGAGAATTCAAAATAAAAATTATAAACATGCTTATGGAGGTACAGAAAAAATATTCAAGAACTCAGGAAGGAATTTAAAACAGAGAATCATTAAGAAATTCCATATCTGAAATGCAACATGCAATGGAGGGATTTAAAAGCATATTAGATGTAGTAGAAGAGACTGTAAATGGAATATAAGTTAGAGAAGAGGAATACAAAGAAGCTGAGGCACAGAAAGAAAAAAGGATCTCTAAGAATGAAAGAATATTGAGAGAACTGTGTGACCAATCCAAACGCAACAATACTCACATTATAGGGGTACCAGAAGAAGAAGAGAGAGAAAAAGGGATAGAAAGTGTCATTGAGGAGGTGATTGCTGAAAACTTTCCAATCTGTGGAAGGAGATAGTCTCTCAAGCCATGGAGGTGCACAGATCTCCCAACACAAGGGACCCCAGGAAGACAACATCAAGACATATAATAATTAAAATGGCAAAGATCAAGGATAAAGACAGACTTTTAAAAGCAGCTAGAGAAAGAAAAAATATTACATACAAAGGAAAGCCCATCGGGTTATCATCAGACTTCTCAATAGAAAACTTACAGGCCAGAAGGGAGTGGAATGATATATTTAATGCAATGAAGGACAAGGGTCTCGAACCAAGAATACTCTACCTGGCAAGATTATCATTTAAATTTGAAGGAGGGATTAAACACTTTTCAGATAAGCAAAAGCTGAGAGAATTTAACTCCCAGAAACCACATCTACAGTGCATTTTGGAGGGCCTGCTATAGATGGAAATGCTCCCAAACTCTTTCTACGAGGCCAACATCACTCTAATACCAAAACCAGGCAAAGACACCACAAAAAAAGAAAATTACAGACCAATAACCGTGATGCAAAAATACTAAACATAATATTAGCAATCTGAATTCAAAAATACATCAAAAAGATCATCCATCATGATCAAGTGGGATTCATCCCAGGGATGCAAGGATGGTACAACATTCGAAAATCCATCAACATCATCCATCACATCAACAAAAAGAAGGACAAAAACCACATGATCAACTCCACAGATGCTGAAAAAGCATTTGACAAAATTCAACATTCATTCATGATAAAAGCTCTCAACAAAATGGGAATAGAGGACAAGTACCTCAACATCATAAAGGCCATATATGACAAACCCACAGCCAACATTATACTTAACAGCGAGAAACTGAAAGCTCTTCCTCTAATATTGGGAACAAGACAAGGATGCCCACTCTCCCCACTTTTATTCAACATAGTTCTGGAGGTCCGAGCCACGGCAATCAGACTACACAAAAAAATAAAAGGCATCCAGATTGGCAAGGAAGAACTCAAACTGTCCCTGTTTGCAGATGACATGATATTGTACATAAAAAACCCTAAAGAATCCACTCCAAAACTACTAGATCTAATATCTGAATTCAGCAAAGTTGCGGGATACAAAATTAATACACAGAAATCTGTTGCATTCCTATACACTAACGATGAACTAGCAGCAAGAGAAATCAGGAAAACAATTCCATTCAGAATCACATCCAAACGAATAAAATACCTAGGAATAAACCTAACCAAGGAAGTGAAAGACCTATACCCTGAAAACTCCAAGACACTCTTAAGAGAAATTAAAGAGAACACTAATAAATGGAAATTGATCCCATGCTCTTGGCTAGGAAGAATTAATATTGTCAAAATGGCCATCCTGCCTAAAGCAATCTACAGATTCAATGATATCCCTATCAAAATACCTACAACATTCTTCAATGAACTAGAGCAAATCATTCTAAAATTCATATGGAACCAAAAAAGACCCCGAATAGCCAAAGCAATTCTGAGAAGGAAGAATAAAGCAGGGGGAATTACGTTCCCTGACTTGAAGCTCTACTACAAAGCTACAGTAATCAAGACAATTTGGTACTGGCACAAGAACAGACCCATACACCAGTGGAACAGAACAGAGCACCCAGATATAAACCCAAGCATTATATGGTCAATTAATATACGATAAAGGAGCCATGGATATACAGTGGGGAAATGACAGCCTCTTCAACAGCTGGTGTTGGCAAAACTAGACAGCTACATGTAAGAGAATGAAACTAGATTACTGTCTAACCCCATACACAAAAGTAAACTCAAAATGAATCAAAGATCTGAATGTAAGTCATGAAACCATAAAACTCTTAGAAAAAAATATAGGCAAAAATCTCTTGGATATAAACATGAGCAACTTCTTCATGAACATGTCTCCCTGGGCAAGGGAAACAAAAGCAAAAATGAACAAGTGGTACTATATCAAAGTAAAAAGCTTCTGTACAGCAAAGGATACCATCAGTAGAACAAAAAGGCATCCAAGAGTATGGGAGAATATATTCATAAATGACATGTCCAATAAGGGGTTGATATCCAATATATATAAAGAGCTGAAACACCTCAACAAACAAAAAGCAAATAAGCCAATTAAAAAATGGGCAGAGGAGATGAACAGACACTTCTCCAAAGAAGAAATTCAGATGGCCAACAGGCACATGAAAAGATGCTCCACATCACTAGTCATCAGAGAAATTCAAATTAAAACCACAATGAGATATCACCTCACACCAGTTAGGATGGCTGACATCCAAAAGACAAACAACAACAAATGTTGGTGAGGATGTGGAGAAAGGGGAACCCTCCTGCACTGCTGGTGGGAATGTAAATTAGTACAACCAGTTTGGAAAGCAGTATGGAGGTTCCTCCAAAAACTCAAAATAGAAATACCATGTGACCCAGGAATTACACTCCTAGGAATTTACCCTAAGAGTGCAGGAGCCCAGTTTGAAAAAGACATATGCACCCCTATGTTTATCACAGCACTATTTACAATAGCCAAGAAATGGAAGCAACCTAAGTATCCATCAGTAGATGAATGGATAAAGAAGAGGTGGTACATATACACAATGGAATATTATTCAGCCATAAGAAGAAAACAAATCCTACCATTTGCAACAACATGGATGGAGCTAGAGGGTATTATGCTCAGTGAAATAAGTCAGGCAGGGAAAGACAAGTATCAAATGATTTCACTCATCTGTGGAGTATAAGAACAAAGCAAAAACTGAAGGAACAAAACAGCAGCAGACTCACAGAACCCAAGAATGGAGTAACAGTTATCAAAGGGAAAGGGACTGAGGAAGAAGGGTGGGAAGGGAGGGATAATGGGGAAAAAGGGCTTTTACAATTAGT
Organism: Phataginus tricuspis; assembly: GCA_029783875.1. Taxonomy (NCBI): domain Eukaryota; kingdom Metazoa; phylum Chordata; class Mammalia; order Pholidota; family Manidae; genus Phataginus; species Phataginus tricuspis. The sequence continues at coordinate 129,441,642 of JAQQAC010016209.1, read as the reverse complement.
ACACATAATGTAGCGGGGGTGGGGGTGGGGTGGGGGATACGGGGAAGGCAATATAACACAGAGAAGACAAGTAGTGATTCTATAACATCCTACTATGCTGATGGACAGTGACTGCAATGGGGTATGTGGTGGGGACTTGATAATAGGGGCAGTCTAGTAACCATAATTTTGCTCATGTAATTGTATATTAATAATAGCAAAATTAAAAAAATAGAACTACCATATAATCCAGCAATTCCAGCTCTGAATTTATATGAAAGAGAATGAAACCACTAATTTGCAAATCTATATGCACCATATGTTTATTTCAGTATTATTTACGAAAGCCAAGATAAGTGTCCATCAATGGATGGATGAAAAGGATGTGTTATAAACACAGTGGAATATCACCCCGCCGTAAAAATGAATGAAGTCTTGCCAATTGCAGCAACATGGATGGACCTTGCGAGTATTATGCTAAGTGAAATAACTCAGAGAAAAACAAATACCATATGATTTCACTTTAATATGGAGTCTACAAAACAAAACAAATGAACAAACTAAACAAAACTCATAGATACAGAGGGCAGATTGATAGTTGCCAGAGGGCAGGGGATGGCGGTGGGCAAAATGGGAGAAAGGCGTAGAGATACAAACTTTCAATTATAAAGTAAATAAGTCACAGGGGTATAAGGTACAGCATGGTGACTATATTTCATAACATTGCATATTATGTTGTTGAGAGTAAATCTTCAAAGTTCTCATGACAAGAAAAAATATTGCTTAACTTTGCATGGTAACAGAAGGTAGTTAGACATACTGTGGTGGTCATTTTTCAGGGCATAAAAATATTGAATCCTTTTGTGCATGTGAAACTAATAGAAGGTTATATTTAAATTATACCTCAGTAAAAAAAGTAATGAAGTTCTGACACATGCTACAATATGGATGAACCCTGAAAATTTTATGCTAAGTGAAATAAGCCAATCAAAAGAGGAAATATATTGTTTGCCACTTACATGAAATATCTAAAATTCCTGGAGACATGAAGTAGATTAGAGGTCATCAGCAGATGGAGGGAGGAAGGAATGGGAGTTCAGGCTTAATAGTTGCAAAGTTTCTATTTAGGGTCATGAAAAAGTTTTAGAAACAGGTAGAGATGACAGTTACACAACAATGTAAATGGAATTAATGCTAGTGAATCGTACACTTAACATAGTTAAAATGGCAAATTTATGGTATCTATATTTTACCACAGTAAAAAAAGAACAAACTGGAAACAAATGACAGAGTGTAGACCTAAAACCAGTATATCACGAATTACATTAAATGTTAATCTGCTATTCTTTCTCTTGTTTCTTTGGGTGGTAGCTTAGGTTTTTGATTTTAGATCTTCCTTCTTTTCTAAAAGTATATGATGCTCTACATTTTTGTTGTGGAATTGCTTTAGCTGCATCTTACAAATTTTGATATACTTTGTTGTTTTTAACTTATTTGAATATTCCTTGAGAATTTCTCTTTGATGCATGAGATATTTAGAAATGTGTTGGTATGTTTTTAAATTTTCATACTTTCCAGATATTTTTCTATTATTAACATGGTTCAGTTAAGTCATGGTCTGAGAACATACTTTGTATGATTTATCTTCATTTAACTTTGTTTTGGTTTATTTCATAGCCCAGAATCTGGTCTGTCTTGGTGGATGTTCCATGTGTACTTGAGAAGAATGTGTAATCTGTTATAGTTGGGTAGTCTTCTATAAATATCAGCTAAGACATGTTCCTTGATGGTATTGTTCAGACCACCTATCTATGTACATCTGCTGATTTTCTGCCTACTTGTTCTGTTATACCAGAGAAAGGACTGTTGATGTCTCCAAATATAAGTGTGGATTTGCCATTTCTCCATTCAGATTCATTATTTTTTGTTATGTGTTTCGAAGCTCTGATGTTAGGTGCATAAATGGTCATTTTATTATGGTTTTGTGAATAGTTGAGCTTTTTATGTTTATGTAATGTCTCTCTTTATTCCTGTAAATATTCCTTTTTCTGAAGTCTACTTTATCTGCAGTCAATGTAGTTCTCCTGCTTACTTTTTAGTGTTTGCATGTTCTTTCTTTCTCCATCCTATTACTTTTAACCTATCTATGTCTTTGTCTTTAAGTCAGTTTCTTGTACACAGCAAATAGCTGGGCTTTACTTTTTTTCAAATCCAATCTAACAGTCTATTGTTACTTGAACTGGTTAGACCATTCTCATTCAAAAATATTACTTATATGATTGAATTAAAACCTACAATATTGCTTGCTGTTTTCTATTCTGTTTCTGTTTTTTTCTGTTTTAACTATTTTTATGGCTCCACTTTACCTTCTCTATTAGTCATTTACACCTCTTTGTTTAAAAACTTTTAAAATTGCCAAATATTTTTAACATACATTTTTAATGTATTTTTATGTAATTGAGCCTACCTATAATGCAGCTTATTTTATACTGATAGAAATTTATAACATTATATTTCTAATTCCACCCTTCCATTCCCTGTGGCATTGTTTTAGCATTTCATTTTTACTACGTAATCAACACAGTATGTCGTTACGATGTTTGCTTTATAGTCAGTTGTGTTTTAGACAAATTAATAATAAGAAAATATTTAACTTTATTTCTGACACCAAATTTCTATAGGTAAATCCAAGTTTTTTGCTATATCATATTACTTATATCTCAAGAAGTTTAACATTTCTTGTTGAGTACATCTATTAACAGTAAATTTTCTTAGCCTTTGTTTGGCTGAGAAAATATTTTATTTGGCTTGACTTTTTGAAGATTACTTTTTCTCGGTAGAGAACTCTGTGTTTCTATCTTTAAGCATTTTAAAGTGTCACTTGATTTCTTCCTAGTATGGTTTGTGATGCAATGCTGACTGCAATTATCCTTATTCCTCAGTGGTTAATTTACCATTTTTCTCTGGCCACCTTCAAGACCTTAGCTTATTTTTAGTATTTCACAGTTTGAATATTATATGCCTGAATGTTTTTATATATATCCTGTTTGCTGTTCTCCAAATTTATTAGGTCTTCATTATCTAGTAATAATTTTGGAAAATGCCCCACCTTGATTTCTTCAGTTCTGTTCTTCCTTCTTCAATTGAAGTTCCAGTTATGTGTATGTTAGACCATTTGGTATTACCCCCACAATTCTAGATGCTCTTCTTTTCTCCCCATTTTTTTCTTTGTGTTTCAGTATGTGTAGTTTGTATTGACCTATCTTCAGCGTCACTGAGTCTTTCCTTTGTTTTGTTTACAGCTGAGTCCATCCAAGGAATTCTGCATCTGTGATATTGGGCTTTTTATTTTTAGCATGGTTTCCATCTCTTTGCTGAAGTTACTTATCTGATAGTTCATATTTTCTAGCTTCTATTAGATCTCTTAATATATTAATCATGGTTATCTAAAAATTCATTGATAATCTTAATACTGTGTCTTATCTGAGTTTTATTATGATGATTGCTTTTCTGTTCAGGATGTGTTTTTTTCCCACTTTCTGATATAACTTTTTGTTGAATTCTTGATATTTTGTATAGGACAATAATACAGAGGTTTTTTTCCCATTTCTATTTGTATATGAGCATGTCTTTCTTATGTTATGACTTTAATGTAAAATTCTGTGTTAATCTGGTCAAAGATTGGGCTGGGTGTGATGTTTTCTTGCTGCTTGCTTTTTGATCTTCTCTTTTTGCCACTGCTCCCCAGAGAATAACTGGCTCTACCAACCACTCTACTATAGTTCTACCATCTGTAATTCAGTGTTACTTTTACTTAATCCTTCTTAGCACTGCAGTGGGGTGGGAGAAGGAGGTGTCCTATGAAGTTCTGATTAAATGTTTATCTTTGGCATTGTATAAATCAGTTTCATACGTGGACCTTCATTAGTGTTTCTGCCTCTCCACCAGATGTAATGCTGGTTCTAGCTATTATTTATGGCCTTTTCCCAGTAGTGGGTCTTTTTCTTTTTCTTCTCTCAAGCTGCAGTACAATATTGTGTTATTCTTGGTGATGATATTACTTTTCCAGGCTGAAATATTTCCATATTTTTAGTTTTTTCCCCTATATTGTAAATCCAATATAAGGCAGAAAATTTAAGTACAGTGGTGGTTATGCGGCTCAGCGATATGGATAAAAGAGTCTGAATATTGAAGTCAGGCAGATCTGCATTCTGTTGCTCATTAGTTATGGAAACTTGCTAAGTAACTTAAGTGTTCTAGCTCCTGTGTCACTAATTGTGTCACCTCACTATGTGAGGAAAGATTAGGTTAGCTAACTGTCCCCTCTGTGTCCTTAGTTTTATGGGCAGCAGAGAACTAGACCCATGGGTTCTGAATAGGCAGAATTTATGTTGTATCAAAACAATAATTTGGTTTCCCTGGCTAAAAGGTGTCAAATTCAATTATGTGAGTATATATATATTAATTTCCTACTGCTGCTATAACAAATTGCCAACTTAGTGGCTTAAAACAATAAATATTTTTACTCTACAGTTCTGGAGGTCAGAAGTCCAACTGTGTCTTACTGAGCTAAAGTAAAGGTGTCTGCAAGATGTATTCCTTCTGGAGACTCTAGGAGAAAATCCATTTCTTTGACTTTTCCAGGTTCTAGAGGCTGCCTGCAATCCTTGGTTCATGGCCCCTTCCAGCATCAAAGACAGCAGTATGGTATCTTTAAATGTCTTTCTGATTCTGACTCTCCTCCCTCTACTTAGAAAGACATTGAGCGGACACTGATAATCCAGGATAATCTTCTCACCTCAAAATCCTTAACTTAACCACATCTGCGAAGTCCCATTTGCTATGTAAATTAACATAATCAAAGGTTTGGGAGATTAAGGGAGACATCTTGGAGGGGGGCATAATTGTGCCTATCAGAGTATGTAAAAAACTCAGGGCTGTGGTGTCAATATGCCCAAGGCTGTGAAACAACAGTGTTTCCATTATACAATGGTTCTAAGCCTTACCTTTGCTTCACAGATAAAAGGAAAGGCATCCCCACAACCACCCCACACCTCACACAAACCAAACATAAGGTCCTGGACTTTATCCCAGATTTCTAGGTGTAGAACCAAGGAAAAGGTATGTCCAAGAAACCTTCTTCCCACATCTCTTCCCAAAATGAGTTTCTAACACAGCAAGTCGATAAACCAGCATTTGACAGTTCCTTTCCTTACCCTCTTCCAGTTTTAATGACTTATGATGTCACACCATTGATTCCCAGAACCTGTTTTTGAAGTAATTTTTCCATGTTGAAATGCCACAAGGAAAAATAAATCCAAACATTTTTGATGCTTTCTTCATACTTGATTCTCGTTTTGGAGATTAATGGTAGATTTCTTATATGAAGGCTGTGAAAATCCTGCAGTACTTAAGCCTGATTAACTTTATTTAACTAGTTTCTCCAAAATTTATTTGACTGCAAAGCAATTTTCTATCCTTCATGCTTATCAATATCCCTTGCTTATTGGCTGTGTGATCTGGAAAATAGATAATCACAACATAATTGTTGAGAGGAATAATATAAGAAGATATGGCATTGGAGCCTGGCACATAGGTCAATAATGCTTGATAAATGTAGGTGATAAATGCTTCCCTAAGATTCAGTGAAAGAGAGGTCAAGATTTTTGTTTCCAAGGAGGAAGAGATAAAAGTATGATTGTGCCTTGGGAAGTTGTGTGTGGACATTTCTGAGAAGGCTAGTAATATCAAGTTGTATGTGCCTATGCTCTATCTAAAATATACTATGTAGGTAAAATGTTCACCTCAGAACTTGCAGATAACCCTTTCTTGCTAATTTTTTGCTTTGTTTATTTTGATTCTCAGTTACTTGACGGCTTAATATTACTTTGAGTTGTGGCAAACAAACAATAGGCTGCTTTTCTCTTGATAAGAGACAGTATGTATCTTTCCAGGTGGTTTTAGAGAAAACAGATTGCTTCAGTCTTAAAAGATGTATTGACTTTGGACACATATTTACATTATTTTATACTTGTCTCCCAAAGATTCTTGATAAATAATGGAATTGAGATGAGCTGCATATTGAGACTTGTGTCAATAAAATTGTCAGTAGTATTTCTGATGTGGCTTTCCAGAATGTAGACCAAAGGAACCAAAGTTTAAGGTCTTCTTAAACTACAAACTAATGAATAATGAGTAGTAAAATACTGGGGCCAACTGGAATGTGGTACTCTAAACTAGACCAACATCAAGGTATAAAATATTTTAAGTAGGTTTAGCTCCTTCCAACAACCAATGAGAATCAAGGCAATCAATGTGCAGTGGTTAAGAGCAAAGATACTGGAGCTGCCTGTCTGGATTAAAAGGCCCCAGTTCTCTTATTACTAGCTGTAGAGCCTTGGGTAAGTGACAGCCTTTCTTTGCTTCAGTTTCGTCATGTGTAAAATGGGATAACAATAGTATCCATTTCATCACATTCTTTTGAAGATTCAATTACTTAATATATGCACAGCAGGTAGAGCAGTTCCACCTTTATATTATACCCTAAGCTCTGCTATTATGACTATTACTACATTGAATGACAAATACCAAATAATAGTATATTCTCATGAAGTTATTTAAATATTTTATTCTGGTCTTTTTCTCAGAGAATTATAAATTCCAAATAACTAAAGTTCAATCTGATGGGATTTCATTGAAACTGGTTGTTAAATAGAACTCAAAAGACGATGGCATTTTCATCTTTGAGTCAATGTATTTAATGATTTCATAAACTCTTAATTTTTGAAATTGTATTTTTTCAAAATCTTACACTTTTCATATTTAACATAAATGAAAGAAAAGTCAACATCTTAAGTGTGGTAAGAGGCAAGCTGGTACTCTATTATATATCACCTCAATTACTAAGATCCACATCGAAAGTTAAATCATACTGTGTAGGAGCTATCTAGTTGCAAAACTAAACTAGCCTTTATTTATTACAGAAACATGAGGACGAGACTGGGAAAATTCTGATTCTAAATTTAGCATCAGTGTTGAATTTAAGAAACCTATTACTTAATGTATTACTTATTTTTTCTCTTTTAATAGCATTATAAATCAATTATTGACTTATACAAATTTCAAGTAAAATACAACTGAATTAGAATAGGCCATCCAGTTTTGATTAAGAAACCCAGGTAAGTGAGTCTTAGGGACATCATGGTGTTATTATTTATTAATAATGTTATAATTCAATACTTATTATGGGTCAAATTTTTCCAAGCACTTTACCTTTATAATCACATTTAATTCTTGCAAATATTTTCCTTAAATAAATATTTTAACTATTGTACAAATGAGGAAATAGGTTTTAAGTGATTAAAGAACTTATGCTTGTCACACAGCTAGTAACTTGTGGAAACAAATTTGAATCATACTGTCTGACACAAAGCTGTATACTATTAAACTCTATACTATCAACAACATAATTCAGAAAAATTAATTTTCTCTCTATTAAAAATATCCAAATGTTCATTTTTTATCAAGAAAAAGAAACATGGCTAATGAGTACCTGATGACCTTTAAGGAAATGATATGATGTCTCCATCTGGAGGGAAATATGGCAAGAACAGGAATTTGGAAAGAGAAAAAGCTGACCTTTAATCTGGCTTCACTGCTTACTAGCTGTATGATCTGGAAAATAGATAATCACAACAACATAATTGTTGAGAGGAATAATATAAGAAGAAGATGTAGCATTAGTGCCTGGCACATAGACCAATAAAGTCAGCAATTTAAAGCCTCCAAGAAATACTTCAGGGAAGGAACATGTTGAACCCTGTGCTGCTCAAGTGGACCTCCTGTTGAGTGTCACTGCTTCATCGAACCCACTGTTCCACAGAGGAAAACTTGGGAAATTCTGGGTTAAAATAATTGCCATCTTTTTGAAAAGAGCAAAAATCAGTAAGGGTGCAGTGGGAGTAGGAGTAAGAAGGGAAGGAGTGGAGAGATGCAAAATATACCATTTAAGAGGATTCTACAGGCTTAAACTAGGGGTGACACATGAAAAATGAAGAGGAAGAGGAAGCATCAGTGATGTAAAAGTTTGAGCCTGAATTGAACTAAAGCATCTTCAGTTTGGATGTATTTAAGATGTAATGTCTATGTTGGACTTTTCGTTCAGGACTTCTGCATTTGGCAGGGAGGTGTCGTCAGAATGATGGGAATGGAATTTAAATATTGAATTTACTGACTTATGGCTCAAAGAATGTTCTTGCCCTCATGCCTGAATGTTTATGCGTGTTAGTAGAAATACTTTGCCAGTACTGTGTGGCAAGGCCTCCGAGAGATGGAAATGATCTCATGAGTACATAGAGTTCTGCAAAATGGTGTGAACACTTAAAGACATTTAGATTTGGGATATAAAATAATGAATGGTTTAAAAAAATAAGTGAGCCCCACAGGATCTATCATAATTAAAGGAATTCTGGTCTAATGGAGTATATTTGGATGTTTCAGCCATTGTGGCAGATGACAGCATTCTAATGCAAAGACAATCATTTTCTATACATTTCCTTAAATGAAATATTAATAGAGCAAATACTGTGAGATGTATGAATGAATTTGAATGGACTATAATAAATGTTTGATTTGGGTAACCTACTGATTTCTTAATGAAGAGGAAAATAGGGCAAAATCTTACAGCTGAAGGAGAATCAAAGTTGGGAATGTTTTCATTGCAGCGACATTTTCTTAGAAAATCTAATTATAATAAATTCCGATGTACAACAGTATTTCTTAATAGGAAAAAATAAGATCCGTTGAAAATGAAAACACTCAATGCATATAAATGGAGACAATTTTATAGCATTTTGCTATTATGTATTGAAGCTTTTATTTTCTAAATGAGCAATTTATTTCATCAAAGCAAGCTAATTATTCCCTCTCCCCGCAAAAATGGGGGAAAATCCCGTAATTCCCCATTCCTACTCAGAGTTGAAGACAAACTCCACAGATATGAAATTAGCCTATTTTTTCAGATGCCGCTGGCTGACATTTACTATTTAGGTGTTATCTCTCTAGCTTTCACATTAGGAAACAATATACTACCCTTGGAAGACAGAATGCAAATAAAAAAAGAAAGAAAACAAAGCAAAACAAAGCTTGAAACCATTTTCAGTAATTTCGTATACTTGTCTCTTCTCTTATAAATATCAAAGAGTCAGCTGCTCTTTAAGATGAGAAGGTGTGGAAAGGGAACCTGGCAGCATCCATCGGTTTGAGCCAAACCTCTTTTGATTTTATATGCAGGGGAAGCAAGTCAGTGGAGGTGATCTCCAACGCAGCACATTTACTTTCATTCATTATTCTTTCACGTTAGGAAATAAGTGTTGAATTACCTCTCATCAACTATTATACTCACTCATCCTTCTTCAATGGATGAGTATTGTTTTGTTGAAGAAAAGTATTCAGAGGATTTCTTGTTCGAGCGGAATCCTTTCAAGGGTCATATTTTTTATGGCTTTTTGACTAGTCTCAATTAAAACTAAAGCTAAAGAGGTGGAGGTAAAGGGGGTTTCAAAGGCATACTAATCTTAAAGTAAAATACTTCAAGTTAAAAAAAGATTCAGGAGTCCTTGCAGGTTAGGCTATAAAAGAATAACTTCATTTTGTAGACATTTCTTCTAAACTTTAAAAACATGGGCATTCTCTAAGTGTATGAGCCACTTATATTAGCCACTCTTATGATTTAACTCTTAATATATGTAATTAGTTAGACCTGGCCTGGAGAGTTGAAAATTTAGTACACATTCATTTGAAAAACTAAAATTGTCCATCACAATATTTTCTGAGTGTATGTTAACGGTAAGGTCATTCTACTTATTGATAATGCTTAATTAACTTACTTACCTTTATAATAGTGGAAAGATGAGGGGATGTGGATTTTGAAGGCATGGGCCCATGTACTGACTCTACCATTTATTATCTAAGTGAGTCTGGAAATACTAGTTCTTTTTAAAAATCTTTTTATTAAAAAAATATAAAATTTATGCTTAGAGTAAAAAATTCAAGCAGTTGAGAAAGGTATACATGTAAAAATCATTTCCCTACTCTCTGATCCCCCTAGAATTTGTCTATCATTCCAGAAGTGTTAATGTAATATGCGTGCAAAACTATTTTTCATTTTAAAAATTTAAATAGCAGCATGTTATACATATTCTTCTATAGCATGTGCTTCAAAAAAACCCCCAGATTTCATGGATGTCTTTCTACATTAGTATATCTGTACATGCTTCATCTTTTTAAAGACTGGATAATTGATTCACTCAGTTGCCTATGGGTGGACATTTTTATCAATCCTAGTATCTTACTCATAATATCTTTACATACTGACATATTTTATGGCAGTGGGTGAGTGCTAGGGAGTACCTTCTCCTAAGCAACTTTGCATTGACTAGAACTACAAATGATTGGATTTTTGAACTTACCAAGACTGTGTTGGCAGTTGAACCTCAGCACTCATGATCTTAACATTACTCAAAGAATGGTGCCAAATCTGTGGCAGTTCTGAAACAATGAATTAATGCACGCAGATGTGGTCAGGTATCCCCCAAGTGGTAAAACAGTAGCTTCTGTGTAGAAAGGTCACTGTCATTTCATGTAGAGGAAATAACTAACATCTCAACATAGACAGCAAAATAAAAAGAAATAAATGTTTTAAGTATGAGTTCTAATATTCATTTGGTATGAACAAAATGGTTCACAATGAACTTGAGGTCCATGGCAAGTTCCAGCTGTGTTAATGATGAAACATGAGATTTACTGCTTAAATTCAGTAGCTGAGAGAATTCTTTTGCAAGGAAGATGGAAAATAAGAAATTTGCATTACTTCTGGTCTGCAGTGCTCTTCAGAATATTGTTAGTATTGTTAGCACATTTTCCTTCACATCCACATCTTGATGATAACCTAAAGTTCTCGTTTTTTGGGCACACTATTCTCCCCAGAATAGGAAGAACAGTGAACCTTTCGTGAAAGTAGGTCAAGAAGCTAAATGGCTTTGGGTTTTAGACAGCTATTTATATTCTGATATAACATTAAGTACTCAAAGAAGAATCTCCTTTGCTGGGTGGCCAAAATAATGGAATGATGAATCCACTGGGATACCAACTACAGGTGAATTTCCAGGAACAAAAGCAGTTTCAAAACTTGAGCTGTGGTGTTTTCCATTTTCCACAAGTAACATATGTAAATGTTAAGCATGTGGTTGTTGGTAACAGGCACGTTTATTAACAATCCCAGTCCAACCAGGTGCACAGCAGATTTAAGAGAACCACAGAAAAAATCCTCACAGATGTGATACATACATTTATTTTGCTTTGATTTTTAACATTCATACTTAGGTTACCCAATGCTTTTAAAGCTTTGTCTTTAATACTCTGGGCTAAGATTGTTGATCACATACCAACAATTGGAATACTCAATTAATGAATTATGGTTGGTTAGCTGAAAGGCTGCATTGTTATCCAGAGTGACTAAACTCTTTCAATAACTACACGATATGCCCCCCCTTTTTTTAGTTTTCATAATAGCTCTACTCACAAGTGCCAAATGATTTCCCTCATCTGTGGAGTATAACAACAAAGCAAAACTGAAGGAACAAAATAGCAGCAGACTCACAGAACCCAAGAATGGACTGTTGGTTACCAAAGGGGAGGGATTGGGGAGGGTGGGTGGGGAGGGAGAGAGAAAGGGATTAAGGGGCACTATAATTCACAGTCACAATATAGGGGGGTCACGGGGAAGGCAGTACTACACAGAGAAGACAAGTAGTAACTCTATAGCATCTTACTACGCTGATGGACAGTGACTGCAATGGGGTGTGTGTGGGGGACTCGATAATATGGGTGAATATAGTAACAACCACAATGTTGCTCATGTGAAACCATCATAAGATTGTATATCAATGATACCTTAATAAAAAAAGTAAAAATAATGGCTCTACTCATAAGCAGATATATACATACATACATTTGTACATACATACATGAAATAAAGAGAGGTGAAATACAGCTCTCATCCTTGGAAAATATTGATTGGCGTCAGTTTCAATAAAATTTATTTTACTAAGAAGTCTATTCTTCAACTTTATTGTTTTTTAGAAATGTGAAAGATTTTATTTTTTTATACTTAATATTTATATAGCCAAAGATGTCTTTTTCTTTTGACACCAAGGCAGATATTTTTTGTCTTTTATTTTCAATTTCCGGCTTCATTGAGATGTCTTTTGTAAACAGCATTGTGGCAGTCTAAGGTGTACGATGTGTTGATTTAATATACGTATATATTGTGAAGTGATCGCCGCAATCGGGTTAGTTCACACAGCCATCACCTCACGTAGCCAGTTACTGAATTATGGTTAGAGACTATGAGTCTTTGGAGAAAATGTAGATCATCTTTTTTTAAAGTTAATGGATATGAAGGGAAATGTTAAGAAAATTCCCCTGACCTACAAGTAATCCCCTGCTTTTCTAAAGTTCACGTTATACCACTTGGCTTTTGCGAAAGTCTACATTAGTACCTGTTTTCGCTAACTAAAAGAAATCTGAAGAGGACTTTCACTTTCACGAAACCAGGTGAAAAACGAACACAGCGCCGAGGGTGTGTTGGGCAGGAGCCAGAAGCAGAGGTAGCGCCGCCAAGCTCCTTCCCCAGGGACGGCGCAGCAGCTCAGCCTCAGGCTGCCCAAGCTCTGAGCTCTGAGATGTGTCCTAAGGTATCAGAAAACCTAATAGTTGATTGTTTTGGGGAGCTGGAAATGTCAAAACAAATTCCATATATCAATGGAAATTGCTTCTTCGCCTTTGGCTTATGCATAGGAATGCTCTACTTTCGCATAGGGGGGGAAAACTGCTTTAGTTTCTCAGAAATTCTCACCTTAAGTTATTCATTTCAACAATGGCAGTTCCAGTGATGTTTTAAAAATGTATTTGTTAGCAGACCTTCACGTATTTGTACTCATTTCCAAGAATTATGTTGAATTTTCTGCTGCAGACTATCTGATTAGCTTTTGTAATTACCTTTCTGAACATTTTAGTAACTCCCCACCCCCACCCCCCAAAACTGCAGTATAAAGGATGTATGTGTAGCTATTACAATGAGAAAGCAAAACTCATAGGACATACTTTTAAACTATTTTTCCTCCCACTGTTCCTTTAAATATTTTCTGTTGCCTTGATGCTTTCCCTGCACCAGACTCCAGCTCTGGCAGGATGTTTCTGGTCATTCTTAAGTAATACCGTTTTTTGATCTCTTCATCTAAAACCAAACAAACAGAAGCATGTCCGTTTAGGAATGATAGTGCCCTGCCAAATAATAATTGCCATTACTTGAATCCTCTTTTAAATCAGCCTTTTTCACTTCTGCAACTTCTGCCATGCTCCCAGAGGCAGCCTGAGGTTGGGAAAGGCAAGAGTGGCAGCTTTCCCGTGGTTTTGCCAGTCTTCAACTTATTCTATCTTGCCAACCATATTTCTGACCTTTCCAGAGTTGGAGTACAGGGGATGAGGAGAAATCAAGAAAGCATAAAAACATCTGACTTGACTGGTACTGTCCTGGTGGTCAGATATTTGTGCTTTCTGTGTCTGGCATTAATTTAAAGCTGACTTTTGCCTCCTGCATACCTCTGGGGTTCTTCTGTTTCCCTTTCCCCTCCACTAGGCTTCTCCTACATGGAGTCCACTTGAGAAGGTAAAGTATCTGTTTGCTCCCTTATTCCATTTTTATAGTACCTTAAGCAACCTGCATTACCTTCAACTTCCCCTTTCTGGATCTTTCCTACGGGTAGCTCACATCCAGAAATGTTCAAACATTCTTTGCCTGGACAAAATCTGGAGTTCAAATCACCAAGTTCACTGCCTCACTTCACTACACTTCAAAGCAGCCATCTATTTCTTGTGCTTTCAATTTTCCTTAAAGATACAAAATACAAGTTGTATGCTGCAAACCGCTAGCGACAAATGAATTTCAAAGTTGGAGAAGAAGGGCAAGCACTCTTGAAACTTGCCCCCAGTAGCTTCTTGAATCACTCTCACTATATCTATCCTTTCTTTCTATCTCCAAATGTGCACAGTTATATCATATTCTTGAACATTTTCCTGTGTCTGACTGAGCAATGACTGAATAAGTAGCTTTTAGTGGGCTAAAAATTCAATTTCAGGTAATGGAATATGTCATAGGAAAGCAGATTGGTGTTAGCAGATATGTGATTATCAATATGTTGATATGTTATCTGATCGAAAGTATTATAATAGAAGAGACTGTGCAACTGTCTTTGTGATGATGGTTACAGAATGCTTTAGGGATGGAATAAAAGCACTATGATCTGGTGATTAACATTTTGTTGTTTTGCTTTTGGTATAAAATAATTGAACAGATAAAGACATAATAAGCTTGCCAGTTGATCTCCCATTCCATATTTCAGAGCATGAGAAGGAACCTAGGCTGAGGAACCCAGTACTGCCTCCCTGGCCTAGAATAAAAAGGGCTTCTATATGTATTTATGGATAGATGGGGCTTGCTCCTGGAATGGGCAGTAAGAGTTATGCAGTGACATATTCAGAAAAGCAAAATAGTGGATAGTTTAAATAGGGTAGGAAATGTCTGCTAAGTCATAGATTAAAATAAGCAAATTTACTTTACATTGCCCCAGATAGCTGAGCAAATGAGAAGCAACCAATTTCCTCTAAGCCAAGATATAACCTATTCCTTTGATTTCCACCTGCCCATCTTGCTAGTTTTGGACCCCCAGTACTTTGAGAGGCTTGCAAAATCGAGTTTCTCCTCTCCCAGGCAGTGTCTGTGCTGCATCAGGATCTCTCCTGGCATGGGACTTACTCCTTACCATATGAACGATAAACAAGAGAGTTTGCTGGGAAGAAATTTGGAAGCTTTTGTTAAGGTTATTACTAACAATCGTAATGTAATTTTTGGCCCTTCAGATTACAGCTAATAATAGCAACAAAAATAATAGCAGCTAACATTTGTTCAGAATTTGGAAACCCCCAGACACTGTTTTAAGTGCTTTTTATGTAGTAACATATTTAATGCCCACAACAACCTAGGAGAAAGGCACTCTGACAAGTTTACAAAGAAGGTGATACACAAAGAGTTGAAGGAATTTACCTAACGGCTAGGATTGTGACTACAGAGTCCACACACTTAACCAATATGCTGTGTCTTGGTAGAGCTAGTAATGGCAGTCAAGCAGTTTTTACATGTCATGTGTACATAGCCTTGCACCTTCAGTTATCACCAAGTGTTCGGTTTCAACCAGACTACTCAGTAGCTTTTGGAGTTTTGATTGTAGCCCTCTCATGCATTCCCATACCATATTTTTTAGTTTTGTGGAAAGGTCCTTGGTTTCTTCTCCCTTGTCACATGGATCTCATCATTTGGAGAGCTACAACTCACGTCCATTAATTCTCTGCTGAAAATAATTTTCTCTGTGAAGCTTCCCCTCCCTCTTGTGACTGGGTCGGTTCTTTCTGCTTAAAACTCATATAGTCCCATGAACATCTTCCTTGTCCTTATTATAGTAATCATTATTATAAGGACCCAACGAGAACAGGAATTTTGTCTGTCTTGTGTGCTAAGTAATGCTGAACAAACAACATCTCTTTGGCCTCTTCTCTCCATGTAGGGTCCCCACACATGGGTCCACTTCACCCCCACTTCCCTTTGTCATTAACTGATCTACTTTCAACACTGCTTTCCGGTTTTCCTTTACTTCTGGTCAATAGAATGGTTCCTCCATCACTTTTATTTGATTCATCAAGTATTTAGCCTATATAATTCTTGACCTCAAGAAAATACATCTGAAGTAAAAGACAAGTACAACAATTGTGAGAGTAAAAGGTATACTGTGATCAATGATGAGGTGTATCTTAGATGAGAGCTTGGAGAGTTTATGAAATGGCCTCACCCAGGAGCCGTCCACAGCTGTGCTGTAATGTGTGCAGTTAATCCTCCAAATGCCCTCCATAGTTTTCTCCAAAACATCAGGAGGAATAAAGTACAAGTAGACCTTGGAACCTATTTTAACCTCTGATTGCTCTCTCTAAAATAGTTTCTTACTACACTCCTCCTTCCTTCCTCAGGAAATTGAAATGGTGCACAGAGCATCTGTTTTCTTTTTCTTTTTTCTTACGTTACTTAAGCATAGGTTTCAGCCTTGGCAGGATGAAGCAGGCTGTTTGCAGAAACAAAGGAGGAATCTGTTTTTTTCAAATATAAGTTCAGTCTAAAAATAGATAATGGCTATGTTATTTGTACTTTGCACTGACCAGTCTTCTTGCTGGTCCAACCCCATTCTACCTTTCTGATACAGGAGAGCAGCTCTGGGTGAGTGAAGGACATGCACTTCATGCCCGTCAGTCCTGCCTGCTATTGGACACTGTGTATGCCCTACCTCAGCTTTGGCAGTATCGATCAGCCTCACAGGGGACAAGACAGTTTCTCAGCAGGTGGCAGCCACAAGCCCCTCATTAGGTCTTTGTCATCCCATGAAAGTCCTATATATGTGATGATGAAGGTGCCTGGGCAGACCCCAGATCCTCTTTTCAACACTCCTAACAGACCCAGTGTCCCTGGGACATGCCTGTCTCTGAATTAGGAATCTACAGTTTTTGAGTAATGAATTACCCTTTTGGGAAACTCTTTATTTCCTTTGCTGCTTCTAAATAATAGATTGCCCACTGTCCTCATGTGTAATACAAATAAACCTTTTAAACAAAAGTCTTCAGGCAGTAGGCTCTTTGAGCCTCATCGAAATCCTGGAAGTGAGGCCAGGCAAAACAGTCAACTACACATTACACTTAAGGAATCAGAGGTACCCGGAGGAGCCAGGCCCAACCGGCTCTTACCTCTTCAGGACATGAAGTCCTCAGTCACTTCCAGGTGGGATGAGTCATACTGACACGGACCGTCAGACTCCTCTCCCATGTCAAAATGGCCCTAATCCTTTCTTCTCTAGCTCAGGAAAATAAGAGTTTGTTTTCAGTTCCAAATATGACTCCTAGACTTGTGCTTGATTTTTCTTTTCCCTACTCTCTCACCTTAAAGGGAAGATCACTGACCAAGTTTAAATCTTCTGTTTTGTAGACCATAAATTTATCTTGTTTTATTTTGTTAATTTGATTTTTTTCTGACAAAATGTATTTCTGGTGAATGTCCTGGTGAAGGCTCTTGTATGAGCTGTTAGAAATGCCAAGCTCAGTCCAGTCAGCACACTACTGGCTCCGTGTACAGCCAGCCAGTTAGTGTGGTTTCTACAGCCTCACTACGTGGGGGTAGCAGGGGAGCAAGGAAGGGGCATTGGCTTTGCCAGCCTCTTGATTCAGTCGCTGGATCGCATTCTTTTTATAAGTGTGTCATTGAGGAAATGTGCTAGTTTTACCTGAGATGTCACTCAACTCTTCTAGCCTTTGTGGGGCATCTGCCTATGCCTCCTTATGACCCTCTACTGGTTGTGCCTTGAAATGGAATAGTCTCTGGAAATGCATCCCAGGAAAGAGGGAACCCTCCCATATTCTAAGACTACTTATAGTTACCAAGAAAGAGACTGTTTTCTGTCCCTCTTTCTCCTCTGAATCATGTTCATAAGAGTAGGCTATCTGATTTAGGGTAAAGAAGTGTATCATTTTTATCATGTTATGGTAGCTGATTCAACAGGCAGAGAAAATACAATAATGAACAAAATTTCTTATGTTTATATATACTACTACTTCCCCCACTTTTAAAATGCAATATAACAAATAAGAAGACAGCAATTAAATATACACACTACTGCCCCTCATTTGCCTTCTGGTTAATGGATCCCTGTTCCATATATTCCATGAGTACTTCTTGAGAGCTTTCTATGTGTCAGGCACTGTACTCGGGGCTGGGATCAGCAGTTAACAAAATTGACACAAATCCCTGCTGTCATGGAATTGACCTTATAGAGAAGGGAGACAGACAATAAATGGAATAAGTGAGTGAATTATAGTAATTTAGATGCTAATAAGTTCTAAGGATAAAAAGAAATCAGGAGAAGGGAAAGGGTGTGCAGAGAGGTGGTAGTTGCAAATTTAAATAGAGTGGTAGTTGAAGACCTCACCAAAAAGGTGTTATTTGATGGCAGTCATGAGGAAGGTGAGGATAGCATGCCATCTCTTATTTAGCTGTATTCTCTTGAGCAAGTTATTCACTTCTACGAGCCTCGGTTTCTTTATTTCTGATTGGAGGATAATAGCTAGCTGGCAGAGTTATTTTTAGGATTAAATGAGAAGTTTACTGTCACACAGTAAATAATTCATACATTTATTAAAAATTTGTTAAAAATGATTTATTAGAAATGAATCACATTCAGTAATAGTTGAAGTGGAATGTTTCCTAAAATGAATTAATGTGAGTTATTGCTTTCTTTATTTTCGTTTTGATATTTAGTTAACTTTTCGGTTAACTGTCTCTCTTGGCTTCTGAATTTTAAAGCTGCCAAGTTGTTAAAAAGCATTAAAAATGTTATCTCCAATCATCAGTTATGCTGTCTGCCTGGCTAATGGGACCTAATGAGTGGATTAGACTTGTCAGGCAGCTCCCTTGAGTTCATTGTTTCCTATGGAATGACGGTAAAAGGAGCAGTCAACGGAAAGCTTAAAAACAGTTTCCATGAGATAGAAAGAGCCTGAAGCACAAACATGGCTTCAGAGAGAGTGAGATATGCCTTAGCTATAAGTATATGTTTGCAAAGTCAGTCTAGGGTAATAAACTGAACACTCAACTTTTGTTCTAAATGCCAGAGTTATTTTTCACAGTGACAACAGGAAAAAGAAATTTAAATGTTACAAGAAACAAAATAGTAAAACATAATTATGACTAGAAAATGAATAAAATAGAAATATTTCCCAGTCTGAAAATTGATATCTTAAACAGTAATAATGCATTCATGTCCAAGGGGGCAAATAATTCAAGGAACCATATTTTCATGGTATAAGTTGAGATGTGAGTGATTTAGATTTTTCCCTGAAGTCTTTCAAAATTTTAACTGTTACTAAATACATGGTATTTGTCTTACAAATGTAGGGGAGGAAAAATAATTACTCTTCTAGGTTCATGGCTGAGACCCCCCTGTAATAAAAGACAGATTAACGGGAGAAAAGCAAACATAAGCTTAATTACATGAATCCCTCCTGTATACATGGGAGAGACCCAGGGAGACTAACTCCAGGAGATGGCCCAAGCCACCACCCTAAATCCCATTTTCAGCTAAGGACAAAAGGAGATGTTGGGCTCAGGGAACAGTTACGGGAGGTGACCAGGAAAAGCACAGTGAACAAGGTAAGGTTGCTGTGCAGATTTAAGTCCTTGTCTTTTCTATTGACAAGAGTTTCTAGAGACTTAGAGTCCCTGTCTTCCTGGGACTGGGAGGGAGACACCCTTATAAATAGAGATTTGCCTCATACATGCAAGGGTCCCTTAAAAAGGATAACTTCTACAAAGTTTTCAGAGCTTCTCCTAACTCTATTGTTTCTTAAAAATAATCAGCTCAAAATAATCCTTATGCCAGAGAGGCATATTTTGGGGTGGCAAACTGGTCCCCTTTAGGAACATGACCTGAATGTGTGACATTTGCTCTCATTTAGAAAACTTGAGGGTAGGAATGAAAGTTTGTCATGAATGTGGAGGGGGGATGATAACAAGATAGTAAAACTGAGGGCTGAAATGGTAGTTAAGTATGGGAAATCAGAGAGAAAATGGTGAGAGAAAAGTACGAACTTTGAAGCTAAGTGTCAGAGTAAAGGCTCTGCTTTTTGTAGTAGGTATTTGAACTGACCACTTCGTGCTCAGTTCTTCTTCAATCTCTGAAATGGTACATTGAGCAGTGTTAAATTGCCATTTTTGTGGGTCTAAAAATGATTATCAACAATTTCATATATTTGAGCTAAATAGTACCCACCTTAAACGTAGGTTATTGAGGAATTGAGTTAATTAATGTGATCAAAATAGTGTCTGAAATGTTGTTGTTGTTATTAACCCAGTTACCTGATGAAGCAAGTCTTCTGGCTGGTCAGTGGGGCTTTAGTATTCTGGTTGATAGTTCACCATGAAGCCTACAGGTCAGCCCCACAGTTCCGAGGCAGGGAATCTTCTGTGGAAATAATTATACCAAAACTATAAAAGATAATTCCTACTGTTAGGTAGGAAGATAGGCATGAGTAGCAGAGGAAGGGGAAGATAAGGTTCAAGGAAAAAACTGCTGAAACTCTGCCCATGGAGGGGGCTCCATATGAAGACAACAAAGGCTTTACAGGGGGATAACTTCCTCCCCAACCAGATCCCAGTGAGGGCACAATCTAACGGAACTAAGAACTGCCCGCACCACACCTCAGCATGGGGACAGGACGTGCTCACTGACAGAGATGGCTGTATAGATGGACCTATGAATCCTATAACCCCACCTTTTCAGTCAAAGAGGTGCCTTCTAACCAAAATTCAATATATAAGCCTCCTGCTTAACAGTTCAAGGTCTTTGTCTATCTTGACTCTGACCTGCTTCTCCTTGGAGTGTATTCAAATAAAACTTTTCCTCTGCTTCGCTATTGTGTTTCTACCTTTCAATTCTTTGTCGCAGCAGGGACAAGGACTGAGGAGAACGAACTGAACCCTTAACACTGCTGAATTAGATTGATCCCATTTCTTGCTCACTCTTTTTGGTCAGAATCGTGAGTGTAGATTTAATGCACCATAGAAATTATTTACTACACAATAGCTTTGCAGCTTCAATGAAAAAAAACCACACTTTTTCAGTGGGGCAAATTATGCATATACTGGGAGAATTAACCTCTGGAACTGGTTTGCTACTTTTATGCAATTTGCCCATTCCCACCTTCCTAAAACAGTTTTAGCTTCCAAGACGTCAAACTCATCTGCATTTTCTCCTACTACAATGAATGTGCTTCTTAGTATCATCTGTTGACTCTGTGCCCCTTTCCAGACCTCTTAATGATCAGAACATCAAGTCAGTCCTTGGATCTGCGCTCTCCTCTACCTACACCTAATCCTAGCTGGCTCGTGCAGCTCCCTGTTTGAAATTTCATCTATAAATTTAGGTCTCCAAAATGTATGTATCTCTCACCCAAGTTCTCTCCTGAATACATAATAGTCACATACAACTATCTAGTCTACATCTCCACATAGATGTCCAAATGGTTCTGAAACTTAATATATCCAAAACTAAGCTTTCCGTTCCCTCTCTAAGCCTTCCCTATCTCATTCAATGTCAACAGCATCTTCCAGATACTTAGGCAACAAACATCAGGTCATTCTTCACTTCTTTCCTTCAGTCAAACCTCATAATAAATTCAACAAATTTTACCATTTATACATTCAAAATATATCTAGATTATGACCGCTGCTCACCAACTACACGCTGACACCCTTCTCTAAATCACTACCTATGAAAGCTTATGATAGCCACCTAACTGCTTTTTTTCCCTTCTATTCTCCTTCTACAAAATAGAGAAAGTGATCCTTTAAAAACATAAAACAGCTCAGACCATATTTTTACTTTCAGTTCTCCAATGGCTTTCAGTCTCATTCAGTACAAAATCCAATGTCCTTGTATGTTCTCATGGTACTTCATGGTATCTGGCCCCTGCTGACCTCTCTGACCTTATTTCCTACCACTGTCCCCCTTCTTCATTTCACTACAATAGCCTCTTTCTTGTTCCTCAAACATACCTAACAATTTTTTTTCTCAAATATTTTACATTGTGCAGGTTTTTACTTGGAATGATTGTCCATTAGACATTTGCAAAGATTACACTATTAGTGTATTAGTGAAATATAATAATGACTGTAGAATCTCCCTGTGTTTGTTATTCTGCTTTAATTTTCTTCAGAGCATTTATCATTGTTTGTTGTATTATAGTGTGCATTCACTTATTTTTAAATCACACATCATTTATTTAGATATATTAATACACTGTATATATATACTACCTATACACACATGTGTGTGCACATGTACACATGCATACATGTACCCCCAGAAGCTATGGGAAAGGCAAGGAACAGATTCTTCCTCACAACCCTCAGAAGGAACCAATTCCAAGTTTCTGTGGTTCAAGCCACTCAGTTTATGGTTCTTTGGTAAGGCAGCCCTAGGAAACTAATACAATGCCTTATGAAGAAGTTCCCATCTATTTTTGTTTGAGTCCTTTTATCATGAAACAGCATCACATTTTTCCAAGTGCTTTTTCTGCATCAATTGAGATAATCATGTCAGAATTTTTCCTTCATTCTATTAATATGATGTATTGCCTTGATTGATTTTCTTATCTTGAACCACCTTTGCCTTACTTGGATTAATTCCACTTGATCATGATGTATAATCCTTTCACTATGCTCTTGGATTTCATTTGCTTATATTTTGTTGAGGACTTTTGCACCTATATTCATAAGGGATTTTGGGGCTATAATTTTCTTTTCTTGTGATGACTTTATCTGCCTTTCAGAGTATCAGAATATCAGAGTAATGCTGGCCTCATAGAATGAGTTAGGAAATATTCTCTCCTCTTCTCTTACATTTTTTGGAAGAGTTTGAGAAAGATTGTTTATTCTGCTTTGTTTGGTAGAATTTACCAGTGAAGCCATCTGGTCTTAACACTTTGTTGGGATGATTTTGATTACTCACTTAATCCCTGTACTCATTTTGGTCTGTTGAGATTTTCCGTGTCTTCTTGAATCAGCGTAGATAAGTTGTATGTTTCTAGGAATTTATCCATTTCATCCAGGTTATCTAATTATCTGGTGTATAATTGCTCATAGCATTCTCTTATAATCATTTTTTAATATCTGTAAGGTTGGTAGTTATGTCCCCACTTACATTTCTGACTTTATATCCATCTTCTCTTTATTTTTCTTTGCAAGTCTGACTAAAGGTTTGTCAATTTTGTTGAGCATTTCAACTATTCAACTTTTGGTTTTGTTGATTCTGTTTTTCTGTTTTATTTATCTTCACTCTAATCTTTATTATTTTCTTCCTCTTTCTAGCTTTGGGTTTACTTGCTCTTCTTTTCTAGTTCTTCAAATGTAAAATAAATTTATGGATTTGCATTTACAGCTATAAATTTTCCTTTGAGCACTACTTTTGTTATATTCCCTACATTTTGGTATGTTGGCTTTCATTTTCATTCACCTCTCTAAGTATTTTCTAATTTCCCTTGTGATTCCTACTCTGACCCATTGGCTATTTAAGAGTATATTGTTTAAATTCCACACTGGATTGTCCAGTTTTCCTTTTTGCTATGGATTGAGGTCAAACAAGATATTTATATGACTTTAGTCTTTTAAATGTGCTGAGATTTGTTTTGTGGACTAATAATATATGGTCTATCCTGGAGAATATTCCATGTATACATCCAAGAAATATGTATTCTGCTGTTAAATGATTGTGCTTTTTTTTGTCAGAGTTCTTTTTATATTTGTTATAGGTTTTCGAATGGTTTGTTCATAAAAATTAATCAGTTCAAAAGTTTTCAGTCATTGTTAAATGTGAATTTTATTTCATTTGTCTTCTCACATGAACAACCATATACAATATTTAGAATATACTTGTCTTTAGAGTTCTTCAGATGTTGCTCTGTTGTAATTTAGTTTGGGTATTTATAGAGAATTTTGATTTAATTCATTCACCACAGTCTTTTAGCCATACTTGATTACAGGTTTCCTTATTTCCCTGACTGGTGACCAAGAACATAGCCCCCTCAGGAATAGTAAAGTTGATTTGGTGTCCATTTTACAGTTACATTACAAATGCTCAAGATGTATGCCATTTGCCATGGCTATTTTTTCCTCTATTTTTTAATAGGCTTTATTTTTTAGAACAGTTTTAGGTTCACAGCATGATTGAGCAGAAGAACTCTTATATGGACCCTGGCCACACACATGCACAGCCTCTCCCATTATCAATATCCCCCACACCCCCTTGCCCACTCCCAAGGTATATATTTTTTTTACAATTGATGAACCTACATTGACATATCATTACCCAAAATCCATAGTTTACATTAGGGTTCACTTATGGTGTTGTACATTCTGTGGGTTCAGACAAATGTATAATGATCTGTATACATCATTATATTATCATACAGAGTAGTTTCACTGCCCTAAAAATACTATTCTCGACCTATTCATCCCTTCTTCCCCTAGCCCCTTGTAACCTCTGGTCTTTTTACTGTCTCAGTTTTGCCTTTTCCAGAATATCATATAGTTGGAGGTGAATGGTATATAGCCATTTCAGATTGGTTTTCGTGTAGTGCTATGCATTTAAGAATACTCCTTGCCTTTTCATGGCTTGATAGCTTATTTATTTTTACTGCTGAATAATATTCCATTGTCTGGATGTTCCATAGTTTATTATTCGCCTACTGAAAGGCATCTTGGTTGCTTCCAAGTTTTGGCAATTATGAATACAGCTACTATAAACATCCATGAGCAGGTTTTTGTGCAGACATAAGTTTTCAACTTTTTTGGGTAAATTCTAAGGAGCACAATCGCTGGATCTTATGATAAGAGCATGTTTACTTTTGTGAGAAACTGCCAAATAATCTTTCAAATTGTGTGTACCATTTTGCATTCGCAGCAGCAATGAAAGAGAATACCTGTTGTTCCACATCCTCACCAGTATTTGCTGTAATCAGTGTTCCAGATTTTGGCTATTTTATTAAGTGTGTAGTGGTATCTCATTATTTTAATTTGCATTTTCCTGATGACATATGATGTGAAGTAGCTTTCCTTGTGCTTGTTTGCCAACTGTATATCTTATTCAGTGAGGTGACTGCTGAGGTCTTTGGCCCTTTTTTAAATCAGTTTGTTTGCTTTCTTATTGTTGAATTTTATGAGTTCTTTGTATATTTTAGATAACAGTCTTTATCAGATTTGTCTTTTGAAAATATTTTCTCCCACTCTGTGGCTTATCTTTTTATTCTGTTGACATTGTTTTCTGCAGAGCCGACATTTTTATTTTTAATAAGGTCTGGATTATCAACTCTTTATTTCATGGATTGTACCTTTGCTGTTTTATCCAAAAATCATTGCCATACTGAAGGTCACCTAGGTTTTCTCCTATGTTATCTTCTAGAAGTTTTTGTTTGCTTTTTTTTATTTTGGCATCATTAATCTACAATTACATGTGCAACATTATGGTTACTAGACTCCCCACATCATCAAGTCCCCACCATGTACCCCATTACAGTCATTACAGTCACTGCCCATCAGCGTAGAGATGCTATAGAATCACTACTTGTCTTCTCTGTGTTGTACAGCTCTCCCCGTGCCCCCCCAACATTACATCTGCTAATCGTAATGCCCCTTTTTCCCCCTTATCCCTCCCTTCCCACCAATCTTCCCCAGTCCCTTTCCCTTTGGTAACTGTTAGTCCATTCTTGGGTTCTGTGAGTCTGCTGCTGTTTTGTTCCTTCAGTTTTTTTCTTTGCTCTTATACTCCACAGATGAGTGAAATCATTTGATACTTGTCTTTTTTGGCTTGGCTTATTTCACTGAGCATAATACCCTCTAGCTCCATCCATGTTATTGCAAATGGTAGGATTTGTTTTCTTCTTATGGCTGAATAGTATTCCATTGTGTATATGTACCACCTCTTCTTTATCCATTCATCTACTGATGGGCACTTAGGTTGCTTCCATTTCTTGGCTATTGTAAATAGTGCTGCAATAAACATAGGGGTGCATCTGTCTTTTTGAAGCTGGGCTGCTGCATTCTTGGGGTAAATTCCTAGGAGTGGGATTCCTGGGTCAAATGGTATTTCTATTTTGAGTTTTTTGAGGAACCTCCATACTGCTTTCCACAATGGTTGAACTAATTTGCATTCCCACCAGCAGTGTAGGAGGGTTCCCTTTTCTCCACATCATTGCCAACATTTGTTGTTGTTTGTCTTTTGGATGGTGGCCATCCTTATTGGTGTAAGGTGGTATCTCATTGTGGTTTTAATTTGCATTTCTCTGATGATTAGCAGTGTGGAGCATCTTTTCATGTGCCTGTTGGCCATCTGAATTTCTTCTTTGAAGAAGTGTCTGTTCAGATCCTCTGCCTATTTCTTAATTGGATTATTTGCTTTTTGTTTATTAAGGTGCGTGAGTTCTTTATATATTTTGGATGTCAACCCCTTCTCAGATGCATCATTTATGAATATATTTTCCCATACTGTAGGATGTCTTTTTGTTCTACTGATGGTGTCCTTTGCTGTACAGAAGTTTTTCAGCTTGATATAGTCCCACTCATTCATCTTCTAGAAGTTTTAAAGTTTTGTGTTTTACGTTTAGGCCTGTGATCCATTTTGAGTTACATTTTGTGAAGAAGTAAGACGTGTGTCTAAGATTCATATTTTTGAAGTGGGTGTCTTATTCCAGCACCATTTGTTGAAAAGACTATCTTTGCTCCCTTGTATGGCCTTGGCTCCTTTTTCAAAGATCTGTTGACTATATTGATGTGGGTCTATTTCTGGGCTCTCTGTTTTGTACCAGTGTTCTATTTGTCTATTCTTTTACCAATACACATTACTGTAGCAAATACACACCTTCTTCTGTTGCTTCTCCAAGTTGATGAGTTTACTTCTGGAATCGTAGTTTTGCTGGGTTGGAGCCAGATCATGAGGTTGTTGCTGAGCCCACAGAGGAGTCTGCATTTGGTAGGCCTATTAACCAGGGGCTTGGTCAGCCATGGATCCTATCTGGTCTTTGAGTGGATGGGTCTACCTCAAGGACCTTATCCAGTAGGGTGGCTCTAGGACAAGAGTCAACTTAACTATTCACAGCTGGGTCCTCAGGCAGGGTTCCTTTTACCAGTTGTGTAGATGGGGGAGGCTCCTGGGTCACTGGGTAGGTCCCTGGGTAGTCAGGACTTCTTGCAAAGTATATGGCTGGAATGGGCTGGAGCCTAATTATAGGGCCATTTCAGAATTTCCAGGGACACCAGTAGGAGAGTCTCCCATGGAATTCCTTAGCAGGAAGGACTGCTTGCAGACTGCTGCCAGGAGGAAATGAAGCCAAATATAGTATAGGGCCCTGTTAGGATCTCCAGTGGCACAAACAGGATCGTCTCCTGCTAGGATCCTAGGTTGGCAGGACTTCTCAGGGACTGGGAGAGGCTTGAGCTGAGTACAGGCCCTGTTAGGACCTCCAGGGGTGCAGACAAGAGTGTCCACTGCCGCGACCCTGACCTGGCAGGACTCCCTGTGGACTGTGTGTGTGAGGGTTTGGAGCTCAGTTATAAGGCTGTTTTGGAATTTACAGTCAGACTGAAGTTGGTGGGCTTACTTCAGGGGCCTCCTAGACTATGCCTGAGAGGTGCTGGAGCTGAGTTCCAGGTCACTTCAATGTCCGCAACCAGGACCAAGATCTGTGGGGTCTTTTTAGTACTGTTTTCCAGCACTAAATATTCCAGACAATGGAATATTATTCAGCACTAAGAAAAGCGGGTGTGACTCCTCATGGGTCCCTTGGTGCTGGTGGTAGAACCAAGGACAAATGGGGCTGCAGCTGAGTCCACAGGGAGTATGGAGCTGTTTCTGGGTCTGTAGCTGGGACCTGGATGTGGACCTGCCATCTCAAAATAGCTTTCTTCAGTCTTAGATTCTACTGGGGATTCACAACTCCTACCTGGATCCCTGAGTTCCCACAAAAGCACTCTGGGTGGCTGCTAAATTACCATTGCAGAGTGGTTATATGAGTGAGGGCCCTCCTATTCCACCATATTGCTGATGTCACTCCTATTAACATTTTTTAAATAACAGTTTTACTGAGATGAATTTCACATACCATAAAATTCACCCTTTAAAGTGTTTGACTTAGTGGTTTTTAACATATTTTAGAGGCATGCAACCACTACCACAATTTAATTACAGAACATTTTCATCATCAGAAACCCTCCCTCCCTGCAAACCCATAGCTATTAGCAATTATCCCATCTCCCCATTCACCCAGCCCTAGGCAACTGCTACTGTAGAAATGGAATCACAGAAAATGTGGTTCTTTTTGACTGACTTATTTCACCTAGTAAATGTTTTCAAGATTGATCCATGTTATAGTATGCATCAGTACTTCATTCCATTTTTACTGCAGAATAATACTACATTGTATGGATATACCACATTTTTTATCCTTTCACCTTTTGATGGACACTTGGCTTATTTCCACTTTCGGATTATAAATAATGCTGTTATGAACACTGGTGTATAAGTTTTTATGTGAACATATGTTTTCAGGTCACTTGGGCACATACTTAGGAGTGGAGTTGCTAAATCATATAGTAGGCATATGTTTAATATTTTAAGGAAATTGTCAAGTATTTTTGAAACTGTACATATTAGAGATTGAATATTTTTAAGAAAAAGTCACTTATCTCTGTAATTAATATTGGCTGGTAAAGTTGATAGTGAATCTGACAGGTTTCACAGTTCTAGGTTTGCATTTGCTAGTTCCTTTAAAATACATATTCAAGTCATTATTAGATCCTTTTTCCTTGCATATCAGTTCTCCATTTTGGCTCAATCTTATTAGCAGTGGTGGAAGATCAAAGTATTGTATAATCCCTATGACTTCTTGTGAGGGCAGTGCCTGTGGTTCTGTTACTTAGTATGCCCTGTTGAAACAAATCTTATTTTAATCTATAGCACTCTGAAATTTCTTTTACTCTTTAAAATTTAGGTCTATGTATGTCTATATGACCAATACATTGCCATGACCATATGAACAACATATTACCAATATATTGCCATGTGTATATTGCCAATCAATTTACTCAAAATCCTTTTAATTTAATGAAGGAATAAAAAGTAAATTTTATTTTTTGTTGTATGCTCTTACATATTAAACAAAAATGATTTGGTGACATGTTTCTTTTCAAACTCCTGTGCTGGCATATTTAAGTCTATTAACAGAGAATTTGAAGAATTAGCCAATTCTGGAGTAGATTTTAGAGGATGGGTTTTTCTGGTTCTCTATTTAATTTTGTGAAGTAAGAACATGATGAATGTAAACTTATGGCATTTTGATCAACAATGAATAACAATGATATATAACAAGGTATTCAGTATTCATAAAGTTTTTTGGCATTTAAATGTAGCATTTTGATAATTGTTACTAGAAATATTCATTATTTATATATAATAACAAATAGGAATAGCACATACTCATTAAACTTTGAAAAAGGAAAAAGATCTACTCGTCATCTCTTGATGAATTCAGTCAATTAAAGGCTTTTGTAAATTAATGTTTATTGTTTCACACTTTGTTTCCTATTTGTCTAACCACATTCACTGAAAAAATTTTACATTACAGTTTCCTATCATTAAAACTTTTCACCAATGGTAAAAATAGAAATAAATTTATCACAGAGATAAGTGGGCCAATATTTGAGAAAAGAGTAGTGACATTAAATTGCATACTTCTTTTGATGTACACTGTTGGATATACTCCTATACAGAGCTAAATATCTCTTTCAAAAACCCCCTCTAAATAATTTCACTTCTTTGTCAGGCTTCACTCTTTTAAGTAAGTTGTTTTAAATATTCTAGAACCTGAATGAAGCGTTGTATCTTTCATTTTTTGTTTTGTTTTTATTTTACTTCCTAGCTATTTTTCATTGTGTTTTCCTTTTACCAAATCAGTGTCAAATAACAACTGGATAACTTCTCAGTGTATCTTGAAGTATAAGCTTGTCTACAAACAAATTCTTTTTCATTACTGTAGTTTGAGATTGTATATATGCATTTGTATATGTAAAAGGCAACAGTGAGTAAGATCTGAGTATCAAGGCTTGTTTCAAAAAAGACCAAAACTTTTGAAAGTATTATTAATAATTTTCCAGAAACCATACATTTAGGCTAAGAAAAGTTACAACACCAATTATTAGAAAATTTGATATATGAAATATTCTTCTGAAATATCACTTTTCAGTATTGAGATGGTCCAGTGATTTTCTGTATTGTGCAAATAATCCTGCTCTAGACACTAATGGGAAGAAAGTTGTAGAAACCTAAGGTCTTCTGGAAAGGATTGATTCATGTTGCAGTCTACTTCCTTAATTCATGGTACATGCTCCAGATGGGACATGAGTGTGGATGAATCTCATATTCCAGGAAAAAAAGAATGCTGACTTTATATTATTATTGGACTTAGAATCATTGGGCCCATCGCCTTTGATGAGCTACATTAAGTTCATTGTTATCAGGGCCCTCAGTCTTTCCTCTTGCTTCATCTGAATTTCAGAATTATTAGTTCTTTCATGTATCTCTGCATCCAGTCAACCTTCCAATGGATGTTTGTTGAGTTTTTAAGTTCCAGGCACTGTTGAAAGTGCTGAGCATAAAATGGCCTCGGGGAGAGTACATTCCTTTGAGAGAAAGGAGCAGAAAATTAGATGAACTAGTAAGTAAATGTAAAATTTATTTTAGATGGTGATGAATAATAAGAAGGAAAGAAACAACATGTCACAAACCTACTTTCACTAAAATGATGCCTCAGCAGCTGTTTTCTACTTAAGGAGTTTTATGCTTTTCCCGAACTTCAATAAAATTAACATTAGAGAAAATTTGTCTTCCTTATATAAAGCTTATGCATCAGCATTTATTATATATAATTCTCATTAGGGTAACAGAAATATAATTATAGTTATTCAGTGAACTGCATGAATTGAACAGAATAATTTCTATATAACCCTTAAAGTAGATAATTTACTATTGTAAGAAACATTTTTCATTGATCCCAAAAGGTAAATGTAAATGTAGCCTCTATCAAAATTTTCACTAGCTATAAGTTACGGAGTTGAAATGTAACATAGTTTTGTTGTATATCCATTTAAATGTTTCAGAAGGTCCTTACTGCATAAAGAAAACTATCCCTATACATAATCTCTTTATGGAAAGTCTACTGGTATTTCATTGTTCATCTCACAATAATACCTAACAAGTATTTAACAATTGCTATGTGTCAGGTACTATTCTAACCACTTTATATATATTCACTTATATAATATTCAGAATGACCCTACAAAGTGGGTCTTGCTATTATCCACATTTTACAGATGAGGAAACCAAAGCATTGAGATATTAAGTCACAATTAAGAAGTGTTGGAATTGGGATGTCACATTCTACTTGAGGGATTTACTACTGTCAATCATAATTAACGTCTCTTTTATCTGTTCTTATATAAGCTGCTTGAGCCTGTATCATTGCTTGGCAAGAGTAGAAGCAGGGAGACTTTTCTAAATAGTTTATTATAGCAACACAGGCTGTAAAAGAAATCCAAGTGAGAACTGATGGTGTGTTGGGCCAGGGTAACAGCAGTGTGATAAGAGCTAACAAGATTTTCTTATATGGGGGAGGCAGGGACTGAGAGAAAAAATGGAGTGAAGGGTGATATCAAAACGTTTGTCCTTGAGCAGTCTATGTATAGAGTTGCCATTAATTAAGATTAGAATGACTGTTGAAAGAACAGGTTTGTGGAAGAAGAAAAGAAGATCAGATTTGCATATCAGTAGACATTCAAGTGGGGATGTTGAGTAGGTAATTGGACATATGAGTCAAGAGTTCAATGGAGGGATCTATGCTGGGTATAGATGGTATTACAAGTGATAGTACTTGGCTGTGATTACTAATGGAATGAGTATAACTAGAAAAAAGGAAAGATTCAATACTGAACCCTGGAGCACTCCAAAATTTAGAGATCAGGCTGATGAGGAAAAAGTAGTACAAAATAATGAGAAGGATTTTAAGGTAAATCAAAAGATAGTTTTTTGGATGCGTACCAATGAAAGCATTTCAAGGATAAGGGACTAATCAGCTGTGTTAAATGCTGAAATTTAAAGTTAGATAGGAATCACATTGGGCTTTTCAATTTAGGCATCATTGGTGAGGTTTCTAAAAGCAGTTTTGGTCAAGGAATAGAGATAAGAGTGGATTCGAGGAGAATGGGAAGAAAAGAATGGAGACAGTGAACATAGACCACAATTTTGAGGTGTTTTCCTATGTAAGGAGACATGGATTAACACACAGAGAACTCCGTGTGGAGAGTTTTTATATGACTTTGGAAAAGAGGAAGAATAGAGGGGGTAAATGATACAGGATAGAAAGGTGAGAATTGATAAGAATAGGCAAGAAGTGATAATTCAGCATCCATCTGGAGTGACTGGTCTTAGCTAGGTACACCATTACTTCCTGTATTGTAACAGGAGACATTGGAGTTGGGTTCACATGTAGGTAGGCAGTTGTGATGGTGGGAGCTCGTGGAAATTCTCTTAGAATTTCCTTAATATTCTCAGTTAATTGGAAACAAAGGAAGGAAGGATGCATTACAAGGAGACAATGAGGATGGGGGATAGTGCTGGGGATTTTAAGAGAAGGAAGAAGATAGGAAATAGTTTTCTATGACTAACAATTGTGAATGTGTTAGTTGCCACTGCTAAGTGGCACTGTGTGTCCACTTGAGATAGTGATCCTCAACCTAAAATGAGACCTGTCAGCAGAGCTGTGTGTTTTCCCCAGCCAGGGGCAGCTTCACCAGGAAATGTAAAGGTGGGCAGAAAGAGTTCAATGTAACCAGGGTACGGGTTTTGCCCAATGAGTAAGATGAAGAAAGAAGATGTTGCTGAGAGCATAGTAGCCAAATGATTGTATTGATGGATCATGAATTTTAAACAGACTAAGGATTAAAATGGCGACATGAGGATAATGAGGAACAGTGAAAATGCAGAAGTTTCTGTGGAATCTCTGTCCAGATGGAGTCAAAAGATTGTTGAACTTTGGGTACTAACTACATTGAGCTGCAGCTATCTAGGTGGGAGTTGGAGAATAGGATAAAATATTCGTCATAAATGGTTTTAAAGAAAACCAAATTGTTGCTAAGGAAGTTGATATGTCACTTGTAGAATATTTTTTTGAGGACACTGACTGTGAAACAAAGACAAGAGAGAATAGGGAGCATGTACAGATATGGGCAATTCTAAGGTCTCTGGTATGACCATCAAAATACATGGAAGCAGTAGGGAGGAATAAAGGACATTGAAGAGAGGTTAAAATGTTGGAAGTGTTTTAACGATCATCTGTGTAGATGATGAATAACCACTATTCGTGAAAAGAATAGTGTTAGAGTGCATGCCAGCGAGACTGCAATTAAATCTTCAAGAAACCAGGAGGAGTGCCCAGGGATATACAGATTACTGCAATAGGGAGGAAGAGTGGGTGCTATATTCTAAAAATATGTGATTCAGAACTGAGTCTTTTGGGGAAGTGGGAGGAAGAATAATCTGGAAGCAGTAAAGAGGATCAAGAAGGACCCCTACAGCATCTTCAGACCTGTAAGTAGTAGGGCTGTGGAGAAAAACATACATAGGGTAAGCAGTGTCCCAGGGAGAAATCTGATTCCATAATACAAGAAGGTGAAGTATCAGAAAACCTAAACAGGTTTAAAACCATTACAGAAATTGAATCAGTAGTTAAAGTCTACCCTTAACCTTCTTGCTCCACCATATAAATACACACAGAGACTCTGGTGGCATTGTAGGTGATTTCAGGCACATATTCAAGGAACAGGTAATGTCAATCTTATACAAACTTCTGCAGATTTCCACTATATATTTTACTTATTTTGCTCAAGGTGAAAAAATTTGTGCAGGGCCATAATAAACACCTAAATTAGGATGGAGGTTAGCCCTACAGAGTAGGAGGTGGAGGGCCTTGTGATCAGGCTACTACACATGGCATACTTCAACCATCCTGATATTTTATTTCTTAGTCTAGTTGCTGGTTATATGGGTGTTTATTTTAGTATTTTTAGTAGTTTTATATACATATAAAATATTCATCATAAATGGTTTTAAAGAAAACCAAATTGTTGCTAAGGAAGTTGATATGTCACTTGTAGAATATTTTTTTGAGGACACTGACTGTGAAACAAAGACAAGAGAGAATATGATTTAGAGAGGCTGTGTAGTCCAAGAACACTTGTTCTGTTTCACTTTTTTTACGATAGGAGATTCTTGAGCATGGTTACTCTTTATAGAGAAAAGGTAAATAAGGGAGAATTGAAAATGCATGAGAGAAGTCACACAGAATCCTGGAAGTGATACTGGAACAACACTAAAAAATGAGGGATTTTCTCAAGACGGGAATGGGAACCTCACACTCTGAAGCTGGGGAAATTAATAGGTAATTGGCTAAGCAGTTAAATTTATGTCTAATATGCTCAAATTTCCCTATGAAGTGGTAGGCAACTACACTATAAGATAGGCCTTAACCTATGTTCAGATACCTGCAATGATGAAATGGTAAGAAAATCTATTTCTTGGGCAGCCTAATCTATCTTTAGATGGCTTTGTCTATTCTGTACTTCTGGTTCCAGAATTTCTTTGTTTGCTTATGTGTTTGTTCTTTTTGTTTTAAGCGCTTTGGGATATCAAGTGACAACAGGCCATGGCTTTCTACACACTAACATCTTACTTGTCACATCTAAAATAATTCATATTTTCTTTGTGACCTGATGATGATAATTCTTTATAATGAAGAGAGAAACAAGCACTTCCTCTCACTAATTTTAATCACCTTAAAATGGAAAGATACCTTGGCTGTTTCTCCATCACTGAAAGTTATACTGAATTTTATAGTTTGATAAGAATTACAAATTCCAACTATTTTATTTTACCTGCATCTACTGTAAAATTGTCATTTGTTTTTGAAATTCCTTGAACTATCATAGTTAATTATATTTGGAATGCTTCTATGGCTTTCAATTAGCAGAATTGAAATTTTCTTACATAATTTCTAAATGGTTTCAAAGCTATTACAATAGAAATGAATTTAAATTAAAAAGATAAATCTGGATAATTTTTAACACATTCAAGTAAAAAGTGCTAGTACTACTTTATATATATATTGTCACCACATTTCTGCATGTTTTTCTCATTCCTTTAAAAAGGAAACAACTACACTTCTGGTCTGTAGTTTCCATTCATTTTATTACTTTCTACATTGGGGGGATGGTATTCTGAAATCTCTAAGATTACTCTCTTTCAATATTGTGTTGATTTTTTCCTTAGAACACTAATTCAGAACCATGAAAAATCTTTTGTCTTCTATGGAAGCCAAATGAAATTTGCTAGAGCCAATAAAATAGGAGATTAACAGAAAAAACATACAAGACCATTTTCACTCAAAGAGCATTGTGTTCATTTGAATATACAAATTTCTTTCCATAAAAATTAACCTTTAAATTGATTTCCTTTCACATCATTATCTTCCTCTGTCTAACTCCATATCCCTATCTGTTCTTTTTCTGTACAACTGCTTGCATCTTTGCCTCATTTCCATTTCCACTGTCACAGCTCTGTTTCAGAATATTAGAACTTGAGATCAGGACTATTGGCCAAATCTTCTAATCTCTCTGTCTTTAATCACCTCCTCACTCCTCAGTAATTTATCTTTCTTACACCACTGTCACTTTCTTTGAAAAAACGGTAGGTGATAACATTCCACTGTTCAAAAATCTACACGAAAAACTCCTCAGTCTTGTAATCATGTTTTTTACTATTTTGCTCAAGTCTGCCTTCCCAGCTCCAGCTGTTGTTACATCATGCCAGGCAGTGTACTTTACATCTAATCTTTGTGTTTTTCTCCCAAATAATTGTAACACTCTAGTGTCTGTGACTTTGTTTAAGTTCTATTCCTTGTTTCTCAAAGATTCTTGTCAAGTCATACTATCCTTTTTAAGGCACACCTTTGTGTCTATTTCCCCTAGAAAGACCATAAAGTATAAATATTGCGAGTAGAGCTTCAGGTGTCAGACTGACTGGATTTACACTGTGCTCTAGCATTCACTACCTGTGTAACTTTTGATGATTCACTTACTTATTGCATATGATGGTCTGTAAGATGCATCTGAATTATTCAGGGGAAACTTGGGAAAAACAAAACAAAATTTAAGAACATTTTATCATACATATACTGAATTTTCATTAGAAAGTAGTAATTTGGAAAGAAACTTATTTAATCTAATGTAAAAATCTTATCTGGGAATCTTGTGGGACAGTGCAATTTATAGATATACAGTAATATTCATAGCAAAAATCACATTATTTGGCATCCAGTAAAAAAACTACTACCCAAAATGAGCAGAAAAAAAATTAAAACCAACTCAAAAATGACAAATTGGTTTTGAGGGTTTTGTTGTGTGTTTTCTAGGCCAGAATTTGACAAGCTTATTCAAAAGTTCATATGGAAATTGAATGGACCTGAAATAGACAAAAGAACTTTACAAAATAAAACAAAGTTGGAATACTTACTCCACCTGATTTCAAGACTCATTATAAAGAACCCCCAGGAAAAAACCTACACATATGGTTAACTGATTTTCTATAAATGTTCCAAGGCAATGTAGTGAATAAAATTATTCTTTTCAGCAAATTATGCCATAACAATTGTCTATCCACATGCAAAAAATGAACCACAGTCTCATAAATTTAAAACTTTTAGGAGAAAGTTTGTGTGACCTTGATTAAGGGAAAGATTATTTATATGCCAAAAGCATACCATAAAAGAAATCCACAGAAGTTAAACCTAAATTGGGCTTCATTAAAATTAATTTCTGCTCTAGAGATGCTATACCTATACACACAGGAGGAAAATTTCCGAGATAAAATATCTCCAAATGCCAATACATGAAAAGATGTTTAACATCATTACTCATCATGGAAATGCAAATCAAAATTGCAAGATGCTGCTATACACCTATTAAAATGGCTAAAATTAAAAAGGCTGATATACCATTCCTGAGAAGAATATGAAACAGTTAAGTCACTCCAGAAAACAATCTATCAGTTTGTTAAAAAGTTGAACATGCATTTCTGATTTCCTGCAGCCATTCTATCCCCAGGTATTTACTCAAGAGAAATAAAAGCTATAAAATATAAACTCAGAAATATTCATAGCATTTTTATTTATTTTTTGAGTTATAATTGACATATAATGTTACATGAGTTTCAGGTATACAACGTAATAATTCCGTTATTTGTATAATATTGTGAAATGATCACCATAATTCTAGCTACCATCTGTTACCATACAAAGTTACGAATTTTTTCCTTGTAATCAGAACTTTTACGATTTACTTACTTAGCAACTTTCAAATATGCAATAAAGTATTATTAACTATGCTGTACATTACATCATCAGGCCTTATTTATTTTATAGCTGGAAGTTTGTACCTTTTGACCCCTTCACCCATCTCACCCACCCCCAACCCCCTCTTCTGAAAATTACCAGTCTGTTCTCTATATCCATAAGATTGGCTATTTTGTTGGTTTGTTTTGATGTGTTTGTTTATTTAGATTCCACATATAAATGAAATCATAAATTTGTCTTTACCTGTCTCATTTATTGCATTTCATGTAACCACAGTGGCTTTATTTGTAATAGCCCCAAATTGGAAACAACCCAAATTTCTATCAATAGGTGAGTAAACAGCCACAAAAATGAGTGAACCATTCATATCTGCAGCAATATTGATGAATCTCAAATCAATTATTAGAGAAAAAGAAGTGAGACACAAAAAGAGTATATACAATGTGATTCCATGAATATAAAGTCCTAGACATGCAAATGAATCTATAGTGTCATAAAGCATGTCAGTGTTTGGGTATGTGGGGTTAAGCTTAGGTTGGACATGAAGGAGGGATTACAAAGGAGGGTGGGGAAACTCTTGAGGATGATGGTTATGCCCATTATCATGGGACTGGTGGTTTCATGGATTTATACATACTTCAAAACTTATCAAACTGTATGCTTTAATTATATGCACTTTATTGAATAGTGATTGTACCTCAATAAAGCATTAAAAAATGGAAATAATTAAAAGATTTAAACACAAGTACCTTATTCTAAAGTACCATTAGCCCTTGTCATATATACTCTGTTAAAGGCAGGGGTCATGCTCTTTTTTCCTTTGAAATCCTTACTCTCTTGTACAGGGTCTTGTATGTAATAAATATGGAATAATTCCTCTTCAAATTGAATTAAGCAAACTACAATCTTTCAGATCACAATAGACAAAAAAAGAATAATAAAGTACTAAAGTTTGTGATACTCAAAAATTATATGATGGATGCCATAACTGATATCTTAGCTCAGTGTATTATATTATTAGCATTGTGAGACCCAAAATGCATGGTTCATGCCACTTTGTAAGTGACAAGAGGTTCTTTTATGACCACGGGTTAAACCCAAACATCTAAACAATTTCTTTATGAAAGAGCGTCCCCAACCACATGGCTAATGGGGTACACAGGCATGAATGGTGAAAACAGCCAACTCACACAAACTATTGGGAACACATCACAGAATATGTCCTGCTAACAATAAATCTGTAGCCTTAGTTTTAATGTATGATGAAAAGCATGTTTTTGTTTGGTTTTATTTTCCATTTTTGCTCTGATCCTAGGAGCAACGGGCAGATAATCATTTACCATTTTAACTGGACAATCTAATAAATATAAACACCACTCTAAGATCAGAATGCAGAAGAGATTTGCTAATTAGCTAATAAATCTGAACATTATAAACATCCTAAGTCAATCGATTTGGGGAAAAAAATATAACTTTGTTGTACTATGGGGCGCTAAGTCTAAAGTAACTGATAAGATTCCCAAAGACTCCACTATATCTCTGAGTTTTACAGTGAGCCAGTTCTCACACTATGTAATCTACTGGGGGAAGAAAATGTGATGTGTTCAATATTAACTTGTACCTGTTGGTTGTTTACAAACCAGAAGCTGTAGATGGGTGAGAGACAGCTTGCACTGAGCTAATAATGCAGTTCTAGTTCCTTGGTATTGAGTCTCACAATAAACCATTAGTTCAGTCATTTTTTGTAGTATAATACTCTAGCCACTAAGTTTGGGGCTCATGGTGTGCAACAAAGATGAGTCAGAAGCAGTTTCTCTCTTTTTTTGTTTGCAATAAAATAGATGAGATAAATAAACAACTAGCAAAAATACAAAGCAAAGTCAACACACTAAGAGCGATGCAAGCAATTTTCTGTGGGAGTATAAAAGGAATAATTCTCATAAGATCACAATAGTTCATGAAGCTCAAGAAAATACTTTCTCATTAAAGGTGGCTATTATTTCATTTAACTTCATAAAACAAAGACAGCTGTCAGGTGAATAAAATGACATGATTCGTTACATGCTCCAGTGTTGCCGCTGGGATAACATTCATCAACTCTGTCTTTGTCTAAGTTCTTTATTTTTAATAGGGAAAAGTAATATCAATGAATTTCAAAGAGCTTTTATGAAGTGAATCACTGCCTCAGAAATGACCACTGAATACCAGAGTACGAAGGACAATGGCTGGGGACATATGTAACCATGGGAAATTCACTTTCAAGGTGTCTTCTGCCCTCATAAGTGAAACTAGTCATGAAAATCACATAAGAAACCCCATCTTATATCCTTATTACTAGTGATCGATAATGTACTATCATTTGAATAAAAGTACAATTATGGCTATATCATAAATTATGTTTATAGACAAATATGACTCATTCTATTATTACATTAAAGTTACATATGGAATTTTACTTTATTTGATTAAAGAAGTAAGTATCAAGAGTAGAACACTGAAAAATCTGGCCTGTGAAGTGATAGGTAAACCATAATTTAGAATTTCAAAATGTGATATGCAACATAGTACTGGAAGTTCTAGCCAGTGCAATGAGGCAAATATTTTTTTTAAAGTAAAGAAAAAGAAAAGGCCTACAGATTGTAAAGGAAGAAATAATATTGTCCTTACCTGCAGAAGACATAACTGTCTATCTAGAAAATCCCAAGGGATCTGTAAGTCTCCTAGAAGTAATGTTTAGTCATGTCATAATGTACAAGGTCAAAACACAAAAATGAATTGTATTTCTATATATTAGCAATGAACATTTGGAAACAAAAATTTAAAAATACTGTGCTATTTACAGTCACTGTAAAGAAAATGAAATGCTTAGGTATACACTTAATCCGAATTTTAAAAGTTATTTCATGCAGGGCACAGTTAAGAGAATGAAAAGAGAAGTTAAAAACCGGGAGAAAAATATTCATAAATTGTGTATTCAACAAAGGACTTGTATTCTGAATAAACAAAGAACTCTCCAAGCTCAACAGTGAAAAAGCAACCAACCTCATAAAAGAGTGGGCAAAACACTTGAAAAAACATATCAGCAAAGACGATATGCAGATGACAAATAAGCACATGAAAAGATATCCAACATTACTTGCCATTAGAGAGATGCAAATTAAGAGTGCAATGAAACATCACTAAACCTATCATAAACCTATCAGAATAACTAAAATAAAAAATAGTGGTAACACTACCATGAAATATCACCTCTATACGTGTTAGAATAGTTATCATCAAAAAGATGAATGAAATAACAAGTGCTGGTGAGGATGCAGAGAAGAGGGAAGCCTTGTACACTGCTGGTGGGAATGGAAATTGGTTCAGCCACTGTGGAAAACAGTATGAAGTTTCCTCAAAAAACTAGAAACAGAAATCCCATATGATCCAGCAATTTCACTTCTGGGTCTATATACAGAGGAAATTAAACCCAGATCTCAAAGAGCTATCTGTAGTCCCACGTTCATTGCAGCAAAATTCACAATAGCCAAGACATGGAAGCAACCCAAGTATCCATAGATGAAAGGATAAAAAAATGTGACACACACACACACACAGACACGAATATTATTCAGCCATTAAAAAGAGGGAAACCTTGCCATTTGTGACAACATAAATGGACCTTGTGAGCATCATGCTAAGTGAAAAAGTTAAAGATAAATACTATATGATAGCACTTACTTGTGGAGTCTAAAATAGGCAAACTCTTTGAAACAAATTAGAATAGTGGTTTCCAGAGGCTGGGGATGGGGGAAATGAGGAGAATGTTCGTCAGAGGGTACAAACATCCAGTTGTAAGATGAATCAGTCCTGGGGAACTAATGTATAGCATGGTGATTATAGTTAATAATACTGTATTATATACTTGAAAGTTTCTAAGAGAGTAGATCTTAAATGTTCTCACCAAAAGAAATGACAATTACGTGATGTGAGGGAGGTATTAGCTGTTACTATGGTGGCAATCATTTTGTAATATATAAGTGTATCAAACCAACATGTTGTACACCTTAAACTTATACAATGTTATATGTCAATTATATCTTAATAAAGCTGGAAAAAATGGTGACAAGAGCAATTGATGACAATAATATAGAGAAACTGGCTTACTTATAGATGGGTGTTGAGAATGTAAAATGGTATAGCCACTTTGGAAAAGAATATGGTAATTCCTACAAAGTTTAACATGCACTAATCATATAGCTCAACAACTGCAACTCTTGGGCACTTATCCCAAAGAAATGAAAACTTATGACACAAACTTGTACATAAATGTTTATAGTAGCTCCAGTTTAAAGCCCAAAACTCAAAACAATCAAAATATCTTAAAATGTGAATGATTAAGCAAACTTTGACATATCCATATCATGGAATACTACTCAGCAATAAAAAAGAATGAACTATACTATGCTGCAGCCTGTTTAATGGAAAAGCATTTATAGTGGGAAGATCTTAATATACTTAACTTTCCTAGGAGTTTCAAGGAATCACAGCTGCATCTTATTTTGAATTGAGGGAAAGACAAATCAATGACGCCTATGTTCCTGGTATATGATTATATCTAAACAAGAGAAGTGAAATGCAACATCATCCACGCTAGCTGTCCTTTTCTAAAACTATTACAGTATGCTGGGGGATACCTTCTTTGGCGTTGTCATTCAAAGGCTGGTCCTGGGAAATTTGATGCCCTCAAATAAAAAGAAAAACTGTAAAAAATCCAACCAAACCAAAAATTACCTGCTTGTTCTTTGCTAAAAAGCATAATATTCACCATTTATTCATTTGCATTTGAAAATCGAAAGGACTTAATGTCAACGGGTTTGTAAGAACCGATCACTGGAGTTAAGCCAAGAAGCAACTGATGGGAAAGATAAAAATAGTTGAAAGTAAAATCAAGCTGCATCTTTGGAATTCTCAGTATAAGTACCCTCCGTGACTCTCAGTCAGTTAGCTACAGATTCAGTGAACAGACAACCACGCATTGAAGGACAATGGTCTTAATTAAAATGAGAATTTCTCTCCAAAGAAAATTCCAGCTAATGATACACTGCAAAGTGGCTATGTATGTTTGACCAGAATTATAATGGTCTTTTTACTCACAGTGCAACTTAAAGTTTACTTCTTTGTAATCATTTTTGTTGTGTTTTTCAAGTTGGCCCATGGTATTATTTTTCTGCTTGAAATTAGCATAGAAAATGAAATCATACTGTGCATTCTTCTTGGAAGG
Organism: Phataginus tricuspis; assembly: GCA_029783875.1. Lineage (NCBI taxonomy): Eukaryota > Metazoa > Chordata > Mammalia > Pholidota > Manidae > Phataginus > Phataginus tricuspis. Next base: position 129,399,188 of record JAQQAC010016209.1, on the reverse strand, counting down.
TAGTGACTTCAGTGATAACTTTTCCCTAGATCAGCACAGAAAAACTTCTGTGAGAAACCTTGAAGTCATCATCTATATTTATAAGGCCAAATAAGAGAATACCTCAGTTCCATTCAACAGTGTTGAAAGTTCCAGGGTTAAATAATAGGTAAAGGTAATACCAACCTTTCAAAAATAAAATATTTAACAATTATCATTTTAATGTGACATGTTGATATGGTAAAGAGTAAATTAATAATAATCATGTGTTAGGACTAAGGAGAGAAAACCTTTAGACTTAAACATTTCAGAGTTACATAGAATTTCCTAATGGAGCATATACAAAATGCATTTTCAAATAACCAGAAAAATATATTTTATTTAATACAAAAATTCTTAAAAATTAGTTATGTCAAGCTAGTTCAGTGCACCTCAGCCCTTTTTAGCCTCTTTGGCTTTCATTTCCTCTAAAGTTATTGTGAAATATATATGAAAAAGAATGTATATAATGTGTACACACTATTTCAAAAACAGCAATTAAATGAAAAGCTGTGTACCCCCACCCAGCTAAAAAAAATATTAGCAGTACACAAGTTTTGATAAATGATAAACTCATTGACATTTATTTCCTACTAATTCTGAAAGTTTTGAAGTATCTAAAGGTAGAAGTTTTTCTTTAATAAAAGAGAATCATTTTTTAATAAATTTTATTCTGTATGTATTGAGAGAGTTGCCCACATGGTTTACATCTCTTGGAATATGTGGCTCAATATGTAGCAAATTTACATACGTCCAATAAATGTTTGAAAAATGGTATCTATCTTGTGTTATATAAACATAGTTGCACTCATCAAAAGTGTTAAATATCTTGTTTTCCAGTTCCACTGTGGGTCTTTGTGAATTCTAAAAGAGGTGTGTTCAAGTCTGTTATGCTTGTAGAAAAATGTCATTTCTCTGGTTTCCTTGTATTTCTGCCAATTAATGCTTTTTCTATTTTACAACTGTGTAATTAGTTGTTTTGATAGTAGCCATCCTAATGAGTGTTGGCAAGGACGTGGAAAAATTGGAACCCTTCTATTATGTTGGTGGGAATGCAAAATAATGTGTGCTGCAATAGAAAACAGTATCGAGGTTCCTCAAAAAATTAAAAATATAACTTTGGTATGATCCAGTAATCCCATTTCTGGGTATTTATCCAAAAGAATTGAAATCAGGATCTTGAGGAAATATTAGCACTCTCATTTTCATTGAAACGCTATTCACAACAGCCAAGATGTGGAAACAACCTGAGTATCCGTCAGTGGGTGAGTGGATAAAGGAAGTGTGGTATATATACATGTGTATATGTGCACCACAGAATATTATTCAGCCTTACCATAAGCAGGAAACCCTGCTATGTACCATAACATGGATGAATATTGGGGACATTATGCTAAGTGAAATGAGCCAGTCTCAGAAGGACAAATACTGCAAGAGTCTGTTTATATTTGCTATCTAAAATACTCACACTCACAGAAGCAAAGAATAGAATGGTGGTTGCCAGGGACTGGAGTAGGGGAAAATGGGGAGTTCTCACTCACTGTGTATAAAATTTCATATAGGCAAGATGAATAAATTCTAGGGCTCTGATGTACAGCATTGTGCCTACAGATAACAGTCCTGTTTTTCACACTTAGAAATCTGCTAAAAGGGTAGACTTCATATTAAGTGTTTTTACCACAATAAACAATTAATTTTTAAATATTGTGGGTAATTAAGTACAAAGAAGTTGACTATGATTGCATCCTGATGTATTATACCATTTATCAAAAAGATATTATTGCTTATCCTTCCCAGTGTTTTCTAAATATTAAATCCTACTTTGTCTAATATGTATAATCCCCCTTTGCTTTGATTCTTTCAGCATTTCATTAATAAATCTTTTTCTGTCCTTTATTATTAAACTCTGTGTCATTATGCTTTAAGAGTGTCCCTAGTGAGCACTTCAAGGCTGTATTCTTTTTCTATGTTTTGCTTTGTTTTCTTCTTTATGAAAGATGACTTTTAATAGGGGTATTTAATGTATTCACATTTATTATAGTTTCTGGATTGTTTGGTTTTAACCCTGTTATCTTATTTTGCATACTTGAAAAAAATTTCCATGCTTTCGTGTTTTCACTTCTTTCAAAACAGACTTTTGTTGAATTAATGGAATTTTCTTTGTTTCATTTTTCTTCTAGTGGTTTAAAATGTATGCATCTTACAATTGTTTGACAAACTACCACTTAATAATAACATATATGTTTAATTCATAATTTCTATCAGCATCTAGAATTAATGCTTATATCCTATTCTCAAACATGAGGCATTTACTGTGAAATCAATTTCCTTGCTCTAGTTCCTTGATAACAAATCCAAGTGTATGGACAGACTCACTACTAAACTGAGAGTATATAAAATTTTTGCACCTTCAAATATCAATGAAGACCAAGTTAAATTTTTGCTTCATTATATATTAACAAAAAAATTAAAGCACAAGTACCCATTTAAGGAGCAAATCCCAAACCAATCTGAATCCATTATTATTAAGTATTTTTATAGAATTTATTTCCTCAATGCTTGCATGCCTACACCCTTATTGCTTTATATGTCAATATAGAAATATGGTTTTATTATTGGTTTTGAAATACATTCTAGTGATAAAACTGACATGCTTGGAGTTCTGACATAACTTCTTTAATATCATCAGTGAACTTTTGTAAGAGTATTTAATATTCATGCATGTTTTGAAGACAGTGTCCAATCACTTCTACTACCTTCAAAATGGCTGAATTCATGCATATACTGTATATAAATATGAGATTTGTCACATCTCCAATCAAGAGGAACAAAGAATCACTTTAAAACATAAATTTGATGTACCAAAATATGCTAAAGCTATTTACAGCACAAAGGCTATAAATATGTATTTCCATTTTATCAAAGACGTTTTAAATAGAGTTAGAGTAAAGTAAAAATATGGCCTTAAGTATAGTTTGGTTGAGCAACTGAAATTATCTAAATCTGACATCTACAGGCAAATTCAAAACCTTTCCTGTATTTTAAAGTATGCCCATGCTACCTATTATTTACATTGCTAAGAAGTGTCTGTTCTCCATAAATTTCCTTCTCTTAAATCGTATATCATAGATTTTTTTCTATACTTTAAGTAGTTATTTTTGTGATTTGCTTCAATTCCTTTTTTTCTCACTCCCATGATTGGTTTGATTCAAACTTTACTGAGAAGTTATTTATGTGCTGGGCTTATATGCAGCAGTAAAGCCGAAAGAGTGACTGCTTGTGAGGAAGGCACTCCATGAGCTCTGCCAGGGTGTGCTCCTCTTTCTCTGATGTCCAATCTCTTCTCCCCATTCCTACTCTCACAGCAGAATTTCAGCCCACTCATTATTTTGGAACATTGCAGTCATTTGAAAAATGTATCATAAATGAATTGCAATTTTGCAAAACATCATGTATGTATATAAATTTGGATGCACACATTGAGAACACATACCTATTCATAAATATCCATGGCAAACATATACATGTATTCTGAGTGTTTATGAATGTATGTTTGAATACACACATACACACACACACAGTGAGCTAAGAAATGCATTCCAGTGTGCCCGTAACCATCATCAGACCACTTGTGCTTTGCAATAATCACTTAAACTCTACTTTCATAAAGTCTTTTCTCTGAACATCTTTTCAATATATTTATGAATCATTTGTATTTCTTTTTATGTGGATATACTTTGTATTTTCCTTGTCTGCTTTTCTGTTGTCTTAGTTTTTCTTTTCACCATATAAATTCACCTTACATGTTAGGAATAACTCATTGTGTGTCATGTTTGCTCAAAATATTATCTTCCAGTCTGTTGTGTCTTTTGTATAATGCTTTATTTAAAAATAATTTTAGACTTAAAAGAGTTGCAAAGATAGTACAGAGGGTTCCTGTACACCCTTCATACATCTTCCACTACTTTACCATCTCACCTAAGCATGATCTAATCAGCAAAACTAAGAAATTAACCTTGGTAAAATTCTATTAAACTGTGGACTTTATTCGGATTTCACAGGTTTTTCTACTAATGTCCTTTTTTTCTTCCAGAATCCAATCCAGGATCCCACATTTCATTTAGTTGTGATGTTCCCTTAGTCTCCTCCTGATCTGTGACAGTTCCTCAGTCTTTCCTTATCTTTCATAACCTTGAAACTCTGGTCAGGTGTTTGTTGACTGTTCCTCAGTCTGGTTTTTTCCGATTTATTTATTTTTCTGAGGCTATAGATTTGGACACGAATATCACCTAAGTGATGTGGCCTTTGCATGGCATCATATGGGGACATTCATATTAATAAGTCTTATTACTGGTGATGGAAACCTGGGTCACTTGGTGAAGGTGGTGTCTATTATGTCTCTCCAATCTAATTTTTTTCCTTTCCATGTGCTATACCTAAGAAACTTGTCATTAAGTCTAGCCTACAATCAAGTGTGTGAAAATTAAGCTACACTTCCTGAAGTATGTCAGATATTTGTTGCACACATTATATTAAAACCACCAAAGTAATTCATTTGGGGGGAGATCCTTTGAGTCTATGCAAATATCCTGTTTCTCTTAGACTTTTACCAACTAATACTACTTTTCACAGTGGCTCTTATCTGCCACAATTCTCACTGTGATGTTCCAACGGCAATTATCTATTTCTCTCCTTGCCTCTACGTTTATTCATTGGAAATTTTTGTAAGCAAGAGTTGTCTTTTCACCACCATTCATTTATGATTCAATCATTTATTTATGTCAGTGAGCTCATGGCTATTAATTTTGTTCCTTGGATTTTAATCCAGAACTACCACTATGTCTTTTATTTTTCACATCGTTCCACCTGTAGCCATTTGTATCTCTCAGATTGGCGCCTGTGTCCCTTTGACATTACCCCTGTCCGCTCCCCCCACCTTTTTTTCACTTCAATGCTTTGTGGCATCACAGGATGTTGTAGGAGCATCACCAAGCCCTGGAATTAACCATCACCCAGGGAGACTTCATCCTGGCTCCTTCTATTAGTGAATGGTGTTCAAAGGCTGAACTCTGGGAGCTGACTCTGTGTTTTGCTGCTAGGGCATCAGTGCTTCTGGGTCCTCTAAGCAGAGCTATGAGGTAAATGTATGTGAACTAATCCAAGCATGCAGAATATATATTTATGTATATAAATATAAATATATATATATAATTACATATTTATTTGTGTAACTGTACACATAGTAAAACACACACGCATTCTTAATGAGATTTCTGACTCTAATCCACCACCACAGGATTCAGTACAACATTCCCCTTTGCTTAGTTGTAACTCCTTTCTTTGACAAAAGAACTTGGCTCTCATTCCTACAATGTATTTTACTTATTTTTTACAACCTAGTATACATGTACAGTAATTTCAGATTTGCTACCTCTTACTCCTGTGAAAAACTCTGATCTGTGCTCCATCCCTTTAACCATTAGAGTAGAGATCTTGTGTGCAAGTCTTTTTGCATTTAACCTCACAGGATCATGTCAAAGCAGAATTTTCCAGTAACTTAATGCTTCTCCTTTTTTCCCCACCTCCTTCAGTATGGTTATGACCTACATTTTAATAGTTAGATTCATTTGTCACAGTCTGCATTCCATCTGAATTCCTATGACATCCTTTTTGATGTAAAAAAATTCATTAAAATTAAATCTTTGCAGTGTACAGTTCTAAGGATTTTGACAAATGCATAAACTCATGTATCCACACCCACAGTACCACACAGAACAGGCCCAACACCACAAAGATTAGCACACTGAACCCATTGTAGCCTATGTCCTTTCCCGAACTCCTGACAGTCACTGGTCCTGTTCTCCATCCATATACATTTGTCTTTTCCAGAATGCCATATAAGTGGAATAATAAAATATGCAGTTTTTCTGTCAGGCTTCTTTCAGTTGGAAAAACACATTTGAAAACCATCCATGTTGGGCACAAATCCATAGCTCCTTCCTTTCATTTCTGAGTAGTATTGTATGCTGTGCATGTACCACACTTTGGTTATATGTTACTCGTGGAGAGACAACTGGTTTGTTTTCAGATTTTGGCAATTATGAATAAAGCTGCTATAAACATTCATGTACAGGTTTTTATGTGAACATAAGTTGTTGATTCACTTGGGTAAATGTCTAAGAGTGGGATTGCCAGGTTGTATGGCAAGTTTTGTTTCATTTTGTAAGAAAGATCCAAATTTGCATTCCCACCAATTGTACGTTAAGTTACAGATACTCCACATCCTCACCAATAGGTCTTTTTTTTAAATAAATGTATAGTGATATCTTATTGTGGTTTTAACGTTCATTTTCCCTGCTGAGTAATGGTGTTGAATAATTTTTCCACCATTCACTTGCAATTTGTGTCTTCTTTGGAGAAATACCTGTTCAGATCTTTGACCCATTTATTGTTTTTGTTGTTGAGTATTAGCTCTCTATTCCATGGGAAATACATAATCATATAATGAAATACAGTACTTGCAAATTTTTTCCCAGCTGGAAGCTTGTCTTTTCATTCCATTATCAGTACCTTTGGCAGAGAAAAAGGTTTTAATTTTCATAAAGTCTAATTTACCAAGTTATTGTTTGGTGGGTCATGTTTTTGGTGTTTCATCTAAAAGTTCTCTGGCAAACCTAAGGTCAAACAAATGGTTTGTTACTTTTAGTATAAGTTGTGTAATATGTGGCAAAGTTCATATCTGTGGTTATGAATGTTCTGTTATTCCACCACCATTTGTTGAAAAGACTATACATTGAATTGCCTTTGCACTGTTCTTAAAAATTACTTGACTCTATTTGTGTGTGTGTCCCTTTCTGGGTCTGTTATTTGTTACATTCATAAAAGTGTAGATCCTAGGGCCAACACCACAGTGTTGGCTATAGTTTTATAATAAGTCTTGAGATCAAATGGTTTGAACATTTGAACATTGTCCTTTTCAAAATTATTTTGGATATTCTAGTTCCTGTGCCTTTACATAAAAACTTTACAATCAAGCTGTCAGTAACTACAAAAAGCTTGCTGCAATTCTGATGGGAATTATGTTGTACCAATGCATCAAATGAGAGGGAATTGACATTTTAACAACACCGAGTCTTCCAATCTATGATTATGGTATATCTCTCCATTTTCTTAGGTCTTACTCTGATTTCATCACTCTCTTTTGTAGCATGCAGCACAAAAATTTGTCATCCTTTGTAAGATTTATACCCACTTACTTTTATCTTTGTGTTAGTGTCAGTGGTATTGTATTATTTATTTCAAACTCCAGTTGTTAATTGATGTTAAAAGACACACTTTATTTTGTATTGAATCTTATATCCGATATAGGCAATAATGTTATCTGCTACTAGAGACAGTTTGAATTCTTTATTTCAAATCATTTTTCATGACATAAAACAGTTTAGAACTTAAAGTATGTTCAAAAGCAGTAGTGAGAAAAGATATCTTTGCCTTGAACTTAGGGGAAAAGTGTTCATACTCTCACTGTCAAGTATGTTGTTAGCTGCAGGTTTTGTAATGTATGACCTTCATTAGGTTAAGTTATCTTCTCTATTACAAGTTTTGAGACGTTTTAGTAGGATTTGCTTTTGAAATTTGTGGAATATTTTTCCTGAATTCATAATATGGGAAAAGAGGTATTTATTCTTCTACTTTCTCGATGATATTGTGTGCAGTTAATATTTCTGGTCCCTTTAAGGTTTGGTAAAATTAGCTGGTGAAACCATCTAGGCCTGGAGTTTTCTTTGTTTTGCAAGTTTTTTAACTACAAACTCAACTTCTTTAGTAGATGTAGGATTGTTTAGATTATCTATTTCTTTTAGAGCAGGTTTTGGTGATTAGCATCTTTGAAGGAATTCACCCTCCATTTCATCTGAATTGTTAAATTTTGGAGCACAGTGTTGTTCTTGTTTTGTGTTTAATTTGTTCTTTTCCCATAACTTCTTAAAGTCGAATATTAGGTTACTGTTTTAAAACTTTCTTCTTTTAATGCTTCATTAAATATAATGAAACAATAAATGTCATTACATATAAGCATTTAATGTTACAAAATTCATTGTAAGTATTGCTTAACTACCTCCTGTAAATTTTGATGTTTTACACTATAATTTTAATTCATTTTGATAATCTCTATTTTCTTTTAAGATTTAGATGTATACTATTTAATTTTAAAATATTTGAGGTATTTCTAGGTATCTTTCTGTTATTTCTAGTTTCATCGTTTTGTGGGCTAAACACACTAGTTAAAAGTTAGAGATTGTCAAATGGGATAAAAAAAGCAAGAGACAACTATATGCTGTCTTGAGAAACCCGTTTTATGTATAAACCCAAAGAGCAGCTAAGAGTAAAAATATGAAGAAAGTTATATAGTTCGTATACTAACAGAATGAAAGCTGGAGTAGTTTTATTGATATCAGACAAAGTAAAAATCAGGACAAGAAATACTATCATGGATAAAGAGAAACATTACACAATGATAAAGTGGCCATTTATTCAAGGAGATATAACACAACACAGACATTTTTCATGGTTTATAGCCTTAAGAAGTCAAGAGTTGAGACTTAAACCAAAGCACATTCATGAAATATTTCCCATGCATATTCAAAATTCTTCCTTAGTATGCAACTAGGTTTCACTAAGTTATCTTAATTCCTGTGCCAATACCATGCTCTTGATTAAAGTTGCTTCATAGTGCATTTTATTTCGTGCAAAGGTTAATACCTTTGCTATTCTTTTTTGAAAATTTCTTGGTGTTTCTCATAAATGCTCTTTCATAGTAACTTTAAATTATATTCTTTTGACTAGGAACAAGTCTACTCACATAAATTTCACTTCTTAGATGAAATAAACCAATTCCTCAAAAAATGCAAACTACTACAACTCATTCAATATGAAATAGATAATTTGAATAGCCTTGTAACTATTAAGGAGTTTGAATTTGTAATTCTCATGGCTGCTCTGCTCTCGAGAAGCCTAGAATGAAGAAATGTAAGAAATAAAATGGCCAGCTTCAAAGAGATGCAAATTAATGGTTGGTGTCTGTTGGAAAGTCATGGATTACCTGAGAATGATCAGCATTGTTCGTTGCCAGACTCATGTTTGTGTTTTTGAGAGTGTGTTTGGGCCTGGGGTAAGTTAAGGAAAGTTAGGAAACCCAAATATCTATTATACAAGGTTTTCCTGACTATTTGGTATACTTTATATGCATCATTTCATTTAAGTCTCCCCATAATCCAATGATGTAATCACTACTGTTATTATCTCTATTTTAGGATAATGCTAACAAATTCTTACATAGTGCTTATCATGTGTCACGTACTACTCTAAGCCTTTACATATGTGTTAATTTAGTCCTCTTAGCAATTCCAGGAGATAAGCACTATATTTATTCCCATTTTGTTTTTAAGGAATCTGACATGCAGCCAGTTTAAATGCCTTACCACAGTTACATAGCTCTTAATACCTTACCCTGGTTATATAGCTATTGAATAGTAGCATCAGGGTACAAAGTCATGTAATTTGGCTCCAGAATTTTTCTCTTAATCACTCTACTATGTTACTTTAGGAAGGCACATAATTTTCCCCAACTAAGGTCGATAATTTGCAAAATCAGAAACAAATCCAGCTGTGTCTGACTTCAAAGCCCATGTTCTTCCCACTCTCCCCATGAGCAGAGGTGGGAAGGTCTAGAGATTTGGAAGGGAACTTGTGCTTTAGACATTTGTAAGTAATCATAGTTTCTCATTTTGTAGATATTTTCGTAGAAGCTATGACAGGCATAGAGCTACATGAGACTCTCGGTGTTAAAATTTGCAAGCAGTCGGTAAATTAATAGCTGATAGAAAAGTTGTGGTCTCAACAGTGAGCTTCATATTTATGGTTGGCTGAATTTTGGGATTTTTTGGATCTGACACCAGAAGTGAAGATGATCAAAGTAAAAATAAATAAGTTGGACCTCATCAAATTAAACAGCATCTGCACTGCAAAGGACACCATCAACAAAATGAAGTCAACCAATGGAATGGGAGAAAATATATACAAATCATTTATTTGAGAAGGCGTTAATGCAATTCAATGACAAAAAAGAAACAATCTGATTTTTTTAAATAGGCAGAAGAACTGAGTAGACATTTTTCTGAATAAGACATACAAATAGCCAACAAGTACAAGAAGGGGCTCAACATCACTAATCAACAGGAAAATGCAAATCAAAACTATAATGAGACATCACCTCACACCTGTTAGAATGGCTATCATCAAAAAGACAATAGATAACAAGCGCTGGTGAGGATTTGGAGGAAAAGGAAGCCTAATGCACTGTTGTAAATGTAAATTGGTGCAGCCAGTATGGGAAACATTAGGGAGTTACCTCAAAAACTTAAAAATAGAGCCTCCATATGATCCAGCAATCCCACTTCTGGGTATATATGCAAAGGAAATGAAGACAGAATATTGAAGAGATATCTGCACCCCCATGTTCATTGCAGCATTATTCACAAGAGCCAAGGTATGGCAACAACCTACATGTCCATTATGGGATGAGTGGATAAAGAAGACATGGTACAAATGTAGCATGGAATATTGTTCAGCCGTGAGAAGGAAGGAAAGCCTGCCATTTGTGACAACATGGATGGACCTTGAGAGCATTAAGCTAAGTGAAATAAAACAGGCAGAGAAAGACAAATGCTGCATGGTATCACTTACATGTGAAATCTAAAATAAATGCTACACTCAGAAATAAAGTAGAAAAGTGGTTGCCAGGGGCTAGGATATGGGAGAATAGGGAGAGGCTGGTAAAAGTACAAACTTTCAGCTATAAGGTGAATAAGGTCTGAGGATCTAATCATGTAAAACATGGTGACTATAGTTGATAACACTATGTTGTATAATTGCCATTTGCTAATAGAGTAGAACTTAAATGTTCTCACCGAGAGAGAGAGAGAGAGAGAGAGAGAGAGAGAGAGAGAGAGAGGGAGGGAGACTGAGAGAGAGAAGTATGTGAGGTGGTGGCTGTGTTAATTAACTTGATGGGGGAATCCTTTCACAATGTATGTGTATATCACCACGATGTAAATTTTAAACATCTTACAATTTTATGTGTCAATTATATATCCATAAAGCTGAAGAAAAAGCAACGTAAAGAACACATGCACTACAACCTTTGTAATTAAAAATGTAAAATGGTTAAATAATCTTCACACAGACCTACTACACATTACTGGTCAATGTAACTGCTCTTTGATGCAGCAGACAAAGCCTACAATTGACTGGCTTACACAACCAAAGTTACTTCTGTTCACATACATTCTGACTACAGGTGGCAGGGTCTCTCTGCTCTCAGGGGACCCAGGAATCAGGCCACTTCCCTCTCTTTGTGTCAACCTGGAAACACGAGTTAGCCATGTTTGGGGCTGAGTGGAGAGAGCATGGGAAAGGCCCACTGGCTCCTGCCTAATGACACTTGGACTGGCAATGCAGTTTGCTCTCAGGTCCAGGAAGGAGAGAAGATGAGATGAGTGTAAGTGTGTCTAGTTTCCCCCTTGTGCTGACACATAGTAGGCACTGAGGAAAAAGCAACTAATGATAACTTGTTATAACAACAACTCTCTTCATTTCTTCAAGGAGTTGTTGAGAAGCCAAATTTGCCTTAAAGTCTCCAACTTTTTCAAGTGCCTACTATGTGACAAGTGCTTTCAAACACAGGATGACGTCTAGCTTTCAAAGGATCCTATAAATGTCAGTAGGGAGCATTTGTCCTTCTTTACTCCATATACCTTTCTGCATCACCCTTTGCACCCACCTCCTTTAGCTCAGTAGGCTGAGAAGTTTTTCCTTCCTTTTTATGCATGGTCAAAATTTTAACTTGTGAGTCTCTGCTACCCTGCATGCCTGGACATACCTGAGTACCTGTACAAAACTGAAAGCCGGGATTTTCCTGGGTGGAAGGTACACAGACATAGAGGCAGTGGAAGGATATATTTTTTCTTTTTTCATCGGAGTTAGCATGCCCACTGAGGAACTAGGTTTTTCCTCTGAAGAGGATTCCAGGATTTCAGGACTTCAGGTTTAGTAGATGTTCATTCCACAGTGCTTTTCCTGGTCTTTCCCCATCTACCATTTATGGGAGAAACTTTTGCTTTTTAAATACCTAGTTAAGCTCATTCATCTGGGTATGTACTCACAGTCCAGTTTCAAAAAAAGACATCTCATTATAATCCTACTGCAAATACCAGTGTTTTTTTTTAACTAGTTTCAGGGTTCTACCCCCAAACCAGTAGATTTTGAGCCAAATCACACTCTACTCACCAGCCCACTTGGAAAATGCTTCGAGAGTGTATTCAAGGGGCCAAGGGCAAATGACTAGGTATCTAATATCACTGTCTGAAGTGACCTTTAAGTCAAAGGAGCTGTTGCTAACACAGAGGTTCCAGGATGAGGGATGGGACAGCAAGAGAGTAGGAATGCTTTAGGTCGGGGGAAGGACAGGTGATCCTAGTCTGTTCCACTGGGAGCACAGCACAGCCTTCAAAGGAAGAGTTACTGAAAAGCTGGTAAGCTGGTCAGGTTCCAGAATTGGACAGGAAGGCACACAGGAGATGGCAGGGGGTGGGGAGGGGGAGGTTCTGTCTTTGGGAAAGTGTTGGGACCAGACAGAAACATGGAGTCACCTCTCAAAGAACCCTGGGACTCAGGCAGGAGGACCTCAGGTTCATAAAGCTCAGACAGTCCCCAAATCCATTTGATTCCCCTGTTACCTTCTGTGTTTAGACCTGCTTTTAGTATCTTGGTACATAGACCTTCTTTTTCTGGCCTGAGAGACATTGTGGAGAACTGAGAAATAAGAGATGGAAGGTCTGCCTCAGGCTAGGAAGTGAAGAGAATGTGGACTCTAAAGGAATTCCCACCAGGTCTAGTCTCCACCCTTCACAGCCTAGCCATGTGATCCTCAAGTTCAGCTCTCAAGTGGGTTTGATAAGCCCCATCTTACAGGACTGCTGGAGCCTATGTAATACATGTAGAGTGCCTGGCACAGTAGCTGGCATATATTGGATCTAATGAATGGTGACAAGTCCTGCCACTGGTGAAAAACCCAGATATGTGATTTTTTTCAGGTCTGACCACCAGCAATTACAAAGGCTTCCCTTGGCAGGCCTCATGGGAAAAAGCTGCCCTCCCCATAGCAGACTTGGTGTACAGCTGTTGGATTGCCTGCTCTGACCGGGATGGCAGTCAAAGACTCAGGTCCCTCTGGTAGGTCATTCGTTCTCTTCTCATACTTGCATTCCTAGCCCCTGTGCTTTCATTTTCAAGACTCTTTATCTGAGGCCTTGGGTAGAGGTCTTCTGCTGGGCCTCTGCAGAGGCCTCCTTGGGGGGAAGGCAGAGGAAACCTTGAAGATACCTACCCCCCTTGCCTTCCTCTGATTCCCGGATCTGTAAAACTGTCAGGACCTTTTGTTGGGGCTCCCTCAGCAGTGAGGTGACCCTCAGGTCTGTGCTGTTCCCCCTGATTGTCCACTGGCATGTCATTCCATGGAGGGAAATACAACGGGAGGAATCAGCACCTTCTCCTGTTTTACACTCTTGTTTATACTAGTGCAGTAAGTGAAGAGAGGCTTAACTCCATTGTACTTGGCTTGTTACTTTGATCAGCTACTTTGATACCTGGCAGCTTAGCTTTCACCCCAGCTCAACTGAGCTCCTGACAGGTGGCAGTTTTCTCTGTCATTATTTTGATCCCAGAATCATCCACCCTCTCCTCTAGGAATTTTTGTTATCCAGGACTGCCCAGAGAATATGCAGTGCTCTGAGCCACTGGATGGCAAAAGAGCCAGAAATTCAGCTCTGTAAAAAAAAAAAAAACTCAGTAGATTTTTACTTAGCGAATACATTGAGTGTGGGTTGTTAGTGTTCCCCAGCTGGGTTCAACTCAACACTCGTAGAATTCAAGTCAAAGATCAACTCTTTCCTTCCCTTCCAGCTGCTCTTCCATCCAAAACACTATTTTCATTCATTTCACCCCCACCAAAAATCTAACCCTTGCTTAGAGTTGGCCAAAGTGCAGTCAAGATAACCTAATCATAATGTCATTTTAATGAAGTGGGCTCTGGCTCTCCTAGGCCAGGGAAAAGAATAACAGCCTAGTGGCTTCTGGACATCACTTCAAGAGAGAATTACCCTATTTCTCAGGGCATCCTTGAGGAACATCTAGTTTATGCTGTGTTCAACTGGACTGGGTTTTTTAAAGAATTCAGGACACTTCCCACACCTGCCTCTTTTGGAGATACCTCTCTGTTTTATCCAAAATCCAAAAGTAACTGCTTTTACATATTTTCCATTCCAGGCTTTTCTCTCAATTATAAGACATGCATTTTGAGAGTCTGGCCTCTGCCACCAACCAGCATAACTACAAATCAGTTCCATAGAAGGAACTGCAGTTTCCTGAAGCCCCAGTCTTGGCTCAGTGCACTTACAAATGACTGCCCTCTCCCAGAGCCCCACCGCCCAACCCCTTCTTTTTCACTTGTTCTGTGGGTCTTAGAGGACATGTCACCATCTTCCTGTTATGACTGCTGCTTCTGGCCTCCACCAGTGTATGTATCCTAGCTTCTAACACAGGGCCTTCTAAAGTTGTTAACAAACACTCAATTCATGTTTGGTGAATAAATGAGTGAGGAGAAAGAGATTTCATTTAAGCCTTAATTTCTCCTACATTCTTGAATAAGACAAGCAAATCCAGGTATATATATATCTTTTAATTTTACAGAATTATAGACTAAAAGGGTTAAGGAATGCAAGAATTTGCCATCCTTTATGTTGCTTCCTCTATTCTTGAATCCTTCTATTTTACTGATGAGTTCTTTCACATTTCCAAGAAAATTCATATTTAATATCATGTCAGCTTGTTCCAGATCACAAAAAATGATGGGTTTCCCAATTTGTTTGGCAGAATTGCAAGGCTCTTAAACCTGATAAATAGCAAAAAATATGTGACCCCTCTCATTCATAAGCTTAGATCCTGAAGCTAATTAAACTATTTACAGGGATAGTATTTGAAAAAAAAAGATAAATCTACAAATCACCCATACAGAGCAGGAAGACATGTGCAGGAGGATGGGCAGTGAGGACCCACAGACCTGGGGGAGAGAGAGAGAGTGTCAGTGCCCTCAGCTGAGAATGCCGCCTATCATGGCTCTGACAAAGGCACCTTACAGGTCTCCTCTTTAAGGAGTGCTCTCAGGCCTCAGAAAGCTCCTGTTCTCCTGGTTGGCCTGTCTCCTAGGAACTGAAAGAGGAAATGAGGTGGGTCCTCAGGGTGCAGCCAGCCAACACAGCCCAAGGAACGAGAATAGGCTGGGTAGAGTCAGGCACCGTGGGGTCCTCTCTGTTCTGAGGTGGGTGAGGTTCTTGACAGACATGCATGGTATATGCCTCACTCTGACTTCTGGTACTGCCTGGGCCTTCTCTGACATGCTGACCTGAGGACGCAGGCCTCAGACCAAGGCCCTCAGCTCCCAGTTCCTAGAGCTCCTAGAAGACGAAATGAGGAGCCATCTCCATGTGCAGACTACAGGCACAGTCCTGGCAGGTGTGATGGTGCTAAACTCTAGGAGGGGGTTGGGTTCCTTCAGTGCTCAGAGTCCTAATCTTTCCCTGCCGGGGTTTGGGTCCTACCATTCTGCTGACTTTCTCTGAATTTCTTCAGTGAGGGGGCACCACATCTGGCCACATTTGCCCAGGGCCTCCCAAGGCTGATAGTGGGGGCCAGGTGAGTTTCATTGGGGTCTCCTTTGTGTAGGGTAGGAGAGCCCAATGTCATTAATGTTTGTTTACCCTGAGAGGGCCTGCTGTGTTCCCCACATCAGCTAACCTGACTTTGCATCCTCAGAGTGTGAAGCCTCACCTCTCTGAGAGAAGCCATCTCCCACATCCCTTTGCTGACCTGAGTCCAGTCACTTGAGTTGAAGCCTCATCTCCCTTCAGGTTCCAAAGGTCAAAGTCTCAAAACACTACATTCAAGGGTGCAGTACAAGGCGTCCCCAGGCTGAAAGCTGGCTCAGGACAGGCGGGGACCCATTCTGTTCTACTGTGGGAGGTCAGTTCGTTCAGTCATCCCACAGGGTCATCACTTTGACTCCTGAAACTGCAAACCTGAGTCAGCCAGCCACTAATTAAGGCCAGCTCCTCTGGGTGCCCTGAGAAGGGAACGAGGTGGGGGTTGCTTAACCTGACAGTCCTGCCACAAGTCTCCAGGCTGCCATCAGGGGTGCAGTGGGATTCAGTGGGGTTCACACTGTTCTGGGGGACAGGTGAGTCCCTTAGTCTGTACTTGTGAGGTTTCTCCTCTTGGCTCTTAATTAAGTTCTCTCTGGAAGGTTCCTCCCTTTCTGCCAGCTGGGAGCATTTGCCTAGCTGCAATCTCGGATAGCAGGTTTGGTTTGTTCCCAGGCTGGATGCTAGCTGGAAGAGCAGCAGTGCCCCTGACAGGTGGTGGAGATTCAGAAAAGAAGCACAGCTTCCACCCTGGGTGTCCTCAGCAGCCAGCTGGTAAACTTTGGAAACATTTTGTTGTAAAAGTATATTTTCCACACTCTAGTGGCTGAGCAGTGTCATTTTGGAAGTTCCTGCTATTTTGAAGTTATCTACCATTGCATTGTTCAGTACAGGAATTTTTCTTCATTCTTTAGTTTAAGCCTAACTGATATTAAGAAATGTATTTTACATCTCTACCAAGTGTTTGTGTATGTGTGGTTCACCCTGATGCTTGCTATTACATTTTTAGTCCATTCTTCTTACTCCATTCAAATATGTTTTTAAAGGCCGGGCTTTACTCACTGAATTGGCTTCAGGTAGTTATTAGCACAGACTCGGGAGTCGTACTGCATCAGTTGACCCCATCTTTTCTGATATCTGATGTTACCCCAGGGCTACTGGCATCTGTGGTCTGCAGTGATGCCTCAGATTTCTTCAGTAAAGCAACAGTAGAAGTTTATAAATGTTTCTTCTTCCTCTCCCGTCATCTGCCATCCATTGCAGGCTATGGACCCTCCCCAACTTCACTGCTGCCTCCCAACCCTCACCAAAAACATAAGTACCAGGTCAACACAGGGATTTCTCATGGCTTGTTGTTGTGAATAAAATGAGAGTTCCTGTGGCCAGGATTCTCACCTGGCCCTGGTTGACTAGCTCACTGCACAACTGTGGGCAATACATGGCTGTTGACTCTATATAAAGAGCTCCGCCCAGTGCTCTGGGCGTGACATGGTTGTATGGCTGCAAGGCTGAAGGAGAGCAGAGCAGAGGCTGGAGTGGTGGTAGCACTGAGGACAGAGGCCCAGAGGACGGCTGTGCGGGACGACTGTGCAGACAGAGGGTCCCAGAGGCAGAGACCGGCGTGCTGCACACAGACTGGCTCTGAGTGAACGGGATTTTAGTGACTGACCTGCCACCGTGGAAATAAAGCTGGGTATAACCCTTTCACCCCAAGAACAGTTTTGCTGTCAGTTTCTTTGGTCACACTGAATCCATAGTGAACTTGCCCGGGGCTGAAACCCATTGGCAAGACAGTTGTTCACATTTTATTGCAGTTATTTTTGATAGGCTAAAAAATGCCCCTTTTAAAACATTAAAATGGAGTAACAAGAATGGGCTAAAATGGAAAATCAAGCATCAGGATGAACCACACATAACATATCATACCCCAATCCCTAGAACCTCTAAAGGCTGCCTTCTTTGCAAAAGGGTCTTTGCAGATGCGGTGAATTTGAGAGTTTCGATGGGGGCGGGGTGGGAGGTGGGGCAGTGGCAGCAGCCTGGACTATCCGGCTGTGCTCTCTCTGCCATCACAGTTGTCCTGATGAGAGGGAGGCAGGAGAAGAATGGACAGGGAAGGCAGTGTGGAGACGGAGCACAGGCATGGTTGAAGATGCTGACCTTTAAGACTGCAGTCATGTTGCCACAGCCAAGGAATGCCAGCAGCTACTGGAAGCTGGCAGAGGCAAGGGATGGATTCTACCCTAGCATCTCCAGGGGCAGTGCCACCTTGCCAGCCCCTTGCTTTCAGCCCTGTGACACTGATTTTGGAAATCTGGTTTCCAGAGCTGCAAGAGAATAGATCTCCATTAACCCACCAGCTCATGGTAGTTTGACAAAGCAGCGCTAGGAAACTAACACATTATTGCTGGTTTGCATTCTCCCTTCTAGTTTTCCAGCATTGATTTTGGGAGTGGAAGACCACAGCACAAACTTGAATATGGCAACTACAGGTAAGCCACTAAATCTGTAAATAATTTAAATATTTTAGGGAGAATTGGTATCTTTACAATATTCTGTTTCACACCATTGAATATAGCATAATCCTCTGTTTGGAGCTTTATAAAAATATCTGAGTCTATGTCGGGGTCTGGGGATTGCCTTTGAGGTTTTGGGGCAATGTGAACAGCAAAGAAGGCAGTGGGGGTCATCATGGAGGGTGTTCAAACAGGCCACTTTATTCTGCACAAAGCTGTGCTTATATTGCTATACTGCAAATTCATGGTTACATAAGTGTTTTAAGGTGCACATGTGTGTGGCCTTCATGGCCAGGCATATATGGCCTTCAAGGCCCTTATCTAGCTCCTTTCCCATGGGTACAACAGGTTTCTCAAGGCCAGACATATCAGGGGTGAAGCAGCGGGCAGCTGTCCTCATAGAACAGTAGGGGAAGTGGGGAGGGACCTTCCCTACAGTCAATCAGTAAATTTTTTATATTTGCCTCCATAGCAATCTCGTACATTTTTGTGACTTTTATAATTCCTCTTAGGTAACTTTTGGATTTTGTTGCTGTTGCAAATGGGATATTGTCTGTTACATGTTCTAATTAGTTACTGCTTTTGTGTGGCAAGGCTCTTAATTTTCTTATATTGACCTCCCATATTGTGTCTTTTTGAAGTCTCTTATTTATTTGATTCTTCCACATTTCAATATTCCAATATTCCTTTTAATTTTCTAGGCAGATGATCATACTGCTACCAAATAACATCCATCTTTTCAATATTCATATCTTTTTATTTTGATGTCCATATCTCTGGCTTTGTATTCCAGTGCATTTTTCAACAGTAGAGGTGACAGTATATGTCTGTCTTATTCCTGACTTTAATGAGAATTCTCCTACCATTTCATACCTAACTCTGCTGCAGAATTTTAAAGAAGGGAAGGTCCCTTTCATTATTCGTTTGCCAGAAATTTGCACCATGATTTCATGTCGAATTTCCTTCAAATACTTTTTTCCACCCATGGCATAATCACATTTTTTCTCCTCTAATTTGTTAATGTAGGGAATTAGAATTGAAAGCATTTTCTAATGTTAAATCATATTTCACTCCTTGGGCACACCCCATTTGCTCACTTAATTCACTGCTCTGTTGACTATACTGTTTTATTTAAGATATTTAATGCTATGTGAATGAGCTTGGCTCAAGTATTCATTTCAAGGGGATGTGGGTGTGGGTGAAGTCCTCATTTGGTTTTTAAATGAAAGAGAGCTGGCTGGGAAAAATGAATCGAATAATTTTCCATTGTTTTGGTATGCTTTAGAAAACTTTGCCAAAGCTGCCAATAAATGTTCCCTATTTGGTAAAAGTGGTCTCCAAGACAGTCTTGTACTGGACATTTGACAGATTTAATTTTGAATAGTTTTTGCACTAACATTTTTTACTTTATGGATGAGCTTGGTTATTTTCTAAAAAGTGGCCCATTTCACTTAGTTTTTTAAATTTAATAACATGATATTTGTAATAGAAAGTATTGCAGGAACTCCCAAACTTACACCAGTAAAGAGAACAGTATGATGAACCCAGTATACCTGACATCGACATCAGTAATCATCAGTGCATGGCCAATGTGTTTCCAATCATACCCCCACTATCCACCCATCTCTGCAACTAGAATTCTGTAAAGCAAATCCTAGCCATCACATGGAAAGAATTTCAGCATGCATTTCTGAAAGATAAGCAATCTTATCTAAAACATAAACAATGCAATTTTTAGCTCTAAAACTAAGTCATTAGTATCAAATATCCAGTTTTTCACTTACCTGACAGCTTAATACTTGAAAATTTTTTCTTTGAATTGATGTGCAAATTGGGTCTATACATCCTGATTGTTTATTTCCCTTTAGTCTTTTTTAGTCTATAGATTTCTGCCATATCACAGACTTTTCTTTGCATTAAAAAAGCCATGTATTTTGTCTTATTTCCCATAGTCTGGATTTTGCTTACTATAATTCTTTGGTATCCTTTTAAACATGTTCTTCAGCCCCTGGACTTTACACTGGTAGTTAAAGGCTTGGTCAGATGTTTTTTTTTTATTTCCTCCCTTCATCCTTTCCTCTCTTCTGGGAGACCGCTCTGTGGGTGACGCTATATACTTCCATTAGGAGGTACTAATGCCTGGTTGTTCCCTTTTATGTTGATGCTAACAGTCATTGATGGCTATCACCTTTATTAATCCATTAGGGTTCACAGAGCAATCATTCTCTTATTCCTTCTTAACCTTATTAGCTGCAATTTCTGTATGTGGAAACATTTCCCTGTCTACAGTTTTGGTTATCCTGAGGGAACTTGTTGTGTTCCTGTATATTTAAAATATCCTCACATCTAAGGTTTTCACAAATTATTTAACTTGTTTTTTCCTACTTTTTTCTTTTGTAAGACATTTTTGCAAATATAAGTATTTCCAAAGGAATGACTTGTGTTCATTGACTCTACTGAGTTCTATTTTATTTCTGCATTTATCTTCATTTTCTGACTTCTACTTCTATAGGTTGAATATGCTATTCATTCCATACTTTCTTGAAGTGCTTGGCTATTTTAAATATTTCCTATTTTGTAATACATCTATTTTAGATTCTTTCTCACTGAGTACCACTTGAGTTGCATCATAGAGGTAGTATTATATAGCTTTTTGGGTATTGCTTGACTCTTTTGCCAGTTGAGTATATCACTCTATTACTTATGCCATTATAATTTATATGTGGTAAAATCTTATTTTGTGTATTCTGTGTATGAAAAACTATTGCATGAATGTGAAGAAGTTTAACACTATAAAGTCAATCAGTATAATTGGCCACATGCAATGCAAAAATCAGGGATTTTCCTGGAAAATAGATACCACAGTAAATAGATAACACAGGGAATTTTAATGCATGGGATTAAAAGCTGATAAAAAGCCAAAAAATGGGAGTTGGGGAACCCAACAAGTAGCAACAGTAGGAAGTCACTCCCATCTCTAGCCTGCAAGGACAGAAAAACATAGTAGTGTTGCTGGAGTCCAGTTATTACATTCACTAGGATCTGGAGTGATGGTGGTCCAATCTTATGTGAGCTGGAGCCATGGAAACACCTATCTGTGGAAGGAGAAGCCATTTGAGGCCTAGGAAGAGGGAGAAAAATTCCGGTTCCTTCCTCTTCCTTCGTTGTAATCTCCTGCTGGTGCCATCAGTTG
The DNA here is from genome assembly GCA_029783875.1 of Phataginus tricuspis. Taxonomy (NCBI): domain Eukaryota; kingdom Metazoa; phylum Chordata; class Mammalia; order Pholidota; family Manidae; genus Phataginus; species Phataginus tricuspis. Next base: position 129,377,649 of record JAQQAC010016209.1, on the reverse strand, counting down.
GCTGAACCAAGATGGCAACATAAATGTTAGTAAGCCTAGGAATTTCCAGCTGCAGATGTCAGCCCCTATAAGTAGAAAGCAGAGCAGGTGACCAGTGAGGGATCTGATGGCAAACAGACGCAGGATGGGCATACTGTGTTGAAATACAACATATTAATAGAATAAAGGACAAAATTCACATGACCATCAAAATGAATTCATCCTCAAAAAACCAGGAATAGAAGGGAACTTCTTAAACCTGGTAAAGGGCATCCAGAAAAACCCCACAGCTAACATCATACTTAATTGTTGAAACAGGAGAAAAGCTTTAATGTCAGAAAGAAGATAGGATGACCGCCCTTAACCCCTTATAGTCAACATTCTAGCCAGGGCAATTAGATGATTTCTAGTCAGGACAATTAGGTGAGAATATTAAGCAAAAGCCATCCAAATTGGAAATAAAAAACTAGTTTTATTTACAGATGATATGAAATTTTATATTAAAAAATCCTATGGAATCCACATAAAAAACTATTAGAGCTAATATGAGTTCAGCAAGGTTGCAGGATATGAGATCAAAAACATGTATCAATTATACTTCTATAAACTAGTAATAATTAAATATCCATTTGCAATAGCATCAAAAAATAGGAGTGTTTTAAAAAAATAGATGTAATACTTGTACATTTATTGAAAGAAATTAAGACCTACAGACATCCTGTGTTCATTGATAAAGATGTTAATATTCCTCTAACTGATCTGCAGATACAATGTGATTGTTATCAAAATTATAACTGGCATTTTTGCAGAAATTGACAAACTAGTTCTAAACTGCATGTAGAAATTCAAGGGGCACAGAATAGCCAAAAAATCTTGAAAAAACAAGAACAAAAGAGAAGGACTTACACTTTCCAATTTCAACTACAAACCTACAGTAATCAAGACAGTGTAGTATTGGCATAAGAATAAACATGTAGATCAATGGAAAGGAATTTGGAGTACAGTTATAAATGTATACACAATGGTCAATTGATTTTTTTTTCAAGAAGGCTACCAAGACAGTTCAATGTGGAAAGAATAATCTTTTCAACAAATGGCCCTGAAATAACTGAAAAGTCACATGAAAAATAATGAATTTGGACCCCACTACCTCATAACAATATAAAAGTTAACTCAAAATGGACCACAGACCTAATTCTAAGAGCTATAAATACTAAACCCTAAAAAGAAAACATAGCTATAAATCTTCATGACCTTGGATGTGACCATGCTTTTTAGATATGACACCAAATTACAAGTAACCAAAAGAAATTTGACTTCATCAAAACTGAGAATTTTTGTGCATCAAAGAACATTATCAAGAAAATGAAAAGACAGTCTACATAATGGGAGAAAATATTTGTAACTCATATATATCTGAAAGGGTCTAGTGTCCAGAATATATAAAGAACTCTTAAAGTTCAAAAAAAGACAACCCAAATAAAAATGGGCAAAAGAGTTGAGTAGATATTTATCCAATAAAGATATACAGACATAATAAGCACATGAAAGATACTCAGCATTGTTAGTCATTAGGGCAATGCAGATCAAAACCACAATAGGACATCACTTCATACCCACTACATGGATATAATCCTTAAAAATGAATGTAACAAGTGTTAGCGTGGATGTGGAAAAATTAGAAAACTCTTGCATTGCTGGTGGGAATGTAAAATGGTGTATACACTTTGGGAAAACAAGTCAGTTCGTCAAAAGGTTAGAAATAGAGTTACCCACAAGATCCAGGAATTCCACGCCTAGGTATGTTCCCAGGAGAATTGAAAACATATGTTTGCAAAATAGCCTGTGCATGAATATTCATGGAACATTAGTATAAAAATATACAAATTGTGAGAACAATTCAAATACTTAGCAACTGGTAAATAAAAGTGGCATATCCATATAATGGAATATTACTCAGCCATAGAAAGGAATTGATTATTGATAATAATACAACATGGATGAGTCTTGAAACGCTATGCTAAGCTAAAAAGTCAAACACAAAAGGCCACATACAGTATGATTCCACTTCTATGAAATGTCCAGAATAGGCAAATACATATAGACAGAAAGTAGTTTAGTGGTTAGCAGTGGCTGGGGGAGAGGGTGTGGGAAGTGATTCTTCATTTTATGGTGTATAACATCTCAGCGGTCAAAAGAAGCTGCCAGAGTACCTGTAACATTTTGCATTCCTATCAGCAGTGCATTTAGAGTTCCTTCACCCCATCCTTGCCAGTACTTGATATTCTCAGTATTTTTTTTTAATTTTAGCAATCTAATGGGTGTGTAATGGTATCTCACTGTGATTTTGATTGCATTTCCTTAAAAGCTAATGCTATTAAACATCTCTTTATGTGCTTATTTATCATTTCTGTATCTTCTTTGGCAAAGTATTTTACCCATATTTTAATTGGGTTGTCTTCTTACTGTTGGGTTTTGAGAGTTTTTAAGAGTTTTGTATTCTGGATACAATTCCTTTGACAGATATTTAATTAAATCTATAATTTGTATTTTTGTTCTCTTAATAATGTGTTTCAGTGAGCAAAAGATTTTAATTTTGATGCCCTGTCTTGCCAATGGGTTTCAGCCCCAGGCAAGTTCACTCTGGATTCAATGTGATCAAACAAATGACAGTAAAATGTTCTTGGGGTGAAAGGGTTATACCCAACTTTATTTCCACGGTGGCAGGTCAGTCACTAGAATCCTGTTCACTCAGAGCAAGGCTGCATGCTGCAAGCTGGTCTCTGCCTCTGGGCCTCTCTGCCTGCACAGCCGTCCCAGTCTCTATCCTAAGCGCTGCCACCACTCCAGCCTCTGCTCTGCTCTCCTGCAGCGTTGCAGCCATGCCACCATGTCATGCAGAGCACTGGGCAGGGCTCTTTATATAGAGTCAATAACAACATATTGCCCACATGTGTGTAGTGAGCTAGCCAACTAGGGCCAGGTGAGAATCCTGGCCACAGTAACCTTCATTTTATCTACATGTCCAATTTATCAATTTTTCCTTTTTTGGATTGTGCTTTTGGTTTCAAGTCTAACAACTCTTTGCTTAACCTGAGTTGCAACAGTATCTCTCATTGTCTTTTCTAAACATTTTTAGTTTTACAGTTTACATCTACATCTGTGATTCATTTTGAATTAGTTTTTGTATGAAATTTGTGGTGTCAGGGTTCATTTTTAACTACAGATTTCTAGCACAATCCATAGAAAAGTCTATCCCTTCTCCATTGAATTACTTTTGCACCTTTGTCAAAATGTCATGGACTTTTTTGTGTGGCTCTATTTCTGGGTTCTTTTGTCACATTCATCTATATGTCTGTCCCTTTGCTAATGCTACATTGGTTTTGATGACATATATTTATCTTTAATCTTATCTTGTAGCTTTAATCATATCTCTTAAAACTTGGGGATGCAGTTACTCCAACTTCCTTCTTTTTCCAAATTCTCTTATCTACTCTAGGTCCCTTTACCTTTCTATTAAATTTTAGAGGTTTATCTTAGTCTACAAAAGTCCTGTTGGGATTTTGATTGGAATCATGTTCAATCTATAGAACAGTTTAGGGAGAGTGGACATATTTACTATTTTGAGCCTTCTAATCCATTAAAACAATATCTCTTCATTTATTCAGATTTCATTTCATCAGTGCTTTTGAGTATTAAGCAAACATATCTAATACATCTTTTATCAGATTAATGCCTCAGCATTTCCAATTTTTGAGTTATTTTAAATAGTATTTAAAAAATTCACAGTTGTTCAGTGGGAGCATATAGAAATTTGATTGATTTTTATTTATTGACCTTGTATCCTGTGACCCTGTTATGCTTACTTGTTAGTTCTAGGGTTCATGCTGTGATTTGAACTGGTGGGCACAGATCTAAAGAGGGCACGAATCACCATAGTCCTCTGCATAGTAGAATGGTAAGTGAAGAAGCTCTTCTTTCAAGCAGCAGTGAGCCATTTCTGTAGGCTTAGAGGAATTAAGAAAATCTAGGGGCTTGAGATTCTCAAATGTATTCATGCAGATATCACTGTCCCATAGTTCCACTGCCAAATCCTTCCCTTTTGGGGCTCTGACTTTGGCCCAGGACACTTGCAGAACGTGATAATTAATTGAACATTTTCTGCAATTCTGCTACTCCAACAATTAAGTCCTGGGATCTTTAGCTCAGCCATGCCTGTGGTAGCAGGTGATGAGACTCTTTAAATACCTCTCAGGAGCCCTCTAACTTACACTTCGGTTTGAATTGGTGATTAATTGAACTGAATCTATTTTTTTTCTTTTCAAAGCATCACTGACACTCAGCAATGGCTTCCCAATTTCACAATTGTTATTAGTACATCTTTCTCTCTCTTTCTTAAATGCCAGAGATACTGCATAAGTTGGTACATTCCCTTTCACTGGCATCTCATCTCTATTCACCACAGGTGAATAACTTAACTGCTACAACATTCCAAGGAATATCAGCATTCAACCTACACCTGGTGGGCTGTGAGTGATTAAATTCCATATCCATGTTCTTAGAATCTGCTTCCCAGGTACACTCATGTCACCAATTGCCTTAGTACACATTCACTAGAAGGGGTGCATAAGAAGGCTATTTTTGTGCGTGTGATTTAATGATGGAGTGCTCTCAGGAGGTGCCAGTAAGTAAGTGAGGAAAACAGATTAGGGTAAGGAATGAACTGTAGCAAAGATGTGGATTCAGCAGATTAGCTTCAACTGTATCCCCAGTGGGGCTGTCTGAGGTATGAATGACAGCTCAGAGCTGTGTGATCTTGAGGCAGGGGAGCAACCTCTGTATCATTGTATCAGTAGTCAATTGTATGAATAAGCCATATTTTACTTATCCATTCATCAATGGGTGGACATTCGGGTTGCTTTCATTTTTAGGCTATTATGAATAAAACTGCTCTTACAATAAAGCTGCTAGAAACAGTCACATACTGGTCTTCGTATATGCCTAAGCTTTCATTCCTGACTATGAATACCTAGAAGTGGGATGACGGGTCATATTCTCTTTTATATAAGTATGTCTGAGGTTTTAAAAACCTGAAAATGTATTTACCAAAGTAGCCATACCATTTGTCACCTTCTACAGCAATATTTGAGGAATCCAGATACTCCATAAACTCACCATCTATTGGTTTTATCAATATAAAATGGATAAAAATTTAATTTCAACCATTTTTAATTGGCTAGATTCAATGCAGACTAACTCAGATCTCAGTTTAGTTCTTTAAACCATGACTACAAATTGCTTTTAGTTTGTATGATGTATATGTGGTTCAGAATTTGTACAGACTTGAGTTTAAAAACACAATTAGGGTTTCACTTATTTAGTACTCTCCTCCTACAGTTCTATTCTCAGGTGTCCAGTGTCCTGGTTGTCTCAGGCTCCTTCCCTTGCTTATTTCATACAAAGATTTTATTTTGGTGTTTTATTCACTACACCCACCCCTAGAGCAAAGCACGTGTGTATGCACACACACACACCAGGAAATTTATTCCATGCCAATCACTTGCTCCAATTTTGACTCCCCTCTGAATATGCATGCCCTTGTTCAATCTCCAGAGCATGCTGTAGTTATTTTTAAAATAATTTATCCAAGATTTATAAGTGTTATTTCTGGGAGTATATGTTAGAAGATTACTCTTTCATACTGGAAATGGAACTTGCCTTGTTTACTTATTTTACTTAATGTATTTTCTTTCTAAATGGCACAAATTTCAATAACAGCAGTTAAGAACTACTAAGTCCTTTGGTTCCCAATTGCTGACCAGTTAAAGGATCAGATCCTACATTTGATCTCTTAGCAAAATATGTGCCTTGCATAAACAAATTTTATGTTCATTTTCCTTCCCTAAGTTCATTAAGTTACAATCACATCACATACACATGTACAAAACTTTGAGAAATTCTCTCTATATAATATATATAACTGTATTGTCAGAATAAAATGAGACCCGAAGCAGAAAAGCCATTTTCCAAGGTCATACTATGAATCCATGGCAAATAACAGTCAAGGCTTCTTAAATGACCAATGAATTTCATTACCAGCAGGCCTCAGTCAAGGAAATAAGAGATAAGCCATTTGTTTGAGTGACCTCCCACTTTGACTCTGGGATTGGATCTTTGTCTTGTTTTGTCCAATTAGATATTTGCAAAACTGACACAAGCAGAGGCTGGAAAAGTGCTATTGGCTTTACTTGCTCTGGATTTCCTGCTATGAGAACATGCCTAGGCTAGTTGCCTGGGTTGTCCCAGCCATCTCGGCTGAAAAATTCTAGGTCGACTTCAGCCATTCGACTCTGTCATGAGTGGGCCTGGATAAGATTAGCTAAGCCCAGCCTACTTCAGCTAAACCTTGCAAACTAGTGAGTTAAATCATATGCCACAGGTTTTTATGATTGTTGTGCAGCATTATTGTGGCTAACGGTAGCTGACACACACATACCATGTTATTTTAGCCTCACAGCTCTCTGATGATGATACTTCCCTGCATGCTCTGGAACCCCTGTTGAAATTCTTACATTCTCAACCTGTTCACAGAATATTTCTTGGTTTTCCTTTGAGACAGTATAGTTTCTTGTACTTTTTCTTTCTCTGATGTCTCTTGTGTGTAAATGGGAGAGGAGGTTGGCATTTTACACGGCTGTTTTCAAATCATTTGTCTTTTCTGTTTGTGCAATAACAGGTCTTCCTAAAATATAGCCTTACTATGGCCTCCTGAGATGTTCAGAGGCTAGTGAATCTCTTACACAGATTGGATCCACATTGTCTGCCCTTGTCATAGAGCTCAATAAAAGCTGTTTAACTGAATAAACATAAAACAACTTATTTGACACCATCTGGCAATAACATTAATTTACCCTGGCTGTACCCATCACCATCATTCTGGTCATTGTTCCATACGTGTTGAAGACCAGTAATTTACTCCCTGTCTTCCTTTCTACCTTAAGCTTTGCAATTACCCAAGGGATTCAGTGTCCACTTGGAAAGCTTGGGTAACACCCTAGCTTTACACTCATTTGAACTCCTGAACTCCATTGATTATTTGTTTCTCTAAATTTAATCTACCAGAGTACATTTCCACACCCTAACAGTTCCTTCCACAATCGTTCACTTCTACCCCTTATCTCTACAGCTTTTTATCTCCCCCACTCCTTATGTGTCATCCCCAGTCTGTCTGTAGCAGTTGTCTCCATTTTTCATGAAGCCGTGTGTCTGCCTGCCCTCACTTCTTCACCTAACCACTAAAGCCACACAACCCAGCATCTCACCCACTATCTGAGCACTGTTCTCCTCTCTTCAGACCTTTATCCTTCTGTTTCAGGAACTCAGTAAACTATTTTCTTTTAATCTACCCAAATGCTTTCTTCTCCACTCTTAGGCCTAAACTGCTCATCTAAAGCCAATACCAAAACATACATAATAATACTGCCCTCTTGTCTCCTTTCCCCTTTGCGCAGATATTGAGACAGGGACCGTGGGTGTAGTCAGAGTAGGGTGAGGGCCTCCACAAAAAGCAAGGCAGGATATTTTCAGTCAGAGCAATGTAACTACATGCAACACCCCCCCTACTAAAACTCTGTGTTAAATCTTAAGCTCTAGAGTCATTCTTCAGTGAGATCAGTTGGTGTTCCCCAGATAAAGAAGAGTAGCACATATTTATTTTATGCTAAGTATTTATAATCATGTATAAGATTCACTTTAACATGCTAAAAGGCCCAGGCCTACGTGCTGTCTTTCCTCCTTCAGATCTAATGAGGTGATTTTGCAAACTAGGCAAACTAATTTAGCCTGCAAGCCCAGCCATAACACAGTAAAAGGCAAAGATAAGATTGCACTTAACTTTCTCTTTAGCAAACAATGCCACAGTCCCCCTTGGGTCAGGCTAAGCAGGTGGCCTTGTTTCATATGCCCCCAGACCAAGATGCTGGTATCTCGGGGAAGAAATCAACAGAGCAGGAGGTTGTTACTTGTATCAACTTGTAAATATCCTAGGACCGTTTAATAAGTCCACTCCCCTAAGCTTTTTTCCATGTTCTCCAAAAATCGTCATCTGCCTATAAAACCCTTAGACAACATAACCACCCCAGGCTCTCTTGTCCCCTCCTGGTGTGAGCCAAGAGCTCTTTCCTCTCACTTTATGTCTAAATAAAAGCCTGTACCTTGCTCTCCTACCTTGAGTGTTTGTGAAGCTCATTCTTTGGCTTCGTGAACAAAAACCCTGGCATCAATATCGTCTTTCTCTTTTTTTCCTTTGAATCCCATCCTTTCATGCCCAGGTAGGGGTCTTGCCAAATCAGTATTCCCCTTTTTCTTTATCTATTACTGTCTCTTTACCATTACATTAAAAACATTTAAGATTTTCTCCCCCAAATCAAAGATGCTAACATTCCTATTTAAGTCCTACATGATCTTTCTTCCTGTGCAAAGCCCAGGTTTATAAGAGTCAGTCACCTTTGTTTATTATACATACTTCTTCAATTCCCCTTACCACACAGCCACTATATTCAGCCCAATGCCTCTCCTACTCTGCTGACTGCTGTGTGTTAGGTCATACATTGCTAATTATAATAGGCTCTCCTCAGCCAACATTTATTTTTTAATACTGTTGTTTGATTTTTAAAAATTTTCCCATTTTCTCCACTATGAGTAAAGCTGCAAAGAATAAGAATTATTTAATTTTCAAAACTTTGAGGACTCAAATTATTTCAGATTAATGAGACAAATTGTGGGCAAACACAACAATGACTTCTTTGAAATTTTGGCCAAAATTTCATACTTTCGGTTGCTTAATAATAACTGTTAAACATCTCTGAAATCCAAAGGAAGCTTCATTACAGAGGCAATTCAAAATATTCCCCCTTGTCATTTAATATAAAATGAATGACAAGAGTATGTATGTAAAATTTTGTTTTAATTAAGGAATCATATACAATGTTATGAAGGTTTCATATAAGCAGCATTGTGGTTTCAACATTCACCCATATTATCAAGTCCCTCCCACCCCATTGCAATTACTGTCCATCAGCATAGTAAGATGCTATAGAGTCATTACTTGTCTACTCCGTGCTATACTGCCTTCCCCATGACCCCCCTATATTATGTGTGCTAATTATAATGCACCTTAATCTCCTTCTCCCTCCTTCCCCACCGACCCTCCCCAACCTGTTCCCTTTGGTAACTGTTAGTACCTTCTTGGACTCTGTGAGTCTGCTACTGTTTTGTTCCTTCAATTTTCCTTTGTTGTTACACTCCACAAATGAGGAAAATTATTTGGTGCTTGCCTTTCTCTGCCTGGTTTATTTCACTGAGCATAATATCCTCCAGCTCCACCCATATTGTTGCAAGTGGTAGGATTTATTTTCTTCTTATGGCTGAATAATATTCCATTGTGTATATGTACCACATCTTTATTCATCTACTGATGGACACTTAGGTTGCTTCCATTTCTTGGCTATTATAAATAGTACTGCGATAAACAGGGGTGCATATGTCTATTTGAATCAGAGATCTTGTTTTCTTTGGGTAAATTTCTAGGATTGGAATTCCTGGGTCAAATGATATTTCTATTTTTGTTTTCTTGGGTAACCTCCATATTGCTTTCCACAATGGCTGAACTAATTTACATTCCCACCAATAGTGTAGGAGGGTTCCCCTTTCTCCACATCCTCGCCAGCATTTGTTGTTTCCTGTCTTTGGATGTTGGCCATCCTAACAGGTGTAAGGTGATATCTCATGGTTTTAATTTGCATTTCCCTGATGATTAGTGATGTGGAGCATCTTTTCATGTGCCTGTTGGCCATCTGAATTTATTCTTTGGAGAAGTGTCTGTTCAGATCCTCTGACCATTTTTTTAATCAGTTTATTTGTCTTTTGGGTGTTGAGGCATGTGAGCTCTTTTTATATTTTGTATGTTAACCCCTTATTAGATAAGTCACTTATGAATATATTCTCTCATACTGTAGGATGCCTTTTTTTTCTACTGATGGTGTCTTTTGCTGTACAGAAGCTTTTTAGTTTGATGTAGTCCCATTTTTCATTTTTTATTTTGTTTCCCTTGCTCAAGGAGATGTGTTCAGGAAAAAGTTGTTCATGTTTATATTCAAGAGATGTTTGCCTATGTTTTCTTCTAAGAGTTTTATGGTTTTATGACTTACATTCAGTTCTTTGATCCATTTTGAGTTTACTTTTGTGTATGGAGTTAGACAATAATCTACTCTCATTCTCTTACATATACTTGTCCAGTTTTGCCAACAGCAGTTGTTGAAGAAGCTGTCATTTCCCCATTGTATAACTGTGGCTCCTTTATCGTGTATTAATTGGTCAATATATGTGGGTTTATATCTGGGCTCTCTATTCTGTTCCATTCATCGATGGGTCTGTAGTTCTGCCAGTATCAAATTGTTTTGATTACTATGGCTTTCTAGTAAAGCTTGAAGTCACATAGCATAATCCTCCCAGCTTTTTTCTTCCCTCTCAGGATTGCTTTGGCTATTCAGTATCTTCTGTGGTTCCATATGAAGTTTAGGACAATTTTTTCTAGTTTGCTAAAGAATGCTGTTGTTATTTTGACAGGGATTGCATTGAATCTGTAGATTGCTTTAGGCAGGATGGCCATTTTGACAATATTCTTCCTATCCATGAGCACAGAATGTATTTCCATTTGTTGGTATCTTCTTTAATTTCTCTCATGAGTGTCTTGTAGTTTTCAGAATATAGGTCTTTCACCTCTTTGTTTAGATTTATTCCTAGGTATTTTATTTTTGATGCATTTGTAAATGGAATCATTTTTCTGATTTCTCTTTCTGCTAGTTCATTATTAGTATATAGGAATGCAACAGATTTCTGTGTATTAATTTTGTATCCTGAAAACTCACTGAGTTCAGTTATTCTAGTAGTTTTTGGGTGGATTCTTTAGAGATTTTTAAGTACAATATCATGTCATCTGCCAACAGTGACAGTTTAAATTGCTCCTTGCCGATCTTGATGCCTTTTATTTCTTTGTATTTTCTGATCGCCATGGCTAGGACCTCCAGTACTATGTTGAACAAATTGGAGAGAGTGGGCAACCTTGTCTGGTTCCCAGTCGTAGAGGAAAAGCTCTCAGCTTTTCACTGTTAAGTATGATGTTGGCTGTGGGTTTGTTCTATATGGCCTTTATTATATTGAGGTACTTGCCCTCTATACCCATTTTCTTGAGAGTTTGTATCATGAATGGATGTTGAATTTTGTCAAATGCTTTTTCAGCATCTGTGGAGATGATCATGTGATTTTTGCCCTTTTTGTTTATGTGGTGTATGATATTGATTGATTTTAGAATATTGTACCATTCTTGCATCACTGGAATAAAATCCACTTGAACATGTTGGATGATCTTTTTGATATATTTTTGAATTCGGTTTGCTAATATTTTGTTGAGCATTTCTGCATCTATGTTCATCAGGGATATTGGTCTGTAATTTTCTTTTTTTGTGCTGTCTTTGCCTGGTTTTGTTATGACAGTGATGCTGACTTCATAGAATTGAGTTTAGAAGTATTTCCTCCTTTTCTACTTTTTAGAAAATTAAGGAGGATGGGTATTAGGTATTCTTAAATGTCTGATAAAATTCAGCGGTGAATCCATCTGGTCCGGGTATTCTGTTCTTGGGTAGTTTTTTGATTACCAATTCAATTTCATTGCTGGTAATTGGTCTGTTCAGATTGTTTGTTTCTTCCTGGGGCAGTCTTGTAAGGTAGTATTTATTCTAGAAAGTTTTTCACTTTTTCTAGGTTATCTAATTTGTTAGCCTATAATTTTTCATAGTATTCTCTAATAATTCTTTGTATTTCTGTCATGCCTGTAGTGATTTTTCCTCTCCATTTCTGATTCTGTTTATGTGTGTACGCTGTTTTTTTTCAGGATAAGTATGACTAGGAGTTTATCTATTTCCTTTATTTATTGGAAGAAACAGCTTCTGGTTTCATTGATTCTATTGTTTTAGTCTTCTCAATTTTATTTATTTCTGCCCTGATCTTTATTATGTTTCACCTTCTACTGACTTTGGGTCTCATTTGTTCTTCCTTTTCTAGTATCATTAATTGTGAGTTTAGACTGTTCACTTCAGATTCTTATTGTTTCTTGAGGTAAACCTGTACTGTAATATACTTTCCTCTTAGAATTGCCTTTGCTGCATCCAACAGGTTTTGGGGTGTTGAGTTGTTTTCATTTGTCTCCATATATTGCTCAATCTGTGTTTTTATTTGGTCATTGATCAATTGATTACTTAGGGGCATGTTATTAAGCCTCCATGTGTTTGTGGGGATTTTAGTTTTCTTTGCATAATTTATTTATAATTTCATACCTTAGTAGTCTGAGAAGCTGTTTGGAAACATCTCAATTCTTCTGAATTTGCTGAAGCTATTTCTGTGGCTTAGTATGTGATCTATTCTTGAAAGTGTTCCATGTGCACTTGAGAAGAATGTGTATTCTGCTGCTTTTGGGTGAAGTGTTCTGTAGATGTCTGTTAGATCCATCTGTTCTACTGTGTTGTTCAGTGCCTCTGTCTCCTTACTTATTTTCCCTGGTTGATCTGTACTTTGGAGTGAGTGGTGTGGTAAAGTCTCCAAAAATGAATGCATTGCATTGTAATTCTCCCTTTAATTCTGTTAGTATTTGTTTCATATATTTAGATGCTTGTATATTGGGGTGCATAGATAATTATAATGGTTATATCCTTTTGTTGGACTCTTTATCATTATGTATCATTATGTAATGTCCTTCTTTGTGTCTTGTTACTTTCTTTGTTTTGAAGTCTATTTTGTCTGATACAAGTACTGCAACTCCTTCATTTTTCTCCCTATTAGTTGCATGAAATATCTTTTTCCATCCCTTCACTTTTAGTCTGTGTATGTGTTTGGGTTTAAAGTGAGTCTCTAGTAGGCAGCATATAGATGGGTCTTGTTTTTTATCCACTCAGTGACTTTATGTCTTTTGATTGGTGCATTCAGTCCATTTACATTTAGGGTGATTATCGATAGGTATGTACTTATTGCCATTGTAGGCTTTAGATTCATGATTACCAAAGGTTCAAGGGTAACTTCCTTACTATCTAAGAGTCTAACTTAACTTGCTTATTATACTATTTCAAACATAATCTAAAGGTTCTTTTTTTTCTCCCTTCTTTTTCTTCCTACTCTACTCTTCATATATTAGGTGTCATATTCTGTACTCTTTGTGTATCCCTTGAATGACATTGTGGATAGTTGATTTAATTTTGCATTTGCTTAGTAATTAATTGGTCTACTTCCTTTACAATGGTTTTATTTTCTCTGGTGACAGCTATTTAGCCTAGGAGCACTTTGATCTAGAGAAGTCCTTTTAAGATACACTGTAGAGATGGTTTGTGGGAGGTTAATTCCCTGAACTTTTGCTTATCTGGAAATTGTTTAATCCCTGCTTCAAATTTAAATGATAGTCTTGCTCAGTAGAGTATTCTTGGTTCAAGGCCCTTCTGTTTCATTGCATTAAATATTTCATGCCACTCCCTTCTTGCCTATAAGGTTTCTGCTGAGAAGTCTGCTGATAGCCTGATGGGCTTTCCTTTGTATGTGATCTTTTTTTTATCTTTGGTTGTTTTTAATACTCTCTCCTTGTCCTTGATCTTTGCCATTTTAATTATTATATGTCTTGGTGTTGTCTTCCTTGGGTCCCTTGTCTTGGCATCTGTCTCTGCACTTCCATGACCTGAGAGACTGTTTCCTTCCCCAGATTGGGGAAATTTTCAGCAATTATTTCCTCAAACAGACTTTTTATCCCCCTTTCTCTCTTCTTTTTCTGGTACCCCTATATTGCAGATATTGTTCCATTTGGATTGGTGGTACTGTTCTCTTATTATTCTTTCATTCCTAGAGAGCCTTTTTTCTCTCTATGCCTCAGCTTCTTTGTTTCCCTGTTCTCTAATTGCTATTTCATTTATCGTATCCTCTACCTCATGTAATCTGCTTTTAAATCCCTCCATTGTATGTTTCATTTCAGATACCATATTTTTCAAGTTTCTATCTCTTTCTTGAAGTCCTCCCTGAGGTCTTGAATATTTTTCTGTAGCTCTGTGAGCATGTTTATGATTTTTATTTTGAAATCTTTATCAAGAAGATTGGTGATTTCAGTTTTACTTAGCCCTCTTTCTGGTGTCTGCAGTATTTTTGCTTGTACAAAATTTTTTTGCATTTCATTTTTCTAGTGATTCCTATGGAATAATAACTTTATGTAGGCGGTGCCCTCTAGTGCCCAGTATCTCTATTCTGTGGAGCTGCCAAGCACCTGGAGCAATGGCTGGGGTTGTATGCAAGTGGCATTGGCACATGGTGGGAGTAAAGAGCTCTTTTCTGCTTCCTGGATGCAGTGCCTGCCTCCACTGACACATCTGGTGGGCCAAATGCACAGGGAGGAGCCCATGCATTACACCTCTGTAGCTGCTGCAGGAGGAGCCACCCTTCAGCTTGTGTGGTGCAATGGTGTGTGCAGCAGGTCTGCAGACTGGTGCTTGTGGGAAGGAAGGAGCAATAGATCACCTATCACAGTGTGGGGCCTCAGGGCTGCATTGACAACCAAGGAGATGGAGGGTCTAAAGCTCCTGAAAGTTCCCAACTTGCTGGGATGAGTGCACCCGGACAATTTTGTCCACCTGTCCTTTCTCCTGAGCAGCTAGCTCTGTGTAATTCTTGCCCCCTCTTGCTGTTGGAAAGTCTTTCAAAGTGCCCACCTTTCTTTGGTCCTGGAGCAGCCAGTTGTGCATACCTCTTCTCCACAAGCAGCTGGAGTCTGTCTCTCCAAGTATTCTGCTTGTTTTTGCCTTGCAGCCCCACTAATCTCTAGAGCACCATGTAACGTGGGTTCGTGCTTCTGGAGCAGACCTCCAGGGGTGAGTGTTTAGCATTCCTGGGTTTCTACTCCCCCTCTGCTCCATATGTCTTCCTCCTGCCTGTGAGCTGGGGTTGGGGAGAACTTGAGTCCCACTGGATCTTGGCTTTGCTTCCTTACCCTTTTCTATGAGGCCTTCTCTTTTCCCCAGATATAGGCAATCTGTTCTGCAATCTTCAGGTCATTCTTTCAGGATTAGTTGTATTTGCTGTATTTTTGTTATATGTAGTTTGTTATATGTGGTTCTCATGCCACCATCTTCCCCCCACCCCCTAAAATTTAAGAGTATTTAAAAGAATTCTTTTAAGAGTTTTTTTGAGAACAGATATTAGTTTCTGAATATTTTCTATTTTGTAATGTAGGGTCAGAGTTATTTTATTCAGGAAGTCTATTTTTTATTGGCTTTTCTAATTATTTTTTCTGTTACAAAAACTACTAAGTAAATGTTTGACAAGTATGAGGAAAAAGGCTTTAATAAGAGGTTTTACAATATACTATTCGTTTCTTTCTGTTGTTTCATGGTGTCATACAGTGACATATCCCTTTTTTTTCAGTTTGAATGAATAGCCTGTGTTCAGTGTGTTGCGTATATGGTGCCAGTCTTGGCTGTGCTCCAACCACATCCATTCTCTGCCCTTCTCTACCCACTCTTTCTCTCACAACTGCACTGCTTCCACTCTGTGGCCCCTCTGGCTTTTTGTTGGGTTGAGGTTATGGTCACACTGGCAGGAGATATGAGGCTGGGAGGAGATAAAGGCTGTGTCTCCCTGCCTCAGTGCTGAAGTTCAGGCCATGACTAGATCTCTCTAAGTTTATAGGTCCAGTGAGGTGTGCATGTTCCATGGCTGTAGCTCCACTGGACTCCACTCACATCACTTTTTCCTCCTTTCTGATTTAAAAGTAGGAATGCAAGAAGCTTCTGACTTTTATTCTTTGTGTGCCTGTATTATTTGTCTATTGCTATATAACAATTTTCCAAAAACATGGCAGATTAAAGCAACAAACATGTAATATGTCAGGAATTTCTGTGAGTCAGGAATCCGGGCAAAGCTTACTTGAGTGCCTCTGGCTTGAGGTCTCTCATGAGGCTTCTTGATGGGGAAAGGAGGTCTATGTTTCTAAAGGTATTTATGTGATTGTTGGTCTCAGTGCCTTACTCTACAGGAGGATCTTCACAGGGCTGCCTCCTGACCCCAGGTAGCTGGATTCCCCCAGAATAAGAGATTTAAGAGAGTGGAAATGTGAATGCTCAAGATGGTAGCCAGAGACATTTTTGTTTTGCTTTGTTTTTATTTTAAAACCACCTTTTTCCCCAGCTTTATTGACATATACTTGACATACAGTAGTAAGAAAGTGTACATTATATTGATTTGATATTACAGCTAACACCTCCATCTCATCACATAATTACCATTTTTTTGTGTATGGTGAGATCACTTAAAGCCTATACTCTTACCAGCTTTCAAGTATATACTACAGTACTGTTAACTGTAATCACTGTGTTGCACCTTAGAGCCCCAGAACATATTCATCATCTAACTGGAAGCTTCTATTCTTTGATCCAATATCTCCCCATTTCCCCCACCCCTCAGCCCCAGGTAACCACCACTCTCCTTGCTGTTCTATACAATCAACTTTTTTAGGTTCCACATATAAGATCATACAGTATTTGTCTTTCTCTGTTTGACTTATTTTACTTATCCCGATGCCTTCCGTGTCCATCCGTATTGTCACAAATGGCAGCATTTCCTTCTTTATTGTGGTTGAATTGTATTCCATTCTATAAATATACCACATCTTCTTTATCCACTTATTTGTTGAAGGGCCCTTAGGTTGTTTCTGTATCTTGAGTACTGGGAATAAGGCTGCAATGAACATAGCAGTGCAGATACCTCTTCATGATCCTGTTTTCATTTCCTTTGGAGATATACCCAGAAGTGGGATTGCACAATCATATGGTAGATGAATTTTTAATTCTTTGGGGGAAACTCCACATTATTTTCCATAGTGGATAAACCAACTTACATTCCCATTAACAGTGTTCATGGATTCCTTTTTCTCCATGTCCTCTAAAACACTTGCTATTTCTTTCTTTTTTTATTTATGATAGCCATTCTAGTAGATGTGAGGTGATAACATCAAGTGTTGACAGAGATCTAGATCAAGGGTAACTCAGAAGATCGTGATGATCACAACACTTTTGGGGAGAATTTTGCAAGTGTCTTATGAAAATGGTCCTGTATATAAACCCTATGATCCTGCAGTTTCACTTAAGTGCGCATCAACAACACAAGAATAGATAAATGCGTGGAATTTATTCAAGATGGGAAATAGAGTACAACAGTTAAAATGAATCAACAAGAGCTACATGTAACAGTATGGATAGAAACATTTACAGACATTATTATCTAACCCTTAAAATACTCTTACAAATTAGATTTGTTCCCCAACGTACAAATGAGTAATCTAGAACTTAAAGACTTTGAGTTGCCCAGAGTTATAACCTGAAGCCAGGATTTGAATCCTGATCCAAATCTCTATGGATTCCAACTTCATGTTCTTTGCACTGTTGTATATAGGACTTACAGGATTTGCCCTCATTCAAGATGTACCAAGTGAAAAATGAAATATTTTGCTTTCTTACTAGTCCCCAGTTCCATTTGTCATTGAAAGACTACTAAATTATGAAGATCTAGCATGACTAAAATGGAAGATAGATTTCCAGTTTGTAATATATAATGTATACATCAATTTTTTTCTATAGACTTTCTGCAATCTATTTCTAATTATACTGATACACCTAAAGATGCATAATTTTCTTTTCTGTGTAGATCAATACTAAGAATGATATTGATTCTTTTCATAGTATCATCCCCAAACTTTTTGACACAGCAGTTCCATATAGAATTGATGAATGTCTGCTCCAACCTGCAATTACAACAATATCATCAGTAGATTCTATGATTTTCTGAATGAACTTTTTTCAAAAGTTTGAAATACAGTCATTTCATACATAATAGTAATCGTTCCTATTTAAAGATGTTCTACAATTTCACATTAATAAAAAGTGGCCTTGGCTATATAAAATGCATAGATCCAACTGTATATCAATTCCAGGGCTGACACATTTTTGACTGGTTGTCTTACCAAGAAGCCCTCTCAAATCTTTAAGTCAATAGTCTACTCTCCTACAGTAACTTTGTTAAAATTATTTCTCAAAGATAGGGTCCTAATGAAAGAGCAAAACAAATAGATTTTACATGTATACATATATAATACTGGTTTACACACAGATATTTATACATTTATATAATGGCATATTTATTGAAAAACAAATATACATAGAAAAACAAAATATCACATTTCTGGAACAAAGCAGTAAGAAAACTTGTATTTCCCAAATTTGGACTAAATTCATTTTATCTGAATACCTAAATATTAAATAATTTTATATGTGCAAAACCCCAAATAAATATAATTGTATGGAAACTAGGGGGGAAGGATAAAACTTATGAAGAACCCTGTAAACTCAGGAGTAGAAACAGACACTTCAATTAGAAAATGACCAAGAGCACTGAAAGACTTTAACAAAAATTTGGTGAAAAATGTTACAGGACTGGCAAGCACATGAAAAGGTGTTCAACATCATTAGCCAATAGGAAAATGCAAATTAAAACTACAAGGAGATACCTCTCTATACCTATCAGAATACCTACAATTAAAAAAATACTGACAACATGAAAAGCTGGCAGGGATGCAGAGAAACTGGATCATTTACACATTGCGGGTAAGAATATAAAATGGTAGAGCTATCCTAGAAAACATTTGGCACTTTCTTTTCTTTCTCAAATATATATAATTCAAAACTGCAATATCTGTTTTACGTGAACTATATGTTTTTCTTTTTACTTTTGACCCCTTTAATCCTTTTCTCCCACCCCACCTACCTCAGGCAACCACCAGCTTGTTCTCTGTATCTGTGAGGTTGTTTTTGTTCTTGTTTTAAAGATTCCATATATAGAGATTATATAGTTTTCTCTTTCTTTCACTTATTTCACTTAACATCATGCCCTCAAGGTCCATTCACAGTGTCACAAATGGCAAGATTTCATTCATTCACAAATGAAGATGTCATATATATATATATATGTGTAACATATTATATATATATATATATATAATAACTATATATGTATGTCACAATTTCTTTATCCATTCAACCATTGATGGGCCCTTAGGTTGCTTCCATACCTTGATTATTGTAAACAATGCTGCAATGAACACAGGAAGATGTACATATATATTTTTGAATTAGTGTTTTCATTTCCCTCAGATTAATACCTAAAAGATTTACTGGATCACACAGTTCTATTTTTAATTTTTGAGGAAGTTCAATGTCATCTTCTATAGTGGCTGCAGTAATTTACATTCCCAACAACAGTGTACAAGGGTTCTCTTTTTGCCACATCCTTGCCAACACTTGTTATTTCTTGTCTTTTTTATAATAACCATTCTGATAGGTATGAGGCAGTACCTCACTGTGGTTTTGATTTAGATTTCCCTGATGATTAATGATATTGAGTATCTTTTCATGTACCTGTTGACCATCTGTTTGTCTTCTCTAGAGGAATGTCTATTCAGATCTTCTCGTTTTTTAATGAGATTGTTCATTTTTTGCTATTGAGTTGTATGAGTCTTTATGTATTTGGGTATGAGATACATGGTGTACACTTATTTTCTTCCATTCAATAGGTTGCCTTTTCATTTTGTTGTTGGGTTCCTGTGCTGTACAGAAGCTTTTTAGTATGATGTAGTCTCACTTTCATTCCTTTTGTTTTTGGGTGTCAGATTAAAAAAAATCACCAAGACCTATGTCAAGGGGGTTATCACCTATGTTATCTTCTAGAAGTTTTGTTTTCAGGTCTTAAGTCCAAGTCTTTAATCCATTTTGAGTTGATATATGTGTATGTTTGATGTTTGTATATGCTGTAATAAAATGGTCAAGTTTCAGTCCTTTGCCTATGGCTATCCAGTTTTCCCAGGACCATTTATTAAAGAGACTGTTCTTTCCGTATTGTATACTCTTGGCTCCACTGTCATGAATTAATTGACTATATATGTATGGGTTTATTCTTGGGCTCTTACTCTTTTCCACTGATTTTCATGTATGTTTTTATGCCAACACAGTCCCATTTTAATTACTATAGTTTTGTAATATAGCTTAAAATCAGAGCATGATGCTGTCAGCTTTGTCCTTCTTTCTTAAGATTGATTTGGCTATTTGTTTTTGTTTTTTGTGGTTCCATAAAAATTTCAGGATTATTTGTTCTATTTATTTGAAAATGCCATTGGGAATTTGATAGAGATTGCACTCAATCTGTAGATTGCTTTAGATAGTATGGATACTTTAACAATATTGATACTTCTACTCCATGAGCATGGAATATCTTTACTAAAGAATAAAAACTTGGAGGACTCACACTACACAATATAAGACCTACTAAAAAGCTACAATAATTAATAGAGTTTGGTATTGGCAAAATAATAAACACACAGATCAATGGGACAAAGTAGAGAGCCCAGAAATATACCTACACAAATATAATAAGCTGATCTTTGACCAGGGCTGAAGGCAATTCAATGGAGAGAGGATAATCTTTTCAACAAATGGCACTGAAAAAATTGGACTTCTATATGCAAATAAATGAACTTGGACACTGAACTTAGACCTTTCATAAAAATTAACTGAAAATGTATAGTGGATCTAGATGTAAATTGCAAAACTATAAAACTTCTCAAAGAAAACACTGGGTAAATCTTTTTGACCTAGGGCTTGGTGATGAGTTTGTAGATAAAGTATCAAAGCATAATCCATTAAAAATTTTTTTTGATAAGTTGAACTTTATTAAAACTATAATATGTGCTGTGAAAGACAGTTAAGCAAATGAAAATACAAACCACAGACTGGGAAGAAATATTTATAACATATACATATAACAGACTTTCATTGAAAATACATGAAGAACTCTTAAAATGCAGCAATAAAACAACCCAATTTTTAAAATGCACTGAAGATCTGAACCCACATTTCCTCAAAGAAGTTATAGTGATGGCAAAATAAGCATATGAAAAGGAGCACAACGTTGTCATTAATGTACTACAAGTTAAATCAACAATGAGATACCACTACACACTTACAAGAACAGCTAAAATGCAAAGAACAAAAATAAAGTCTGACAATACTAATTGCTTGAAACAATATAGAACAGTAGGAACTTTCATTGATTGCTGCTGGGAATGCAATTTTGGAAGATAGTTGGGCAGTTTTTAGAGTAAAAGGGACAAAAACAACATCATCTCCCATAGATGCAGAAAATACATTTGACAATATCTAATACCAATTATTGATTAAAAGCTTTCTTGAAACTAGGAATAGAAGGAAATTTCCTTTACATGAAAAATAGTTTCTATGAAAATCCTATACCTATCATCATACTTAATGGTGAAAACTTGTTTTCCAGTTAAGATCAGGAGCAAGGCAATAATGCTCACTCTCACGCCACCTCTATTTAAGTTGTGCTGTAGGTTCTAGCTAATGCAATAAGAAAAAAGACATCCAGATTAAAAAGGAAGAAATAAAAATATCTTTATTCATACATGATAAAATACTATATCCAGAATATCCTAAGAAATCCCCCACAAAACTTCCAGAATTAATAAACTAGCTTAGCTATGTCACAAGATATAAAATCAGTAAAAAGTCAATTGATCTGTATATTAGAATTGAATAGCTAAGAAATGAAGTTTTAAAAAATTCCACTTGATAGTATCCAAAGATAATATATTTAAGAATAAATTTAATAAAAGTGTAATATTTGTATACCAAAAACCATGAAGCATGCTGAGATAATTTAAATGGAAGGAGAGACATTCCATGTTCCTGGGTTAGAGGATTCACTATTGTCAAGATGACAATTCTGCCCCATATTGATCTCTAGATTAATTATAATCACTATCAAAATCCCATGGGAGATTTTTATAAAAATTGACAGGCTAATCCTAAAGCTTATTTGGAAATGCAAATAACCTAGAATAGGCAACACAATTTTGAAAAAGGAAAGAAAACAAAGTTGAAGGACTTATTCAACCCAATTTTAAAACATCCTATAAAGCTACAATTATTAAGACAGTGAGGTATTGAATCAAGTATTGGTATGAAGATCAATGGAATAGAATTGAAGAATCCAGGAATAAATACTTAAATTTATGGTCAATTGATATTGATAAAAGGGCCAAGGCAATTTAACAGAAGAAGGATAGTTTTTCAACAAATGTTGCCTGGGCAATTGAGTATCTATAAGCAGAAAAAAATATAGATTGGACTTAATCAAAATTAAAATGTTCTCATTTTAAAAGATGTCATTAAGAAAATGAAAATCCACAGACAATGAGAAAATATTTGCAAATCATGTACCTGCTAAAGGACTTATATCCAGAATATGTGAATAACTCTTAGAACTCAAAAAGAAGGCAACCCAAATGGGTAAAAGATTTAAATAAGCATTTCATCAAAGAAGGTATATGGATACTTGAAAATATGCTTAAGAAAAATGCTAAAGTCACTGAGGAAATTCAAATGAAAACCACAATGAGATACCACTTTCTATCCACCAGAATGGCTAAAATAAAAAAATGCAGACAATTAGCTATATAACATTTTGTAGAAATTGCAATTTTCATATATTGTTAGGAGTTAAATTGTACACTCATTTTGTAAAACAGTTACTTAAAAATTAAAGCATCAGTTTACTCAACACTCAGTGAAACAACATATGTCCACACAAAAACTTATAAATGAA
The DNA here is from genome assembly GCA_029783875.1 of Phataginus tricuspis. Classification (NCBI taxonomy): domain Eukaryota; kingdom Metazoa; phylum Chordata; class Mammalia; order Pholidota; family Manidae; genus Phataginus; species Phataginus tricuspis. The sequence goes on along the minus strand of JAQQAC010016209.1, from coordinate 129,354,861 downwards.
CATTCATAAGAGCATTATTCACAATAGCCAAAATGTTGAGGCAACCCAAATGTCCATCAGTTGGTGAATGGATTTTTTAAAAACTCAGTAAATCCATATAATAGAATTCTATTCTTCAGAGGAACAAACTAATGATGCAGTCCAGAGCATGGTTGAGTCTCAGACACATTATGCTAAGTGAAAAAAGCCAGACCCAAAGACCACATATTTATATGATTCCATTTTCATGAAATTCCAGAAAAGGCAAATCTATACAGACAGGAAACATATTTTTCTGTGGCTGTAGTGTGAGTAGAGATTGACTACAAATTAAGTTGAGGGAATTTTGGGGGGTGCAGTGATCTGAACATGTCCCCCCAAATTCATCTGTTGGAATACTAACTCACAAAAGAGGTCTGGCCTTTTGGGAGGTGTTTAAGTCATGAGGGGGGAGCCGTCATGAGTGGCATTAGTGCCTACGAAAGATAATCTAGAGACATCTGTAGGTTCTTCCATCATGTGAAGACACAGTGAGAAGGCTCTGAACTAGAAAGAGGGCCTTCACCTGAACACAGTGATGCTGGCGCCATGATCTTGGAGTTCCCAGCCTTCAGAACTGTGAGAAATAAATTTCTGTGTTTTATGAGATAGCCAGTCTGTGGTATTTGTTATAGAAGCTTGACCTAAGACTGGGGGTGATATGCATGTCCTAAAACTAGATTTTAGTGCTTGTTGCATAGCTCTATAAATTCACTAAAAATCATTGAATTTACTTGTACAATGGATATGTTTTATGATGTATAAATTATATTTTATTAAAGCTATAAAAATTTAAATCTGCTAATAGTTGTAACAGTGAGTGTTAGCCACCACTAGCTGAGATAAGCAAAAGTGGAATTGTGCACATTAGTTACATTTAACATTGACCAGATTGTTACCTATTTTAAAAAAATGTTTCGCTAATTCTTATACTCATGTGAGTGACCAAAAAATATTACAGAGCCACCAAACTTGGTAAGTGATAAAGGCTTTTATGAAAAAATCTGTGTCCCACTAAAGCACCAGAGCTGACTCACTGTCTGATTGTGCTTATGAACCGCTGAGGAATAATTGCAAAAACTACTTAATCCCTTTAAGTCTCAAACACTTAACTTAATGAAGACCTATGAAAATGGTAAGGCTGTCTGATAAAAGATATTTACAGTTGAGAGCATAAAGCCAACATCAATTTTATTGAGTTATTAAGCCTAGTCTGATTTGTAAATCTTTGCTTTTCAGGTAATATTTAACATAAAGCAGCCAGTAGTCTTTTACTCCTCTTTAGAGGTATTTGCTGAGAGTTTGATGTGAGTGGATTTGGCAGCTTTAATTTCAGGCATTTCATGATACCATGATACCCTGAACTCACTGGCTTGCTGTCTCTGTCTGTTCTTGCTACTATAACAAAGTACCATAAATGAAGTGCCTTACAAACAACAGAAATTTATTTCTTACAGTTCTGGAGGCTGGAAGTCCAAGATCAGGTGCCAGCATGGTCAACTTTTGGTGAGGGCCCTACTTCAGGTTGTAAACAGCTGTCTCCTTATTGTATCCTCACATGGCTGGAAGAGAGCTAGAGAGCTCTCTTGGGGTCCCTTTTATCAAGACACTAATACCATACATGAAGGATCAACTTCCAGGACTTCATCACTTCTCAAAGGCCCTACCTGCTAATACTATCACATTGGGAATTAGGACTTCAACACATGACTTTGGATGGGACACAAACATTCAGTCTATAACACCAGTGTAGTCACGAGGTGATGTCCATATTCCTTATCAAGGCCCATGAAACCTGTTACACCCTCCTCTCAGCCTCCTCCTACAGTGTCATCTCTTGTCACCCCATCCATGCCCTGTACTCCAGCCACATTCACCCTCTCACTGTTTCTTTAGGAGTCTAAACTTTCCCACAGCTACATTCATTGCATGTGTTATTTCCTTGGCCTGACCACTCAGTTTATGCTTCCTGCAACAGCTCATGTGGCACATCTTGATGAAGCCTTCCTCCAACATCCCATTTTTTGCCTCCTCCAGCTTACACAGCTATTTACACTTTCTTCTTTTGGTGCACTGATTACAGGGTATTATGCCTTTTACACCTGGTAAATTATGCATCGCTCAAAAAAAAAAAAACAAAAACATATCTAGCTATGTTTCAGTCCCTAAGTTCCAGTACGGTATATGGCACATGATAACCACTGAGTTACTGGATGGATGCATCGGAGCTGAATGAGATTCAGTCTCATTGCTATCTTAAAAAAAATTTCATGCCCCAAATCTCCAAGTCATTTCCTCTTTCAGAGGAGGATAAGCAAGACAGCTTGACTACATGCAACTTTTAAGAAGAACAGTGTTTATAGAAGATAGTGGTGAGGGGCACAGCTGAGGTGTTTAAAATACTGCTGTTAGGTATTCATATATATGTGGCATCTGAAGTCAGAAAAATTACATCAGAAATTTGCAGGTGGGGAAAAAACAAAGTATAAGCTTGTGAAGGGATGGATGTGTTAACTTGATTGTGGGAATCCTTTCACAAGGGATATTATTTTATCACGTTGTATACTTTACGTATGTTACAATTTTATTTGTCAATTATACCTCAGTGAAGCTGGAAAAAGGAAATTTTTGCAATAATAATTTAAAATAATAGTGAAAGCTAATAAGAGTTTTAGAAATTTTCTTGAGGTATCATTCAAGAATGTGCTTTATTTCAACTATCAGTAAGCAGCTTTTGAAATTTTCTCTGGTAATGGAATACAAAACTGGTTGTGTTATCCACTGCCAAAGTCACCACCTGGACTCATGGCATAATGGGTGTTCCCTTTGAGGTAATCATAATAGCAATAATAATAGCTATTACCTATTGAACGTCAGCTGGTGTTGTGCTAGTTGCTTTGCCCTATTATTCCAAATCTTAATACCAACTATGAGGTCATTTTACAGATGAGTAAATGGAGGCCCAGAAAGCTGTAGCAAATTGCTCAAGATTACTTAAGTGGAAGGGCCAGGGTATGAATACAGATTCATCTTATCCAGAGTTCATGAGCTGTCCTTCATGTCATGAGGACAGTTTTACTCCGTAGGTGTTAAAGGGAGCTAGAGTTTAACAAGAGAACAATATATATATATATAATCAATAAAGGCGAACTACAGATGCAAGTTGTTTCAAAAAATTTGATGACCGAATAATTGTATTAGATTCCACTAAGAAATACTGCCAGAGTTACTCTAGCACAAACAGTAGCTATAGTTACTAAATACACAGAGCATTTATCTCTTGTATATTAATAAACTGTCCTGCATATAAGAACATTTAACAAAATGTAAGCTAGCACATATTGGGTATTAACAACTTTTAAAGAAATATGAAAACTGGAAAATATGCTTTACCAAATATATCTTTATTAGACAGAACCATCTAAACAGTGAGGAATAAAGTCAAATCTAGAGGCAATCATTTAATGTTTGTGTCTCAATGCACTTCCATTGCTATTCTAATAGTATCAGAAAATGTGTCTGTATATATAACTTCCAAAAACATGTATTTTTGCATTAAATTTCCATAAGTCCTTAGGGCACTGCCTAGGACAAATAGGTACTATTCAGTACATTCTGGAGCTTCAGGGTTTGAGGCATTATCAAAAAGATCCCTCACATCTAAATACAAGCAATATACTTTCAAATAGACAAGTACAATGTTAGAGCCAAATGCTTAGTGGAGAAACATCATAATAATAAGATGTATTAAAACCACGAAAAACTAAAAAGATCATGAATAAAAAATATAACTTAAAATTTTTAAAGAAAAATATTTGTCTACATAAAATGTAGTAATAGAGGATTTTGCACCTCTGATTCAGGATGTGGAGAGCTGGAAAGACTGTCAGTCTCACTTTACAATTAAAAAAACTGAAAAACTTCAAATTCATGAATTTGTGAGAGATCTGTGATTACAGGGCAACAAAGTGTCCCAAAATCTAAGGAAGGGATGTGAACACTGGCTTGCTGGAGAAGGTACAACCAGATAGCAGCACCTAGAATCCACCTAGGGTGGAAGCATGTTGGTGGAGACTGAGGGTCCACCGGCAAGGCTATCAGTCCCACGAAGACCACAACTGGGGAAGGCTTTTCTGGCATGTACCTTACCAGGTGCTCACAGAACAGATTAGACAGAGTCCTTAGAAAGTTCCCCTTATGATGCAGACCGCAAGAGGGGGAACAGCAGCCGCTGTACTAAGGCATGGAGCTCGGCTTGGACCCTTCTTCCCTCTTATCCGTATCAAACAAAATCTTTAATCTGGGCAGGGGGCTGGAAGAACACCCTTGCACTTAGGGCACTGGCAAAAGTCCATTGTAGTTGGCAGAAAGGAAAAGATTTAAGAAACAGAACAAAACAAAACAATTCTGAGGGAGGGACAGGAACCAGTGCCGGAGTCAGAACTACAACTGGAGGAAGAATAAGGAGACTGAGAAGTCCAGACCCCTGAGGCTAAGGATCCTGCCTGCCTGTGATGCTAGAGAAGCATACAATACTAGCAATGTCACATCCAGGGTATTTTGCAAAAAGGGTATAACTCCAACCTACTTATAAGAGAGTATCAGATAAAGTTAAATTGAGAGATGTTCTATAACATACCTAAGTAGTATTCTTCAACATTGTCCATGTCCTGGAAGATAAGGAAAGACTGAGGAACTGTCATGGGTTAGAGGAAACTAAGAAGACGTAACAACTAAATGCAATGCACTATCATGGATTAGATCCTAGAACAGAAGACAGAGCTTGGTAGAAAAATTGGTAATATCTGAATACAGTCTGTAGTTTAATCATTTAGAACACATTTCCATCTCTCAGCTTTCATAATTGCACTATGGTTTTGTGAGATGTTAACATTTGGGGGAGCTGGATGAAGGGCATAGGGAAGTTTTCTGTACTGTATTTAACTTCTGTAATTTTTAAATTATCTCAGCTGCACGTAATGCCTTGTGTATTTCAAGGTATGTATCTCAAGCATGCTTGTTTTATTTTGCCTTGCATGACTATATGCTCAGGGCTTCTTTTTTCAGGATACCTGTTTTTCCCTACTGCTGGAAACAGAAACACTCATCTACAGTTAAGTGGCCACTAAAACTGTTCTGACAGTATTCCCAGGTTACCACTGCTTTACTTGGTGATGAATCCACTAACAACTTTTTAACCACCTCTTTGTATCACTTGCTATCACGTGATATACATCCTTCTTGAAACACTCTTTCCTTTGGGCTCTAAGACACCATCCTCTCCTGATGTTTCTCATGCTTTTCCCTAGCTGTGCATTCTTAGGAACCTCTGCAGATATCTGTTTCTTTGCTGGGCATATCCCATAAATGTAGAACTCATCTTTTTGTTCATCTTCTGCATCTAATAAATCACACGTCTTGTTGATTTTATTTCCTAAATGCTTTTTGTACTTGTTCATTTATCTCCATCACCACTGATCCTGTGTTTGTCCCAGAAAACATGATCACAATATTGCAACAGTCTTTTAAGTGGTGTCTAGGTCTCTGGCCCATTCTTCTAGAGGAATTGTTCAGAAACAAACCTGATCAAGCTAAGTGCCTGCTTAAAATCATGGTTTTCAAGGCCCTTTGTGATCTAACCTACTCACTTCTCCTATCTCATTGTGTCCACCCATAGTTTTCTTTTTGGGCCATATCTATAATGGCATTGTCTCTCCTGCATCTGGCCTTTGCAGGTACTACTCACCTGTGTCCTGGGAACACTGTTCCTTGCTCTCCCCGCTTTGGAACCTGGTTAATTCTTATTCCTCCTTTGCATCTCTCCTCTAATAATATGTCCCCTTCAGACTATCTCTGACTCCTTTCATGCTTTATGGATGAATTTCTTATTATAATTTTCTGAATGCATGTTTTTTCCTTGCATTCTCTCTGCCATGTAGCCATTTGAGCATGTTCACCATATCTGGAGAGTCAGTAAATGGAACTCAACTCAGTGCACTGTCTCTGCATTCACCTCATGGACAATGTGTTACACATTCTACTCCCTTCCATATTGCCTATCCTTAGCTAGTAGAGTTCAATTAATTGAGATAGTTGCTTTGTGTTTCTTTATTTCCAGCATGTTGGCAAATGATGTGGTTGTGTAGAGACATAGTAGAGAATCTGTGCTGAGAGCATATTTTCTTGTTTGTCTTTGAAGGAACACCATTTTTGGCTGTTTGCCCTTGGCATTCATCTCCCCCTGTTAAATGGGGTGCTGCACTGCAGTCAGTAAATTAGTAATTGTTTCAGTCTCTCAGTTTGGGGACAGTCTTCATGATGTGGTCACATACAGACTCATGCCAAGAGGATGAGGTCATGTGCTTGAACATATTCATTTTTTAAATTTGAGCCTTTTCTTTCCTCATCCAGAGAATCCAAGTCATTTAGTTCTTGGCCTGTACTACCCATATGATGGTTGATTTGTTAAAGCCGTATATCATCTTACCAATTAGACTGTAGAGTTTTCAAGGGCAATGAGCATGTCTTAGGGTTTTCACTTAATGACCACTTAACAAATTTTTGAATCTTTGCATTTTCACACTTGATAAACTTTTGAGATAAAGAGCATGAAGTATTTGTCAAATTATTCCATGCAATAAAAAATACAAATTTTACCTGTTAGTAAATACCTGCCATATTCTAGGTACATGGATACCTGACTTCATTTCAGCCTCCAAATAAGTCTGTGAGGTATTATCCACATCCAACAGATAAGGAAACTGAAGCTTAGAGAGCTGAGTTACTTGCACAAGGTCACATAGCTGTGGCCAGAATTGAAACTGAATGTGACTGATTTCAAAACCTGTGCCCTATGGTTAAAAGATTTTCCCACAGACCCTTTTTTAAAAAAAAAGTATTTTCCAAGCACAGTTTATAAAGACAAATTCAGAATTGGTCCACTGAAGCAAGGAGTTAAGCCTACCCTCGATTGCCCCTTTCCTCACTTCCCACAGTGACTCACGGGACAGAGGCATGGCTTTACCATAGGTCCACAGTGTAAAGTTGGAACACCCCTCACTATTCCTTGTCACCTCTTTACCCTGACCATGTCTTATTTGAATGAGGAGGAGATTGTACTGAAATTATGACACCACATCTTATTCTTTCCTTCATACTTTCCTTATGAAGAGAGAGTATTTTATGAAATAATTTCTATGCAACTGCTTTAGCCAAGTGCTGTAGGTAGCTCATGATAATTTGAATAGCAGTACAGATTTTGTTTCCATCATCAGGGGTTTCAAGCAAAAACCATATTTGCATTTCCCAATAGTGAAGAATACCTGGAGAAACCACTGAAAAATGGTAATTCCCTGAAAATGAAATTTAGGTGATTGCAAAGATGTAGTACAGCATCCGGAAAAGCCTATCTATGACAACAAACTGGTTTACAAAAGAAACCAACAAATTGACTTCTCCCAGTTTCAGCCTATGTGAATGGAATGCAATTTATGATGTGTATCTGACATTGGATCTTCACTGGTAGATTTCAGTCACTTTTAAGTTAGTCTGAAGTAAAGATAGAAGTCAGGAGCTAAATGTCCAAGCTGTGGGTAAGGATCCTGGAATCACAACACAGCAGGGAACAATCAAGATATGGGTGAAGAGTAGGGACTCGTTCTTGACAGATATTAAATAAGATACAGTGTGGCCTTAAAGGGCGAAAGCTAAGCCCAGTTTCTAATATTATTGATCTTATCACTTTCTTAAATGACATTTTAAGTCAAATTGTATGGTTTATGCACAAATGTACATAAGAAGATCACTTATTGTGACCCACTAGTGTATCTTCAGAAGCTTCTTTCACTCCTGATTTCATGATAAACAAATAATTGCAGAAAAACACTCATGTGACTGGGGTAAGACATGTCTGAGAAAACAGTAACTAATATGAACTAAAGGTATGAAAGTTATTTAAAAGAAGAATGCTACTTCCAAGACTTATGGCTTTAAGATGCATAACCTATGTGATTACAAACAAGTCTCTAACCACTCTGATACACATTCTTCTCTTCAAAAATGAGGGTATTTGGAGACTAGTAATGAGAGGGTGATCAAAAACAAATAATGACTCTTAAAGCGTCCACTTGGAGCTATTATACTGTAACTTCCACTCTTTTCCATAGGTTACAAGTCTTATGATCAAGCCCTAAATCAGTGAGGCAGAGGAGTATATTCTGCTTTCATGGAAAGCTTAACAAGGGCTTTTAAGGGAATAATTGTGAACAAGCAGCATCCACTACACTTCCCTATAAGATAAAAATTGTTGAAATGTTTGTGTGTAGCTTTCATAACATAGTTGACCTGAATTTTGATGGACACATAGATGTTCGCAGTGCTAAAAATGTTTTGATTTTTCATTCATAAATATATCCCCCCTCTACAAAAGGTCCTATAATCCTCAACCAAAATATCCATACTTTATTTTTTTCTAAGTATTATGTATTAACAAGATCAGTTTCAGAGATCTGGTTCTATAGTTTTAGCAGTAATACTGTTTTCCAAGTTTACTTAGAAACCTATCAGTGGGAGACCAGTTCCAATTAATACATATTTTCACCATTCTGCTTTCTTTTTTTTATTATTATTTATTTATTTATTTATTTATTTATTTATTTACAATTTATTTTGGTATCATTAATCTACAGTTACATGTGCAATATTATGGTGATTAAACTACCCCCTTCATCAGGTCCCCCCCACCAACCCCATTACAGTCACTGTCCATCAGCATAGTGAGATGCTATAGAGTCACAACTTGTCTTCTCTGAGTTGAACAGCCCTCCCCGTGCCCCTGCTACCTTAGAGTTGTACAGCCCTCCCCGTACCCCCGCTACCTTATGTCTGCTAATCGTAATACCCCTTTTACCCTCTTATCCCTCCCTTCCCACCCATTTTCCTCAGTCCCTTTCCCTTTGGTAACTATTAGTCCGTTCTTGGGTTCTGTGAGTCTGCTGCTGTTTTGTTCCTTCAGTTTTTTTCTTTGTTCTTATACTCCACATATGAGTGAAATCATTTGATACTTGTCTTTTTCGGCTTGGCTTATTTCACTGACCATACTACCCTCTAACTCCATCCATGTTGTTGCAAATGGTAGGATTAGTTTTCTTCTTATGGCTGAATAATATTCCATTGTGTATATGTACCACATCTTCTTAATCCATTCATCTACTGATGGACACTTAGGCTGTTTCCATTTCTTGGCTATTGTAAATAGTGCTGCAGTAAACATAGGGGTGCATCTGTCTTTTTGAAACTGGGCTGCTGCATTCTTAGGGTAAATTCCTAGGAGTGGGATTCCTGGGTCAAATGGTATTTCTATATTGAGTTTTTTGAGGAACCTCCATACTGCTTTCCACAATGGTTGAAGTAATTTGCATTCCCACCAGCAGTGTAGGAGGGTTCCCTTTTCTCCACATCCTCGCCAACATTTGTTGTTGTTTGTGTTTTGGATGTTGCCATCCTCACTGGTGTGAGGTGATATCTCATTGTGGTTTTAATCTGCATTTCTCTGATGACCAGCGATGTGGAGCATCTTTTCATGTGCCTGTTGGCCATCTGAATTTCTTCCTTGGAGAAGTGTCTATTCATGTCCTCTGCCCATTTCTTAATTGGTTTATTTGCTTTTTGTTTGTTAAGGTGCGTGAGTTCTTTATATATTTTGGATGTCAACCCCTTCTCAGATGCATCATTTTTGAATATATTTTCCCATACTGTAGGATGTCTTTTTGTTCTACTGATGGTGTCCTTTGCTGTACAGAAGCTTTTAAGCTTGATATAGTCCCACTTGTTCATTTTTGCTTTTGTTTCCCTTGCCCTGGGGGATATGTTCATGAAGAAGTCACTCATGTTTATGTCCAAGAGATTTTTGCCTATGTTTTTTTCTAAGAGTTTTCTGGTTTCATGACTTACATTCAGGTCTTTGATCCACCTTGAGTTTACCTTTGTGTATGGGGTTAGACAGTAGTCCAGTTTCATTCTCTTACATGTAGCTGTCCAGTTTTTCCAACACCAGCTGCTGAAGAGGCTGTCATCTCCCCATTGTATATCCAAGGCTCCTTTATCAAATATTAATTGACTATAAATGTTTGGGTTAATGTTTGGATTTTCTATTCTGTTCCAATGGTCCGTGGGTCTGTTTTTGTGCCAGTACCAAATTGTCTTGATTACTGTGGCTTTGTAATAAAGCTTGAAGTCAGGGAGCGTAATTCCCCCTGTTTTAATCCTCCTTCTCAGGATTGCTTTGGCTATTCGGGGTCTTTTCTGGTTCCATATGAATTTTAGAATTATTTGTTCCAGTTCATTGAAGAAAGCTGTTGGTAGTTTGATAGGGATTGCATTGAATCTGTAGATTGCTTTAGGTAGTATAGCCATTTTGACAATATTTATTCTTCCTAGCCAAGAGCATGGATGCATTTCCATTTGTTAGTGTCTTCCTTAATTTCTCCTAAGAGTGTCTTGTAGTTTTCAGAGTACAGGTCTTTCACTTCCTTGGTTAGGTTTATTCCTAGGTATTTTATTCTTTTTGATGCAATTGTGAATGGAATTGTTTTTCTGATTTCTCTTTCTGTTAGTCCATCATTAGTGTATATGAAAGCAACAGATTTCTGTGTGTTAATTTTGTATCCTGCAACTTTGCTGAATTCAGATATTAGTTCTAGTAGTTTTGGAGTGGAGTCTTTAGGGTTTTTTATGTACAGTATCATGTCATCTGCAAATAGTGACAATTTGACTTCTTCTTTACCAATCTGGATGCCTTGTATGTCTTTGTTTTGTCTGATTGCCGTGGCTAGGACCTCCAGTACTATGTTGAATAACAGTGGAGAGAGTGAGCATCCGTGTCTTGTTCCCGATCTTAGATGAAAAGCTTTCAGCTTCTCACTGTTAAGTATGATGTTAGCTGTGGGTTTGTCATATATGGCCTTTATGATGTAGAGGTACTTGCCATCTATACCCATTCTGTTGAGAGTTTTAATCATGAATGGATGCTGAATTTTGTCAAATGCTTTTTCAGCATCTATGGAGATGATCATGTGTTTTTTGTTCTTCTTTTTGTTGATGTGGTGGATGATGTTGATGGATTTTCGAATGTTGTACCATCCTTGCATCCCTGGGATGAATCCACTTGATCATGGTGTATGATCCTCTTGATGTATTTTTGAATTCGGTTTGCTAATATTTTGTTGAGTATTTTTGCATCTACGTTCATCAGGGATATTGGTCTGTAATTTTCTTTTTTGGTGAGGTCTTTGCCTGGTTTTGGTATTAGAGTGATGCTGGCTTCATAGAAAGAGTTTGGAAGTATTCCCTCCTCTTCTATTTTTTGGAAAACTTTAAGGAGAATTGGTATTATTTCTTCTCTATATGTCTGGTAGAATTCAGAGGTGAATCCATCAGGTCCGGGGGTTTTGTTCTTGGGTAGTTTTTTCATTACCGATTCAATTTCGTTGCTGGTGATTGGTCTGTTTAGTTTTTCTGTTTCTTGCTTGGTCAGTTTTGGAAGTTTGTATTTTTCTAAGAAGTTGTCCATTTCTTCTAGGTTTTGCAGCTTGTTAGCATACAGATGCTTATAATATTCTCTTATAATTCTTTGTATTTCTGTGGGGTCCTTCGTTATTTTTCCTTTCTCATTTGTGATTCTGTTTATGTGTGTAGATTCTCTTTTTCTCTTAATGAGTCTTGCTAGGGGTTTATCTATTTTGTTTATTTTTTCAAAGAACCAGCTCTTGGTTTCATTGATTTTTTCTATTGTTTTATTCTTCTCAATTTCATTCTGCTTTCTTAATTGTAATTCATTTGACTATTTGGGAAAAAAATCACTTACCTACCTAGTTATTGCAACATCAGCCCACCAATGTATTGTAGAATTTAGAGCAAGACAAGTGGCAGACAGTTCATTCCGATTAACAACATTCCCAGCATTCTCATAATAATGAATCCATATAAGAGACTAATTTGAAATATTCCCTCAGTGTTTAATGTAAAACAATGCCCTTTGAAAGACTGCACTCTTAATATAAATAACAAATGAGGAAGGGTGAGTTTCCTGAATGAAATTAATAATTTATTTGCCAGTCCCTTCTTGAAAATACTTGAAAAAATGTAAATTGCTGGCATCATTTTTCGTATTTGTAAAGGCCATGCTGGATGCCAAATAAGACTCATAAGCTATGAACATAGGCCCTGAAAGCATCTCAAGGGAAGTACCAGTTCATCTTCTAGAAAGTCCTATGTAACAGGTTTTTTATAGATACTAACAGACATCCCAGGGACTAGAGGGTGGGGGAAATAGACACATTGATCATTCCATCCCTGCTGAGGTGGGACTCACTGTTCAGAGTATGCCTTTACAAAATACAATCTCAAATTGAGCTGCTTCTGCTGGCTTGCTTATGTGACCCTGGGCCAATGTCTGTCTCCCTGGAACTTAGTTTCCTCATCCTGGTTTTGACATCAGAACACCTCCGATATTTGACCAACTGTATGAAGCATTCTTTCCGAACTTCAGCTTCCTTTGTATACAACAAAAATAATACTAGTATCTCCATTAAGAGGCTGTTGTGAGGGTTACAGTAACTGAGGAAGTGTATGCAAAAGCAGTTTGTAAACTTTAAAGTACTACATAAACGCTCAAGGAACATGTATCCAGCTTCAAAAGGTTGTGAGAAAAGTGTCAGTTAATCTATATCAATGAATGAATGAATGAGTGGGTAATAATTAAGATAACTTTTCCTACCCCCTTGTCCTTATTTGTGTCTTTATTATGGTAGTCTGCCATACAGTGCAGACCCTTAAGCCTCTGTCTTGCCCACTGTCTGGGTACTTAAAGGGCTTTAACCATCTATCTCTGTTTCGTGTAATGGCCACAGGCACATGGTGGATGCTCAGTACGTTGAATCCAGCTGTGGCAGATACTGCTCTGAGCACTTTACATATATTAAATCATTTAATCCTCAAGTGCTCATGGAAGAATTGCGAAAGCTTAGATGAATTCAGTGGCAGTGAGAATGGAATATAATGCTGAATTTAAGAGAATGAGTAAACAGGCCTTTTGAACAGGTTTTTAAAGCCTGCTATCCAATTCAAGGCAATAGTTGAGGTAATGCTTTATCCAGGAGACCTTTGAGAATTTATCATCTTTGAGAATTTTACTTTCTGACTTCCATGATAGGATTCTACCCTATCAAACAAAATACAGGACACAAGTTCCCAAATCCTCTGTTTTTAATTCAGTGCTTCGCAGCCTCTGGAGAAATTCTGTGTTAGGACAAAATATATTCCAGGTCCAGTTGCATGTGTAGTGAATTTGGGTAAATCACTTTCTTATGTTTTTCTCTCTGTGTAGTCTAAATTGTAGGGAATTGCAATGGCTACTTCCTTCTCAGAACAAACCACAAATAATTCATAGCCATATTAGCAACTTCCTTGGAGCAACGCTACTATATATTGTAACTATTTTATAAAGTACATATCAGCAAAAATCCTGGTTCCTGCATGACCTTAGTAGAAAGAAATGCATTTTTTAAATTGCAAGTGCAAATCTCAATATTAAATGATAATCAGACACAAAGAAATAACAAGCGATTCAGCAGGCTATCAAGAGTTTCATTAACTACTTAACATCCATTTTCAAAGTTACCAGTAGGACAACAGACCCCATGGATTCTGTGAGGGGAAGATGCCCTTTCTATCCCAAAGCTTTGACATCAAGGATAAGCTTTCCAGGTGAACACAAAGGGGAAGGTGCATATTACCATAATCCCTGAATTGACCACATGAGAAAGGATGACTCCATTTACTTCACTTACCTTCCCTGTGGGATGCCTGGGTACCTTGGAGAAGGAGCCATGGCAACGTAACTGGCATAAAAATACAGTTTAGCCTCAGGATGTCCTAGTAGTTGAAACTCCTAAAAGAGTCATCTTTTCATTATACTATGCTCCTGGGATTGGCAGAATTCCAGAGCTCCAGTCCAGTCCTTGTCTGTTTGTTGTGTTTTGTTTTGCCCTGACTGAATGTACATTGAACCCAAATAATTGGTTGGAATTGGAAAAATTTAAACACACTTGGTACCTAACATTATTAGATAGACCTCTAAAAATTCTTGGCCATCTTATTGGAGTCAAACCACTGGTTAGTGAGGTTTGCTCATTTTTTCTTCATCATCTATCTGCACAGAAAAATCTGCCTGAGGACCTCATGGTAGCATTGCTCTGATGGTAGCCTGCTAATGGGGTAACTTTCATAAAGAGCAGGGAAAGGGTATGAAGCATTGCTCATGTGTTTCAGTTGTATTTGAACAGAACTGGCATTAAACATTTTTTCATTCATAATAGACTAACTTCTGTTATTACATCTATTCCTATTCCCTATGCATTATTTATAAAGCAGTGGATAACTTCTGACTTGCCTTACAAAATATATATCTGAATAAATTCAAGTTCCAAAAAATCTTGGAATAGAAGTTAAACTCTGGATATATGAAGTGTGACTTAAAAATAAGGTGATTGATTTCATAATGTGAAGATCTGAATTCATCCATCCAAATCAGTGTCATCCTCTTTTGAGTAGTCCACATGGGAGAACATAAGCTTACTTCAGTGGTGAAGCTACTGCTCAAATAATTTATGCAACTTCATTCGTGGAGTTATCTCTGGAGCCTGTCTCACTTATTCATTTACTCATGAAACATTAATTTAGCATCTTCCGTGCTCAAGTCACCCTTTTTGTATTATTCCCGTCATTTGCAACTGGATAAGATTTTATCTTAACTAGAAACTAAAAAGTTATGTGAAGTTACTCTAATAAACATGTGGTTGACAAATATTTTTGTCTAAAACAAGGTGTAATATAATAATTACATTCTCAGGTGGCTTTCAGCTGGCTTCCAAGAAAACTCCAAACAAGGAGGTCCAAATCTGTTCTGAACACTAGCAGTAGTACTGAAATAAGTGTTGTTTTGAATCAACACCTTCATTGGATGTATAAGTCTTGCTATAAATTAAAATTAATATCTTTAATTTGCACAGAAAAAGTATAAATTATATGAGTTAAATTATTTTATACCTTCTGATTATATTTTGCAATGTGCCCCTTTGTTTCATAAAATTAACGTCTACCATTTCTGTCATCTGTTTTATTTATGATGTTAATGTAAACCAAATTCTAGAGACTTTTCTCACAGTTGTAGTGCAAGGCGTGATCATTTACTGATAACTCCAAGTCTATAAAATCCTTGCAAAGGGTCTCTGTTTCAAATTAAATTAGGACTTTTGCAAACCAAACCAATGTGATAAGTAAAGCTTCAAAATTATGCCTTTAATTCCACAGACTCGGGATCAATGCTTTGTTCTGAGATGATACAATATTCTTAAACAGGAACGTCTTGCTTTATTGCCAGTATCTACTGTTAACTTATGACTGGATTGTTTTTGTTGGGTACATTTTCACCAGCATGGTTGCTAATCCTCTTTGAAACTTTAAATTATGTTAACGTTATTTTCTCCCATGAGCAGCTGAAAGATGTAATTTGGTTGTCTTTGATTATATTTTTCTTTCCCACATATCAAATCATTTGTCAGTATGTCAACACTAAAACTATTAATGCTGTTTGTTGAAATACCAGGAGTATTAATAGTTCTATTAAAATGAGGTGGGTTATAAATACTCTCAGAGCTGATCAATGCAGCATATCATTATGGAAGGAAATCCAGCTGGCTGAAGAAATGATGCATATTCTTTGCAAACACTGCATGTAGCAGAATGACTGAGGTTGATTTCACTTGCAGCCAAAGCTGTGCATTTCCAATTCTTCAAGAAATAAAAGTTCCAACAGAGTGTAGAACATAGATATTCTGTGAGTAAATGGCAGGAGTTCTGTATTTTTTGTTCTTACCAGTTAGAATAATCTGGCTATAAAGCCCTGTGGACTTCCTAGTACAATGCAGAAAGTTCGTCACAACTAGAGAAAGGATGAAAATCAAAGTAAAAAGGTACAACTTCATCACTGAAGACATGCTGTGATGACTTCTTACCAGAATAATAAAGAAAGGACAGGGTACCCACTAAATGCATAGGTTGTAGAGGTAGACTGCCTGAATCTGAAACCTAGTTCTGTCATTGATTAGTTATGTGACCTTTAGCAGATTTATCTCACTTCTCTGCACCTCAGTTTCATCATCTATGAAATGGAAATGATAATAATATCTTCATCCAGGATTGCATGAGTTCATACATGTAAGCACTTGGTGCTTGGTGTATGTAGTGAATGCTCTAATTACTAAGTGTCATTGAGGTAGTTATTTTGTTTTTAGCTAATTACATGGCTTCTTTTGGAAATTGTTCTTCATTTTATGTTTTGCTGCTGGTGGTCTGGTTCGTATATATATTATTTGAATAGGAATTTTTTGAAAAATTTAAGTGTTATGTTTGGTTAGTTGACCTATAAGGTTTCTTCAAACTCTGAGATTTAATGATACTTTAATTCTGGAAAATGTGCATATGTCAAAATATCATGTATGCCCCAGGAGTAATTAACCTGTTATTAAAGATAATTACAATAATCAATAAAAATGCCAGCTCTGAAATTAGGTTAATAAACTACCTACAATTATCAGATACTTTAGCAGTTATGTTAGGACAGAGCTTGTTTTTTTTATAATGCAACTCAACATCAAATGTGAGAGGATGGACATGTTCATTTGTCCAAAACTGTAAATATTTAGTTCTCCTTGAAAGAATTGGGCAGCCCATAACTAAAGGAAAAAAACAACTAAATATAGCAGAAAAACAAACCAAGAAATAAAAAAATGTATTTATTTTGGTATAAAAATTACAAAACTAATTTCAAGAACAATATGAAGACTATGTTTATTAGAAGTATAATATATTCTAAGTACTTGATATTTTAAAGCAGTCCAGTGTAAACTTGGAAATTATCGTATTTAATACTACAATTCTATTTCTCAAATCTGCCCCTTCCTATCTATCCACCCACTAAGCCACAAATAAAGTGATCATTTAACTACTAGGAGCAAGTAGACAGAATAATTAACATTTGGATTCAGAGTCACACATTATACTAGTTGTATGATATTGTCAATTAATCTCTCTGTGCTGTGGTTAACATATTTTTCCAATGGGGAAAATAATATCCATCTTGTCAGAGTTTTTAAGTATTCATTAAAATACCACAGATAAAACACTAGCTCCAGACACAATGTAAATGTTCAATAGAAGGTATTGGTTTGCTGTAAAAGCAGAAAAGGAATATGATTGATAGTGTTTTCATGGGACAGTTAGGGAAATAGCAAATGAAGGTATGGAGAGAATTCAGTAAGGTCAGAGGAAGATGATGGCCTGAGAAATCTGTGGTGTGAAGTGATCAATGCCCTGGTTTGTAACTTCTAGGAGCTAAGAGGTGATACCTAATATGTCTTTTATCCTCCACATTGCCTACTATATATTAAATGTTAAATTCCTATTGAAAGGGTAATTGAAATATCAGATTTGATGGATATGGATATACTGAAGGACAGTGAAATTGTATTTGGAGAGGGAGGTATTGAATTGATTATATTTAAATTGGAAAAATGATTTTAAGTATGAGAAGTAGGATGGGACCATGTTGGTAAGTACATAATGTGCAGTAGAAATGGGCAAAAAGGAAGAGCACAAGGATTAATTTCCTGAAGAATTAGCAACATGAAACCTTCTTTATTTCGTGTCTTCTATCAATCACCATTTCCTAGCCATTTTTCTCTTGAAACTGTTTTTAATCTGTCCCTTGCTCTCTATTTCTACCCTCAGTGTTTTCGTTGATGTTCTCATCTCTCACCTAGGCACTACAACAACCTCTTAGTTGCTCCTCCTGCCCTTAAGCTTCCATTCCCTACACTGCAGACATAGTGTGTTTTTTCTATAAGGCTAATCTTGTTGTGTCAGTTTCCTTTTGAAAATATTTTATTGGCTCTGCATGGACTGTATTATTAACCTTAAATGACAGCAGTATCAAGGTAAGGTCATGTTGGGCTTTGTTCATGTCTAAGAAAGAGACAATGAGATCATGAAATAGGATGGCATTAATGGGGATGGAGAGGAGAAGGCATATTTGAGAAATATTTGGAAGATACAGTGTTCAGAAATTAGTGACTAAATAAATGATGAGTGAGAAGGAAGAATAAATATTTGAAAGCCTAGTTGCCATCAATGGATATGGGAGTAAGAGTAGTAATAAAAGCTTGATATAGTAGAAATATCCAGCAGGCCAGTGGAAGCCTGGAACATGTTAGCATATAGTTAGTGTTAAAGCCAAAGAGTTGATGGCTGTTTTGAATAATGCTGCAATAATCATGGGATTGCAGATATCTTTTTGATATCCTGTTTTTATTTCCTTTGGATATATTCCCAGAAGTGGGACTTCTGGGTTGTATAGTAGATATATTTTTAATATTTTAGAAGAACCTTCATGCTACTTTCAGTGGTGGCTGAACCGACTTATATTCCACCAAAATTGTGCAAGTGTTCCCTTTGCTCCATCTCCTCACCAACACTTCTTCTCTCTTCTTGGTGATAGTGGTTGATAAGCCATTGTGTTTTGATTTGCATTTCCATGGTAAGTGCTGTGGAGGATCTTTTCATGTACCTGTTGGCCATTTATACGTCTTCTTTGGAAAAACATGTATTCAGTTCCTCTACCAATTTTTTAATTGGATTGTTTCTTTTTTATTGAATTTATATATTTTGAAAATTAATCCTTATCCCATATATGGTTTGCAAATATTTTCCCCCATTCTGTTGATTGCCTTTCCTTTCGTTGATTCTTTTGCTGTGCCTTTAAGTTTGGTGTAGTCTTGCTTGTTGATTTTTGCTTTATTTGATTGTGTTTTTTGGTGTCAAATCCAAAAAATCATTGCCAAGTTCAGCGTTAAGGAGCTCCTTACCTATGTTTTTTTCTAGGAGTTTTATGGTATCAGATCTCAAGTTTAAGTCTTTAATCCATTTCAAGTTAATTTTTGTGAGTGGTATAAGAGAGAGGTCCAATTTTATTTTTTTGCATGTGGTTATCTAGTTATTCCAGCATCATCTGTTGAAGAGACTATCCTTTCCCTATTGAATACTCTTGGCTTCCTTGTCAAATGTTATTTGACTGTATATGAGTCTATTTTTATGGCAGTGCCATGCTGTTTCAATCATTATAACTTTGTAATATAGTTTGGAATTGGGAAATGTGATACCTCTTGCTTTGTTCTTTCTCAAGATTGCTTTTCCTATTTGGGATCTTCTGGGTTGCCTTATACATTTTCAGATGGCTTTTTCTATTTATGTGAGTGTGCTATTGGAATTTTCATAGGGATTGCTTTCAATCTATAGATGGCATTGAGTAATATGTATATTTTAATATTAATTCTTCTGATCCATGGGATATTTTTCTATTTACTTGTGCTGCCTTCAACTTTTTAAATCAATGTCTTTTGGTTTTCATGGTAGAGATCTTTCACTTCCTTGGTTAAATTTATTCCTAAGTATTTCGTTGTTTTTCATGCTACTGTTAATGGGATAGTTTTCTTTACTCATTTCTCAGATATTTCATTATCAGTGTATAGAAATGTAATTGATGTCTTTATGTTGATTTTTTGTTGTTTTTAGTATTTTCTATATATAAGATCATATCATTGGCAAATAGTGACAATTTTATTTCTTCCTTTCTGGTTTGAATGCCTTTTATTTCTTTATCTTGCCTGACTGCTGTATTTAGGACTACCAGTATTATGTTGAATAAGAATGGTGAGAGTGAACATCCTTATCTTGCTCCTGATCTAAGAGGAAAAGCTTGCAAGCTTTCACCATTGAGTGTGATGTTAGCTGTGGGTTTGTCATGCACTGGACTTTTAAAAATATTACATACATTAACTAGTTTAATGTTCCCAACAATCACATGACATACTTTAGATAACACTAATTTACAAATGATGAAACCAAAGCATTATAGAGTTTAAGTAATTTGCCCATGGAATACATAACTGCTAAGTGCTTTATTACTTTTCATCTTTGTTATACTGTATTTATGTCTCTCTTTTCATGGCCTTTATTATGTTGAGGTATGTTCTTCTTTTCCCAATTTGTTGAGGGTTTTTATCATGAAAGGATGTTGTATTTTATCAAATGATTTTTGTATGTATCTGTTGAGATGATCATATGATTTTTTATCTTTCATTCTATTAGTATGCTATATCACATTTATTGATTAATGCTTATTGAACCATCCTTGAATCCCACATATAAACCCCACTTGATCATGGTTTATGATACTTTTAATGTGTTGTTGAATTTGGTTTGCTAATAGTTCCTTTTCTTTTTGTGTCCTTATCTTGCTTTGGTATCAGAGTAATGCTGGCCCCATGAGTTTTGGAGTGTTCCCTCCTCTTCAGTTTTTTGGAGTTTATCCATTTTAGGTTATCCAACTTGCTGGTTTATAATTGTTCATAACAATCTCTCATGATCTTCGGTGGGTCTGTGGTATCAGTTGTAATGTGTCCTCTATCATTTCTGATTATAATTATTTATTTGGTTCCTCTATTTTTTCTTAGTTATTCTAGGTAAAGGTTTGTCAATTTTGTTTATATTTTTTAAAAAACAGCTTAGTTTCATTCACCTTTTTTATTGCTTTTTTCTGATCTCTATTTCATTTATTTCCACTCTGATCTTTGTTATTTCCTTCCTTCTGCTAAGTTTGTTCTTTTTTTTTCTAGTTTCTTGAGTTGTAAAGTTAGGTTGTTTGAGTATTTCTGTTCTCTTAATATATATATTTATCACTGTAAACATCCTTCTAAGAAGTACTTTTGCAGCATTCCACAGATTTTGTTGTGCTGAGTTTCCGTTTTCATTCATTTTGACATGTTTTCTAATTTTGATTTTTATTTCTTCTTTGGTATGTTGGTTGTTGTAGAGTATTCTTTTTAGTATCCACATCCACTTTCTTCTTGTTCTTATTTCTATTTTTTTTACCATTGTGGTAGGAAAAGATACTTGATATGATTTCAGTCTTCTTAAATTTGTTAAGACTTGTTTTGTGGTTTATCATATGATCTGTTCTGGTGAATGTTCCATGTGTGCTTGAGAAGAATGTATACTCTGCTGCTGTTCGATGGAATATTCTATATATGTCTGTTAAGTCTACTTGGTCTAATGTATGGTTCAAGTCCAATGTTTCTTGTTGATTTTTTATCTGGATGATCTATCTGTTGCTGAAAGTGGGGTACTGAAGTACTCTATACTATTATATTGTGCATTACTTCCTTAGATCAGTTAGCATTTCCTTAATATATTTAGGTGCTCTGATATTGGGCATGCATATATATTTATGATTGTAATATTTTCTGGATGAATTGACCACTTTCTCATTCTATAATAACCTTTATCTCTTATTACCACTTTTGTCTTAAAGTCTATTTTGTCTGATAAACGTGTAGCTATCCTTGCTTTCTTTTGGTTCCCACTTACATGGAATAACTTTTCCCATCCCTTCACTTTGCACCTATTCATGTACTTAATCTGAAGGGAGTCTCCTGTAGGCAGTATATAGTTCAGTCTTGTTTTTTATTAAATCCATTCAGCCACTCTGTTCCTTTCTATTGTAAATTTGATCCATTTACCTTTAGAGCTATTAATTGATATATAAGGACTTACTGTCATCTTATTAATTACATTATAACTATTTTGTACTTCCATTGATTTTTTCCCTTCCTTTATGCCTAACTTTATGAATTGCTCATTTTCCATGGTTGTGTTCTCTGATTCCCCTCTCTTATCTTTTGCAAATGCATAATAGGCATTTCCTTTGTGATAACCAGGAGGCTTACATAAAACACTTCATACATAAAACAGTCCATTTTAAGCTGATAGCAACTAAGTTCAATTGCATATAAAAGCTCTACACTTTTACTCCCCCCTTTTATGTTTTTGATATCACAGTTACCTCTTTTTATATTGTGTATTCTTTAACAAATTATAGTAGTGATAGTTATTTTTAATATTATTTTTCTTCAACATTTACATTAGTGTTAAATGGTTAATAACCTTCATATTACAGAAATTAAGTTTTGTAGATCTGACTGTATATTTACCTTTACAAAAGTATTATATATTTTTATGTTACTAATTAGCCTCTTTTCACTTGAACTTGAAGAATACCTTTCAGCATTTCTTGCAAGGCAGGAATAATGGAGATGAACTCCCTTGACTTTTGTTTGTCTGGGGAAGTCTTTGTTTCCTCTTTTATATATGAAGGATAACTTTGCCAGAGGTTTGCTTTTTCACATTTGAGGTATCAGATACCTCCTAAAATTTTTACTTGCCATCTTCAGGTGGGAAATATCTTTCATTAGTCCTTGCTTACATCTGGGACTTTCTCCTCCCTTTGATGGATAGGCCTGCTCCACCCTTCTTGCTTCCTTTTCTGGCCAAATTCTTAAGCTTGTATGGTTCTCTGGTTCTTATGAATCTCCAGGCTGGCTGCTGGAAACCTCTTTTTTTTCCAGAAGGTGGCACAATAGCTCAAGTTGTAGTTTCTCTCTTGCCCAAAGACCTGTTTTCTGAGGGATTTCCTGTTTACCAGAGCTCACTCTCACTGCCCCATTCAGGACTACACACAAGGACCTGAGCACAGAGTGGGGGTAGGTGTGAGTTTAGAGATTGAGGAATTGGGGGTGTCCACGTCTCAGGTTGGGGATCCTTGGGTGAGGTTCTCCCAGTGGCTAGTGGACAGGCTTTCTGCTGGAGTCCTGAAATCAGTCAGCAGGTATTCCATCTTTTAATGCTATTTGATATTTTTATCTTTTTCCTGATCTCCCTTCTCCCACTCATTGGAGGTCCTACCTCAATACTTTGGGTGCTGCTGGAGAGAAATGGGCTTCTCCAGCAGTGTCCCACACAGCTGGAATAGCCAACAGTCACTCACTTCTCTCCCTTCCCCCCATAGAAGTTTCTGCCACCTACTTCATATTTGCACTATGCCACCTCGGGGAAGGGGCAGCACTAGTTCCTCTTACCATCTCCACTGTGTCCAAACTCTTATTTTTTTCCAACAGAGTGCTATAATCTCTTATTATGAAGGCTGGAATTGCACAAAGGTTTTCTCATCCACAGGTGTCTGCTCAAATCAGCACTTTCCTAGTTCTCCTCAACTGTGACTGAGAGGTTTTAGCTGGTTCACAAGCTCCTGCTGGTTGTGCAGCCATATTGTGGTCTGTCTGCCTAATACCTGATACAGAGGGAGGTAAGACTCTTCCTAGGTCCTTTGGAGTAGTCCTGGGTCCAGCAACTTCCACACAAGTACTTTTGTTTGTGGACATATGTCAAATTTAGTTGTTAAAAAGAAGAGATAAAAAGCAGGGACATCTTATGCTGCCAGGATGCTGACATCACTCTCCCTAGAATGCAATCTTTAAGTGGTTGTCTGCTCTCCAAAGCCGAGGGATGCCTAGAGCTGAGGAAAACTGATGTAGGGGGAGAACGTGGGATGAGCGTCCAGCCACGCCAACTTCTGGGAGGATCAATAATAGCACAACTGTGAACCATTATTTATTTTTTGACAGTGCATAATTTCAGGCTGCCATAACAAAAATACCATAGATTGGGTGGCTTAAAAGATGCAAAGTTATTTTTTCACAGTCCTAGAGGCTGAGTCCCAGATCACAATTCCAGCATGGTTGGGTTCTGGTGAGAGTTCTCTTTGTGGTTTGCAGATGGCCACGTTCTTGCTGTGTGTTCATGCAGCATTTCCTTGGTACATGGACTTGGGCTGGGAGAGAGAAAGAGAGAAAGACATCTCTTCCTCTTGTAATAAGGCCACTAATCTTTGTGACCTCGTCTAACCATAATTGTTGCACAAAGGCCCCATATCCAAATGCTATCACATTAGGGGATAGGACTTCAACATATGATTTTTGGAGGAGACACAATTCAGTCCATAACAGACAGTAGTAATCATGTACTAGTTAAGGGGCTGTATTTTATTGTTAGATAGTTGAATTGAAGATTTTATTTTTTTAATTTACTGGCAATGAAAAGTATCACTTTCTTTTTAAATTTTACAGCGATGAGGTTGAAGCTAAAATACTTCACATTGTGCTAAGCACCTGGTTACTTCCATAAATGTTAGTTGTATTTAGTATTACTACTAGGAATTTTTGAGGAAAGCTATGTACTGTGGCATTATTCTTGAATGTGGAGATTGTTGGGGCCTTCTGAATATATTCCTTGAAAATGTCAATGAATTCTTCTGTCTGGATGTCATTTGGCTGGTTGGTCAAGCTCTTCTATTCTGTGTTGAAAGATATAAAACCATATTTGCATGCATTGCTCATACAAATGTTGGGCAAAGTGTGTTTGACAAATCTGTGTTTTTGTAAAAGAGTCATTAGTGTTGATAATAACAATTATGGATAAAAGAAAAAAAAGTAAATAGGAATTCATTACATTGAATTTTTATTTTTTTAATTCAAAGGAATTACTACCTGCATTCATTAAAGTGTTGACAAAACAAGTGTTATGTTTCAACTTTGAAAATTGAAAATATTCTGTGCTTTTGAATAAATTATGCAGAAGTGGACAAGATGGATATATTTTAAATTATCCTATTTCAGAAACAAGTTTGTTCTAGTCTCTTATTCATACAATTGTGTTTTTTCTAATCATGTTGTTTATATTTAAGATTATACCTCAATTGTATGAATGACAATGGATGAGACATTTCCTTTTGTTACCTGTGAAATGACAATAGATAATTTGATTAAAAGTAAATCTCACATACTCAAATTTTGCTATTTTTCCAGAGAGAGCTTTACAGAGCAGCCAGGAATGCTTGTTTTGTATATGCTTTCTGTCAAATATTTTGGGTAGATAAATTATACCCACTTTTAAAAATTATCTAAATCATCTGTTTCAAGGTCTTTTGTACATTAGTGCTAAAAATGATGACAGGTAAAACATAGAGTAGTTATGGGCTATTTATAAAGGGAAAATATTTTAGGTTCAAATAACTAAAATCATAAATCTCCCAAAGATTAAATAATAGTATACAGTAGTCCCCCCTTATCAATGGGGGACACATTCTAAGACCCCTAGTGGGTGCCTTAAACCACAGATAATACCAAACCCTATATACTATGTTTTTTCCTATACATACATACCTATGGTAAAGTTTAGTTTATAAATCAGGCACAAGAGATTAACAATAACTAATAATAAAATAGAACAATTATAACAATATACTATGATAAAAGTTATGTGAACATGATCTCTCTCAAAATGTCATTGTATTGTATTCACCCCTTTCTTGTGATGATGTGAGACGATAAAATGCCTACATGATGAGATGAAGTGAGGTGAATGTTATAGACATTGTGACATAGTGTCTGAAAATGCATGAAAATGCATCAGAAGAAGGATCATCTGCTTCTGGCCGTTTGTTGACTGTGGATAACTAAAACCATGGAGAGCAAAACCATGGATGGTGGGGGGGACTATGTGTAAGCTAAAAAATCAAAATAAAGCACTATGCAGTTTCAGCTAGACTATAAGTCTAAGCTATGGCCTTAGACATATAGAAACTATGTAACTTACAGGAATATTTTAAAAGACATCTAATATCATGGGAAAATGGTGATAGTGTATTGTATTAAAAATTCCTATAAAATATCCTATAAAATAGAATGAGATCCCAATTTGTGGGAAAAATGTAGGTATGCAATACATTCAGGTCTAGAAAACTATGGGAACACATACAACCATGTCAGTTACCATCTTTGGGTCATTAAGCTACAGGTATTTTCTTTAATATTTTTCTCAGTATTACTTTTATAACCAGGGGTAAAAGTTATACTTTTTAAAATTTAAAGTAGAAATCATATATAGAAAAGCCTAGTATCTGTTACAAAGATATGGTGATCCTGTCCCCTAATATTCAATGTTAGCTAGCTTTGTAATGGGGTTCACTACCAGTAGAATACTTTAATGCTGCAGCAATAGAAATAGCTTTCATAGGAATTTTTCAGTAATTCTCTAATGTCTTGGGAGAAACATGGCAAGGTCATAAAATGGAATTACAGATTTAGGGTTTTTCCATTTCCATTCTCTACAGTATGAAAATAATGAGTTGCTCACAAGCCTTAAAGACATTCCTGAATGTTTTGAATCTTTTCTCAAGTAGAATTGCAACACAGACTACAATGGAAACAGTTTGGATATAGAGAGAATAATGATATCTTCTCATTTTCACGTGTTAATTATCACCAGTGCTTGATTTAGAAATGCTATGGCAATTTGAAAGGCAATTATAGATCACATGGATGCAGGCTTTTCCTGATAAAACCTATGATGGTTTCATGAGTCAATAAAGCCCTAAATCATCTTGAAAATTTTTGAAAAAACAAAACAGCAAAAAATTTGCTGTAGCTGAAGAACCTCATTGAGGTTGTTGTTGACAGTTTCTCCTTTGGGGTATAATTTTGATATTGTGTTTCTTCTCTGGTTTGTCATTAATACAGAAGTTAAGCACCTTCTTATCATTTAAAATTGGACATTTGACTTGGCAGCAGTACATGGAATGGATGGACTAGCATTAGGGACACTGATGACAAGAATTACTCTCTATTCTTTGCAGGCACCTCCTAGTCCACCAGTACAGTTATCTTTCTAACAAGGGAAATTCGTTTTTCTGCCGTGGTTTTTGTGAGTGTCCATGAGTACCCCTACATATCTTTCTAAATTCTCTGAAGACATCTCTCTAACAATACAGTGAACATGTGGCTGGTACTATTGTCAAATACATTGCACCATAGTCTGGGGAATATGCGTTCTTATAATTCTTTATGAAAACTTTATGATTTGTGTATCGTAACTTTTCCATCATTTCTCTCATTCTTTATCACTCCTCAATGATTACTGAGAGTGCCTGGAAACCATTATTTGGAAGTTCTTTCAATGACCTAGGATAAAATTTTTCATCTCAGGAACTTAAAGGAAAATAATTTCTCAAAACAGGGGATTTCTGAGAATATACATAAAGAGATGCAAAAACATGTTAGAGGATAGTTATAGAGTGAATAAAATAGCATAATTATGAAATAAATGTGCAGAAAAATATATATGCAGTATCTTTCTGTTATGTTTTTATGCTGTTCCAAAATAAAATTTGAGTTAAAAGTGAAGAAAATCTTCCCTGCTGAGAAACCTGAAAGGAACATTTATTTCATTATCTAAATGTTATTTTCATACGATTAGGAGACTATATCTACACGTATATGTTTTATATGCTGAAAAATGTTGAAAAGTTGTTTATTTACTTTGTGCATCAGTTCCTGTGTCTGTATAATGGAAATAATAATACGTCCTCCCAGAGTTGCTCTAATGACTAGATAATTTGTTAAGACCTCTGGCAAAATAATTTAGACTTAGTTTAAAGCTGAATGCCAAAAAAAAAAAACAACCCTGAGATTTGCATTTAAAAAATTTTTTCACATAATCAAGTATTTTAGCACCTTAATATTTAAAATATTTTATTAGGATTTTATCTTAGAACATCTCATATTCCTGACATAATATTCTTAAAGAAGTACTAATTTTGCTTATACTTTGGAAGAACTATTGATTTCTAAATTATTTCTTCTGACTCCTCTGCTGACATTTATAAGAAAGACTTGAAAAACAGCATAAATTATTTAAACTACTACAACATCAAAATATTGTTAAAGCACACCAGGAGGTTCTTTTTAGGTGCTGACACATTCCTTCCACTATCCAAATCTGCTTCTCCTTTGAGATTATCTGAGACTGTAAATGTCGCCTTTCCTGGAATAGTAAATACTTTAGACAGAAAATAGGAGTTTCATTGGTGCCCTTCTGAGTGGCTCTTGTACTCCCTTATAAGTGTGTCTGTCATCAGGGTCACAGCCAGCCTAGGACCACCTTCTGTGGAACAAATGGGCAAAGTAGACTCCTATACCAGCTCAGACTCACGATAGGAATCCCAGTTCGCCTTTACTGGTGTTGCCTTGTATTTCAGTCTTTATATACATTTTTGTTGCTCTCACTAGATTGTCCATTTTGGGGGAGACTCAAACAGAGATCCCCCTATGTTTCCTTTTATCTACCACAACTTCTGGAACAGTATTTGAACAATGTAACATTAAAAACTATAGGAAGTTAGTGAATGGTAGAGTCAGAAACCACTTATCAGAGAGGACTCTGAAGACTTTCTCAACTCTAGATTCCAAGGTTTACTCAAGCTTGGGCCTGCCCATCTCTGCATCTATGGGTTGGTTTAACTTTCATTCTATGATGAGAATAGCCCCTATCAGACTAAAAAAGTAAGAGAACAACTAAGAGGTGAAATCTCAAGTCTAGCCTATTATATTTTTAATATTGATTCTGATGTGGCCACGCAGGATTCATCTAGGTAAAATTTTACTTCTATAGAAATGATGTCATTTTACTTAAGTCACTTCCATTTGTTTCAGTTATAGATATTCATTCTGTATAATTCAGGAGTGTTTTAGAAATACAACCTGAGGGCTGTGAACATGTAGGACTTAGGACTAGCCCAAAGGGGGCAGATCATGAATAATTCCTCTGGAAAACTGTTCTTAACCCCTCAAACTAGGTTAGACTCCCTATATTATATGCTCTCATAGCATCACTTATATTTTTGGGTAACATTTTACTTTATTTTATGCTGCAAAATGTATTATTGTTTCCATTTGGTCCACACCCTGGGATAGGGATCCAGAGTAGTTAAAAAAGTGCCTGGTGGCTGGAGAGATGCTTAGGCAGAAGCCCTGATGCCAGGAAGATAAAAAGGGCCTTTCAAAGGCTGCTATGCTCCAAGGGCTCCTACCTGTGCCCTTGGAGGGTTCCTAGCTTGGAGACTGGCCAGCCTGTCAAGGTTAATCCAGGTGGTCACTAATCTTGACGAGTTTCACTTCTTCATCTAGGCAAATAGCTGTCCAGGAGGTCAGAGAGGGGAAGTCTGTGAGGGCAGAACCCAGGATGTCCAGATCCAAAAGGGCCTGGTTTATGTTCTTCTCCAGGGCCATGACAGCCTCTGTGGTATCCAGGCTGCCACTTCATTCATCTTTTCACAGTTTCTGCCCATCCTGGGAAAGGGCATAGTTGCTGCACTGGTTTTGCATCTTCCAGAGATGCTCAGCATCTTTGCACTTCTGGACTCCTCTCTTGTATAAGTAGTCCATGGTTGCCTTTAAATAGATGCCCAGAGTGTGGTAGATATAGGAGATCTACAAATGCAGGTTGACTATGCAGTAGATAGTAGCCTCCACCTTAGTAGAATGAGTCTGGTAACTCTAGGAGCTCATGGTTGGTTATAATGAGCTAACCACAAAAACAGTGTTGGATGGATCCAGAAGCAGCAAATGGGCCAGAGAAGGATGGTCCCAGAGGTAATGACTGGATCGGGGTTGGAGAATGGTTGGAACCTGGAAGAAGAGTCCCCAGGTCTGTTCCATCCAAACAATATTGAAGCTAGAAATAGATCCATGAGACCACCAGGCACACTGCCCATTTTATTTTTATATAATTTCAAATTTAGAAAATATTATAATAGTACAAGAAATCCTGACTATGCTTTACCCACATTCTCCAACTATTTACCTTTTATCGCATCATTTGCACGCTTTCTCTCTCAAACTCTCTTCTCTTTCTTCCTGCCTCCCATCATGTGAGAATAAGTTGCACACATGCTCATTTACCTCTTAAGTATTTAGGTGTTTTTTTCACTAAGATATCTCTTACATAGCCACCATAACTGTAGTAGAGTTAACAAAATATGGACATTTAACAATAATGCAATATTATTATATAATTCACAATAAAAATCTAAATGTCAAATGTTTTAATAATGCCATTTATAGGTTT
The DNA here is from genome assembly GCA_029783875.1 of Phataginus tricuspis. NCBI lineage: Eukaryota > Metazoa > Chordata > Mammalia > Pholidota > Manidae > Phataginus > Phataginus tricuspis. The sequence continues at coordinate 129,324,873 of JAQQAC010016209.1, read as the reverse complement.
TTATCTCTTAGTTCATGAGACAGCCAGGAATCAGGCACTGTACATCAGCAACATGGCTAAACAAGATGTCCTTCATCCTGTCTCTCCACAACAACAATAGTTTGGCATTTATCCACAGTTAAAATTGCCATTGTGGGAACTGCTGGATTTAAGGCCATATGCCAAGGGACCCTGAGGGAGCTTGCCTGCCTGTGTGTGCATCAAGTAATAGTTGTCCAGACCTCCATCACAGTTATTGACCCTGCAGTGCTCCATGAATCAGCTGAAGCCCATTTTGGCTGTAATCTGTGAGTCCCTGGAGAACACGGCCTTAGACATTCACCCATGGACAATGGTCTTTGTGGAAGTGTAGGTTTCCAGTGGGGAAGTTCCAGCACACCATTGGAAAAAAAAGGTCTGGATGCATTAGAGAATTGTACTGAGTTATGAGCTGCACGTCTGGGGGATGGAAAGAGTCTGGATGAATGGCAGATAGGACTTTCAGAGGACATGAGAGGGAGAAGGATCCTACTAACTGCATCACAGACTCCATCAAGAAGCCCGCCCATGTACTACTAGGGACCCCTCACCTGTATATCCTGCCAGCTGGCCCATGGACCAGTGCTCAGTATGCTACATTCATCTCCGCCCAATACACACACACACACACCCTGTTGCCAGTTTCTTGTGTGTGCTCTTGGTGGAGGCAAAAGTGAACTTTGGCAGACGACTGGTGAACATACACAGAAAGCCAGACCAAATATGCATACTAAGCAGATGCTACAATTTGAGCTTTAGCTCTGCCCTTGAGACACCAAAGGGAGGCAGTCAGTACTTGGCCTGCTGCATTGCAGGATCAAAAGGAGGTATGCAAGTTTAAGAATTCTGCCATAAGACGGGCCAAGAAGTGTGGATGGGACATATCCATAGGTCTGAGAAAGCTTCAGAATTGCTAGCAGGGCTGACAGAAGGTAGTTTCCTCCAGAAGGCAGTTGGGGAGCACTGAATAAGTTTGCTGCTACTTCAAATGTGAAATATTTTAAAGAACGTGAAAAATGAAGGAAACATGACACTACCAAAGGACCACAATACTCTTCCAGTAACCCACCCCAAAGGCATGGAGATCTGTGATGTATATGAAAACAAATTCAAAATACCTGTGTTAAGGAAGGTCAATGAACTACAAGAAAACAGAAAGATAATTCAATGAAATAGGGAAAACAATATAAGACAGAATGAAAAGTTTAACAAAGAAATAGAAATTATAAAAAAGAACCAAACATAAATTCTGGAGCTGAGGTATTCAATAAATTAAATGAAAAATGCAATAGACAGCATCAACATTAGAATAAATCAGGAGAAAAAAAAGAATATGTAAATAAAAAGTAGGACCTTTGAGATTATCCAAGGAGAAAGCAGAAAAAAATAATGAAAAAGAGTGAAGAAAACCTATTTGATCTATGGGATACCAGTACAATATGCAAGTTATTTAAGTCCTAGAAGAAGTGAGGAAGAAGTGGGTAAAAAGCTTAAAGAAATAGTGTCTGAGAACGTCCAAATATGCAGAGAAATTTGGATATCCAGGTTTATGAATCTCAGGTCATCAAATTCAAATAAAAGAGATCTTCAAGATACATTCTAAGAATAGCATGGAGAATATAGTCAGTGATTTTGTAATGTCTTTCTATGTTGACAGATAGTAACTGAACTAGTTGGGGTGAGGATTTAATAATGTGGGCAACTGTTGAATCACCGTGTTGTAGATTTGAAACCAATACAATATTGTATATCAACTATACTTCAGTAAAAAATGCACTTTAAAAAAGTTACATTATAAGAAAACTGTCAAAAATCAAATACAGAGAATCTAGAAAGCAGCAAAAGAAAATCTTATTACTTAAAAGGGTACCCAGATAAAGCTATCAACAGATTACTCAGTAGAAATCTTACAGACCAGGAGAGAGTAGGATGATACACACAACATGATAAAGAAAAACTGCCACCCAAGAATACTATATGACAAAGTTATCCTTCAGAAATGAAGGAAAGGGAAAGACTTCCCAGACAAACAAAAGCTGAGGGAATTCATCTGCTCTATACCTGCACGATGAAAAATGCTAAAAGGACTTTGTTCTTAAGGCTGAAATTAAAGGTATTAATTAGCAACATGTAAATACATGAAAATATACAACACACTGGTAAAGGTAAGTATACAAATTCAGAATACCCTAATACTATAATATGGTGGCATATTTACCACTTAACTCTAGTATAAAATTTAAAGGACGAAAGTATTACAAATAACTAAAATCATTTGTTAACAAATACACAATATAAAAATATGTAAAGTATGACATCAAAGCTACAGAAGTAGGGAGGGGTAAAGGATAGAATTGTTATTTGAGATCAAAATTTAGTTGTTAGCTTAAAATACACTGTTATATGCAAACCTCATAGAAACAACAATGCAAAAACCTGAGGTAGGTACACAAAATATAAAGAGAAGGGAGTCAAAGAATATCACTATGGAAAATCACCAATACACAAAGGAGGCAGCAAGGGAGGAAGAAAGAAACGAAAACTACAGATCATCCAGGAAACAATAAGGCATTAGTAAATCCATACCTATCAATAATTGCTCTAAATACAAATGGATTGAAATCTCCAATCAAAATGCATAGAGTAGCTGGTGAATTGAAAAACAATATGCTGCCTATAAGAGGATCACTTCAGCTTTAAGGACACACATAACTCAAAGTGAAGGGATAGAAAAGATATTCCATGCAAGTGGAAACCAGTAAAGAACAGGGATAGCTATGCTTATATCAGACAAACAGATTTCAAGGCAAAAACTGTAATAAGAGACAAATAAGGTCATTATATAATGATAAAGGGCTAATTCATCAAGAGGATCTAACAATAATAAATACATATGTACCCAAAATCAGAGCACTTAAATACATTAAGCAAATACTGACAGATCTGAAGGGAGAAATAGATAACAAAAAAGACTTCAATATCCCACTCACAGCAATGAATAGATCATCCACACAGAAAATCAACAAAGAAACTTTGGATTTGAACTATACTTTAGACCAAATGGACCTAACATTTGATCCAATGCCATTCTCAAGGACATGTAGACAGTTCTCCAGGAGAGACCATGTTAGGTCACAAAACAAAGATCAGAGTGGGCATGAATGAAAGAGAAATAGAAAATCAATAGAAAATAACAAAACAGAGTAGGATTATTGAATATATAAACAAAATTGACAAACCTTTAGCTAGACAAGTTAAGAAAAAGACAAGAAATGCAAGAGGGGCCATTGCAATTGAAAAAACAAAATAGAAGGGATCATAAGAGACTACTGTGAACAATTATGCACCAACAAATTGGGTAGCCTAGGAAAATAAATTCCTAGAAACATGCCATGTACCAAGACTGACTCATGAAGAAATGGGAAATCTGAATAGTCCAATCATGAATAAGGAGATTGAATCTGTAATCAAAAATCTTCCAACAAAGAAACTCCAGGACTGGATGGTTTCTCTGGTGAATTTTACCAAACATTTAAAAATAATTAACAGAAATCCTTCTCAAATTTTCCAAAATATGGAAAAGGAGGGAGCACTTCCAAACTCATTTTACAAGGCCAGAATTACCCTGATACCAAAGCCCCCTAAGGACACTGCAAGAAAAGAAAACTACAGGCCAATATTGCTGATGAATGTAAGTACAGAAATTTTCAACAAAATACTAGCACACTGAATTCAATAGCACATTAAAAGGATCACCAGGATTAAGTAGAATTTATCTCTAGTAAGCAAGGATGTTTCAATATATGCAAATCAATAAATTGAAACACCACATTAATAGAATGAAAGCTAAAAATCACATGATCATCTCAATAGAAGCAGAAAAGGCATTTCACAAAACACATTTTTTTATAATAAAAACTTCAACAAATTCAGTATAGAAGGAATGGACCTCATCATAATAAAAGCCATAGATGAGAACACAGCAGGTAACATCATACTCAACAGCAAAAGATTGAGTTTCCTCAAGATTCCTTTAAGATCAGGAACAAGGGTGCACACTCTCACCATTTCTATTCAATGTAGAACTGGAAGTTCTAGTCAGAGCAGTCAGGCAAGGAAAAGAAATAAGAGGCATCCAAATTTGAAAGGAAGAAATCAAATTGTCCCTGTTTGCAGATGATACTGTCTTGTATACAGAAAATCCTTAAGACTAAACCAAAAAATTGTTAGCACTAATTAACAAATTCAATTAGGTTGCAGGTTTAAAATCCACATACAAAATCAGTTGCATTTATCTGCATTAAAAATTAAATATCTGAGAAGAAATAAAGCAAGCAATCCTATTCACAATAGCATAAAAAACAATAAAGTATTTAGGAATAAATTTAGCCAAGGAGGTGAATAATCTATACTCTGAAAACGATAAGACTTTGATGGAAAAAATGGAAGAAAACTTAAGTAAATGGAAAGATACCCCATGTTCAAGGATAAGAAAATTAATACTGTGAAAATATCCATACCACCCAAAGCTATCTATAGATTAATTGCAAACCCCGCCAAAATTCCAATGGTATTTTTCACAGAACTAGGAAAAACAATCCTAAAATTCATATGCAACCACAAAAGAGCACAAATTGCAGAGCCAATCTCAGAAAGAAGACCAAAGCTGGAGGCATCACACTTCCTGATTTCAAACCATAGTACAAAGATACAGTCCTTAAAACATAGTGGTACTTGCATAAATATAGCTACATAGACCAATGGAACAGAATTGAGAGCCCTGAAATAAACCAACACATATATGGCCAACTATATTTGACAAAGGGGCCAAGAATACTTGATGGGGAAAAGATAGTTTCTTCAGTAAATGTTGGGAATACCATGTAATCACATGCGTAAGAAATGAAATTGGCCCCGTCTTACACGATTCACATATTTAACTTACAGTGGATTAGAGACTTAAAACCATAAATCTCCTAGAAAATAAACATAGAAAAAAGCTGCTTTTCACTGCTGTTAGCAACAAGTTTTTGGATATGACAACAAAAGCAAAAAGAAATATGGAGGCTGACATTAGATAGCTTTTCACAGCAGAAGAGACAATCAGCGAAATAAAAAAGCGTACTGAATGGTAGAAAATATGCGCACACCATATATCTGATAAAAGGTTAATATCCAAAATATATAAGGAATATGTTCAACTTAATAGAAAAAAAAAGCTCATTGAAAAATGGGCAGAAGAACTGGGTAGACCTTTTCTAAAGAAGGCATTCCAATGGCTGACTGGTACATGAAAGATGCTCGGCTTCACTAATATCATGGAAATGCAAATTAAAGCACAGTGAGATATCACTTGACACCTATTAGAATGGCTATCATCAAAATAAATAATACTGGAGAGGATGTGGAGAAAAAGGACGCTTGTGCACTGTTGGTGGGAATATAAATTTTTACTGCCACTATGGAGAACAGTATGAATGTTTGTCAAAAACAGAACTAGCATATGATCCAGAAATCCCATTTTGGGGATATACCCAAAGGAAATGAAATCAGGATCATGAAGAGATACCCGCACCCTCATGTTCATTGCAACATTATTCACAACAGCCAAGATATGGAAACAGCCTAAGTGTCCATGTATGGATCAGTAGATAAAGAAGATGTGATTAATATATATATATATTTAAAATAATTTAAAAAATCATGGGAATGAAGGAATGTCTGGCTTTTGCAACAACATGGACGGACTTTGAGGGCACATGCCAAGTGAAATAATTCAGACAGAGAAAGACAAATACCACATGATCTTACTTATATGTGGAATTTTTAAATGTCTAACACATAGAAAAAGAAAGTGAATGGTGGTTGTGGGCCTGGGATGGGGGTAATGGGGAGATGTCGGTCAAAGACTACAAATTTCCAGTTATACGATGAATAAGTTCTGGGGATCTAATATACACCATGGTGACTATGTTAACAATACTTGAAAATTGCTGAGAGATCTTAAATGTTCTCGTCCAACAAGTGCAATGGTAATTATGCAAGGTTATAGAGCTGTTAACTAACCCTACTTTGGTAATCATTTCCCAATATATAAATGTATTAAATCATTATGTTATATACCTTAAATGTATACAATGTTATATATCAGTTATATCTAAATATAGCTGGAAAACAATAAAATGTAAAAATAATATTTTTAAAAAAGAATCAGATATTGCATTAAGTTGACATGGCTCTTTAATCTCCTTTAGTTGGTTATTAGGAGTGATGGTCACTGTAGTTACTCTTGATTCCACCCCTAAGTTCCCCTACCCATGTCTTCTTAGTGTTGTACATTGTATTAGTGTGCTATTGCTGCTTTAACAAGTTACCATGAACTCAGTAGCTTAAAACAAAACATTTATTCCCTTGTACAGTACTGAGAGTCATACATGTGAAGTCATCTTACTGGGCTGAATTCCAGATGTTGACAGGGCTAGTTACTTATGGAGGCCCCATTTCCTTGCCAGTGTCAGCCTCTAGCAGCCTCCTAAGTTCATTGGCTTGTAACCTCTTCCTTCCTTACCAAAGTACATAACTCCAATTTCTGCCTCTGTCATATCTGCTTCTTCTCTTCTGTAGCCAAATATCCTCTTCCTCTTATAAGGACATTTATGATTACATTTCAGCCCCACCTGGATAATTCAGCATAATGCCCCCATCTCAAAATCCTTAATAACATCTGTAATGCCTTTTTTGCTATATAACATAACATCGACAGATTCTGGGGATTGGAACAAGGACATGTTGTGAAAAGTATTAGTCTACCACAGGGACACACATTAAGATAAAGGTTTCTGATTCAGTGATACACTTGGAATGCTGTCCCTTCCTCAAAGAATATTGTCTCTGAGCAGGTGCTTCAGTTATACCTTTTAGCTCTTTCTTTTCCAATTGTTCTACCAATTTCTTAATGAAGAATCTTAAACTCCCCAACTATGTTTGTGAATTGTCTATTTCTTTATTTTACTTTAGTGGTTTTTTTCCTCCATGTATTTCAGAGCTCTGTTATTAGGCACATTCACATTTATAATTGTCACTTTTTTTCCTGATGAGTCATTCCTTTTATCTTTATGGACTATTATAGGTTCTCAATAAATATTTGTTTAATTAGTTTAAATAAAATACAGCATATTAATAAGTTAGACATAAATGCAAAGTAAAGTAATATACCTTGATGTTTTTTGAAATAAAGACACTGACCAGAGCTCCAACTTCTGGAGAACCTTTTCAGAATACTTTCTCAATTCTTTAGACCTCTATTTCCTTATTGACAAATATAGCCGTGTTTGCTGTTTGGAACTGAGAATTCTGAAAAAGGTCACTATTATGTTTATAGCATGAAAAGTAGACCTTATAAAATCAAACAGCCAGCAAAATTCTGTGTCCTTAGGATGAACACGAAGAGAGTCCTTAGTGTTCACAGTAGGTAGTTGATTTTGCCAGGTTCTTCCTCAGAGCCTCCTGGAGACCTTAGTAATCTCTGGGTGTGCAGTGTAAGTGGCTCCCACTAGAGGGCAATCATATCCACTGAAGCACAATTCTCTAATAACAATGTTTATTTTGTTTAAAGGTATGGATATATAGATATCAAATTAATCTGTGAAAATAAACTGAGTAGACCAAAACTTTTGAGCTCCATATAGAACAGCTAGGTCTTAGGCACCCTGAGGAATATCCTACCTCCCATAAACATGCTAGAAACTTGGTCTCTCTTTTTACCCCCTCAGCTAGAGTGACATCCTTTGTTTTACTTATTTATTTTTATTGAAATATAGTTGATATACAATATTGTATTGGTTTCAGGTATACAAAGTAGTGGTTTGACAGTTATCTACATTATTAAATGTTCACCCCAACTAGTGTAGTTATTACCTGTCAAAATACAAAGATATGATAATATAATTGACTATATTTTCTATGCTGTACTTAAATCCTCATGACTAATTTATATTATAATTGGAAACTTGTGCCTCTTTGTCCCCTTCACCTATTTCACCCACCCACAACCCCCTGCTCCATGGCAACTACCAGTCTCTTCTCTGTGGCTTTGAGCCTATTTCTATTTTGTTCATTTGTTGTGTTTTTTAGATTCCATATAAGTGAAATCATATGGTGTTTGTCTTTCTCTGACTGGTGTATTTCACTTAGCATACTACCCTCTAGGTCCATCCATGTTGAAGCAAATGTCAAGATTTCTTCTTTTTTATGTCTGAGTAATATTCCACCGTGTACATATACCATATCTTCTTTATCCATTCATCTGTTGATGGACACTTAGCCCATGCATATATGGTCAATATAACAAAAGATGCAAGAATAAGGAAGAGACAATTTCTTCAATAAATGGTGTTGGCAAAACCAGACAGCTACATGTAAGAGAATGAAATTGGATCAGTGTCTTACACCATACACAAAAATAAACTAAAAGTGGATTAAAGACCTAAATCTAAGACATGACACCATAGAACTCCTAGAAAAAAATATAGGCAGTAATCTCTTGAGCATCAGCACGAGTAATTTTTTTCTGGATACATCACCCTGGGCAAGAGAAACAAAAATAGTAAGAAACAAGTGGGACTACATCAAACTAAAAAGGTTCTGCCAGCAAAGGACACCACCAACAAAAAAAGGCAACCTACCATATGGGAGAATATATTTGTAAATGATATATCTTATAAGGGGCTAATATTCCAGATGTATAAAGAACTCATACAACTCAAGACCAAAAGAGAAAATAACCTGATTAAAAAATGGTCAGAGGATCTGAACAGACATGTTTCCAAAGAAGACATACAAATGGCCAACAGACACATGAAAATGTGCTCCATATCACTCATCATCAGGGAAGTGCAAATCAAAACCTGGGCTTTTATTTATTGAACCTCCTACCTAGGAACAAGTGACAAATCTAAAATGTCTTTCATTCATTACTGGCCAGAGTTATCTAAACTAATCTTAAATTTATGACTCTTGTTAACCTGAAGCTGCAAGACAAATGTTAACCTGCTGAGGTTTATATCCATGTACTTTAAGTATCACTGACAGTGTTACTGGCTACTCCAGGCTAAGTGGTAGTAGAACGTATTTTGCTCTTTGGAATTGAATTGTTCCACCAAAGAATCCATGTCCCCTTCTCAAATTCAAACTCAACTTCTGCTGGTCAACTTGAAATAAACCCATTACAGCCTCTCTCTCTCCCACTGATTACTATTACAAGAGTATGACTTGAACATAAAAAAGCAACCACCTGAGGACTTTGAAAAATAGGAAGGACAAAAACCATGGGTGTTGCCTGTTTTTTTGTTTGCAGTTTTCCTCCTTTTTTCTCCTGGCTTTGACCTGACACAAGAAATCCAGAGAGAAAACTCCTAGAGATGTCTAAGACCAGAGGACCAAGAAGAAGGTTCCTGAGAACTGGGGAATGGGGTAGAATCTGCCCTCTCTGTTTTCTTTTTGCCCTCCCCTCTCCTCCCCTCCCCTCTTCTCGCTCTCCTATCTACCCTCCTCTCCTCTCCTCTCGTTTCTTTTCTTTTTACTTTACTTTTCTTCTCTTTTCTTTTTTCTTTTCCTTTTTGCTATGATTGTAATGGAAGAAAGGTTTCTGTCCAAAGAGGCACTGTGAGGGGATTTAGAGGAATTACAGAACTTTTCTGTGTTGTTTGTGGTGGTGGTTACATCTGCTCTATGCATTTGTCAAGACTCATACATCAAAAAGAGTGAATTTTACTATATGTAAATTAGAAAAGACTAAAAACTTGAACTGGCCCTATGTAGTGTGCTGTTTTGCATGGAACATGAGGTTTTCAATTGGTAAGTCTTTCGTTCAAATACTAGTTTGGCTACTCACCAGCTTTGTGATCTTTTCTGTACTTAATTATAGGAGAATATATAGGTAGTAAATACTCGAAATGGAAGTAAGTTAAAAATATGTATTCTCAAGAACATACTGGGAGGGAGAGGGAGAGGGAGAGGAAGGGAGATCTCGGTGAGTGACAGCTGTTAGTATTAGCAGCCCTGGCGGGCCAGGCGGCCCTTCCCATAGAACCACAGAGAAGATTGCCAAGTCGCTGTTGTTTTCCTTAACCGTGACTGTCTCCAGTATGACCTGGCCAACCCCGCTGGCTTCCATTCCTGCCAACTACACAGCGCTGACAGGAAGGATATAGCTCCTCAGACCTGCCTCGGCCTACTACAGATATGGCTGATGGGATAATGACCCAATAGACCGTTCTTCCTCCTTGATCCCAGAGTGGCCTTTTTAAGCTGAATTGGCAAAGGAAAATTCCACCTTACAAACCTATGTAAATATAACATTAATACATAGCTTACGTATGTAAGTTTGTGTCAGTAATGAAAGGCAAAATAAAGCGGCACTAGCAATGTAAAACAAGTCTCTTGGGTACCCTGATAATAATAATAATATGCTATAATATAAAATTAGTAATGTATTAGAACGAACCAAACATTTAAATAGTAGCTTCCCTGTACACATAGGCAGTTGGAGGTAGAAGGGATTTAGTTACTACTGTCTCAGTGCTCAAATAATCCTAAAGAGGTTTTAGTTATGTTGATGTTTATCAATTTCATTTTATTTGCTTTCCAGTGAGAAGTCTAATCTTTTGTGAGGCAGAAGCCTGGAAAACTACAGGGTTTTAGCTGAGTTTTGCTTTATCAATGCAATCAATTGATAAATCCTTTGGGTTTTGGTACACTGATTTATTCACACATTTTTGACAATTCTATACTGAACAAAAATATGTAAAGATTATAAAATTCCAAGACGTATGGAAACTGTTTTGGGTTTAGATACAGGACAACTTTGTGGTCATACCTTGTTCCTAAACTTCCCTGTAGACTTGAACACAAATGAGGATGTACTATGCACTCACCTTTTCCTCAAACTCAGACTGTCCCTCTTTGTGAATAATTTTTATACTTTGGATTTCCACAAGAGAAAGAAACAAATGCCGTATTGTTTTGACCCAAGATAATATCCATTAGCTTTCTCTGATTCAGTGATTATAGAATGATGTCTTTATTTTGAAATGACATGTTCTCTGAGGAATGTACTTGTGGGCAAGGATAGAGGCCAGAGGGAAATGACAGCTCAATTGACATACTTGGTAGTACTTTATAATGCCAAATTTGAGTTACCACTGTCTGACAGTGATCTCACTTTTTCTTCATTCTGCCCAGGAAAATATTCTGTTGCTGGCATTTGAGGTAATTTCATAATTCTGAAACTGTCTTACAAAAGTTAAACAGCAAATTGCATGGAATCCCTTCTGAGTTGAATATATGAATGATGAGTATATTTCTCCTGCCAGGCTGGTTCTGCATGAATATAATGGTAAGATGGTACAGAAATAGTTCAGCCATGGTGACTAGTAAAAACAACACAGCCATCTAAGCTTGACTATGCTAAGATCCATGTGGAATGCCATCCTTAAGTTACATAGTAGAAATTAATGAAAGGCTCTTCAAGGTGGAAGGGACCTTAGACGCCATTTCTAATTCAATCTCCTGTCTAGTTCAGAAGTATCTTTTTCAAAATGGTTGGCACATTAGTATCCAGCCTTTGCTTCACCTCTTTCAGTGAAAGAGAGCTCACTGACTTAATTCTTTGTGAGGCACCAGGCATCTCATGGTAATATTGGGATAACCTACACTATAATCAATCTTACAAAGACAAAAATCAATCACCAAACCTAAATCCAGCAAGAACAATAGTGAGCATCATTTAGTCAAGTAGCACATTGAAAGAATAAAGTTTATATGAATTTGGGGACAATGAAAGAAATTTTTAAAAATTAATATAGTATAATTAAAGATAAAAATAACATGTTGCATATTTTTATGTATTAATTACATCTTACAGACATTTTGATTACCAGATGATTCTGAAGAGGCTGTGCCTTGATTTTTAAAATTCTTCAGTTTGTATTACCAAGGTTACTTCATTGATTATTTATAACCAGTATTTAGTGAGTCCTGTGTGCTTCAGACTGTGGACGAGAGAGGATTCCATTTGAACATTTATCGACAGTTATTGAGGAACCATATTTTAAGGAATTAATCTAATTCTAAATTTAATTCCACTCAAAGCTAGATCACATTCACATTTACAAATCTGATTATAACATTTTAACAAATGTAACTTGAACCAGATGTATATAAAATGACCTGTCATATATTATGGCATTAGCAAAATAAAATTCTGAAATATTTAAAATTAATGGCTTGTGTGATATATTTTTGTCCGGTATATTGTTGCACACATTACAAACTCAGAAGAATTATTTGAAAAATAAGAGTGACTATCTCAGTAGGACCAGGGGACATCTAGATATATCGTATACTCCAAGTATAAGTGACCAAGTCACTCTCTGATGATATGCCTATTAAAAGGGAACAACTTAAATGGCAAGAAAAGTTTTAAGTGGTAAATTAGGAAGTTCATTGATAGGTACTATGTATTAGTTCCTGTTGATGTAAATTTACTGGCTTAAAATAAATTTATCATAGTTAAGGGAGTCAGAAATTTTAAATGGGTCAACAGGGCTGTGGGCCTCCTGGAGGCTCTAGGAGAGAATCCGTGTCCTTGCCTTTCCCAGAGGCTAGAGGCTGCCCACATTCGTTGACTCATGGTCCTTTCCTCTATATTCAAAGCCAGCAGGATAGGATCGTGAAATCTTTCTCTCTCCCTCTCCGTCTCCTTTTCTTTCCCCATGTCTCTCCCCCTGCCCAACCCCGCAGCACACGCACTCCTCTGTTCCCATCAACCCATCTCCTACTCTGGACTCTGAGCCTCCAGTCTCCCTCTTGAAAGGACCCTTCTGATTACACTGGGCCAACCTGGATAATCCAGGCTGATCTTCCATCTCAAGATCCTGAACCTTAATCCATCAGCAAAGTATTTTATTATGTAGATTAACACATTCACAAGTTTTGAGGATTAGGACATAGGTATGATAGGGGGCCATTATTCTATTTGCCAAAGTCTCCATCTGCCTGAATGCGGGTGTATGACCTCGATGACCTAAACATGCTAGTTTTGTGTGTGTGTTTTTAAAAGTCTCCCAAAGTAAAAAAAAAAGTGTTCAGATGCTTTATATGTTTATTTTATGTCAAGCTTCTTTAAGAAGTAAAAAGTCTTGACAATAATTGAATAAGTTAATGTTGATTATGTTCTTAAGTGCTGATAAGAATAGTCCTATTAGAAAAGTTTAATTAGAAATTCCTGTAGAAGGTTAGGTCATTCTGTCATTGATTTACTATGAAAACACAATTTTCACAAGCTTATTTAAACATTTGTCTGAATTGTGCTCCTCACATCACTCATTTTCTGTGCTCTTTGCCACAAGTTAGTGCAACATTGACAAATATTGGAAAAGCAATCATTTGCTTCAATATATATAGATTTAAAATAAAAAGTACATTCTATTAGGTAGTATAGTCCTTGAATAATAAATATATTCCCTGACAGTGTTCCTTTCTAACTATGCAAATGATACACTTTTGATGTTTAGCTGGTCTTGTATCCTTTATTTGTGCACCACAGGGTTTTCATAGATAACTGTAGTGTAGTTGGTTTGAATCAAGGAACTGACACAAATATGCAAATATAGTCAGAATAGAAAACATTTCTACATCGCTCTCTTCTGCACTATTGATTGAAATATGGATGCTTAAAAATAGTTCTGTAGAGCTAGTCTGTTTGAATAGTTTGTAATTACATCCATTCTCAATTGTCTGCATTCAGGAGTATGATGCTAACAAGGAAAAATGACTAACCAAGTGCATTTATTTAACACAGAACCAACTCTGGAAAAACATTATGCTTGTGATTATCTGTACTGGGTCACCACAAAATCAGCATGTTTCTCAATAAAACTGCTCTTAAGGATATACTGTTGTATGACAAAATTCTATGCTATTAGGCTAATGTTAGATTATATTCTTGGTACAGTTATTTTTTTTAAGGAGCCCTTATTATAGAAACAATTTTTCTCCCCTTTTAGGTTGCTTCTTACTTTTTTTTTTTACAGAAAGCCAAGTTGAGTTGCTTTAATTAGGCTCTTTGGCTAGTTCTAGCCCTGTGTTATTTGCCATCATCCTTTTTTTCCCCCTCTGACCTTCCATAATCTGTTCACATTAGATATGAGGTGGACCATGTCATCAGTGAGCATATTTTCATTTGAAAGACTGCCAGCATAGCTTTCTGCTGTTCCTTTCCATTAGCTCAGAAGTATCTATGGGACTGTGCTAGCCTCTGTTTTGGGTTTTGTTCCTATGTAGTTATAAAAGACTTTCAATAAAAGCTGTGTCACTCCTGATCATTCCTTACCTTTGTGCCTCACCATTTTCTTTCTCATTGTGAACCATGTCTGCTATGCTTATTGATATTTTGTTTGATACTAATTCCAAAGTCTGTTTTTCCCATGAATATATGTTCTTATGAAGCTCAATGAGACTGAAAGTGTCAAGAAGAGGCTGTACCTTTTCTACTTCATGTATTTTCCCATAGTAACTAGCACGGGCTTTCCCTACAACAGAACTCAGATGTTGATGCTCATCAGCCAGTTTTCCCCAGTATATATTTAGTCTCTCAGTGCAACACCTACAGTTTTGGGGAGGGAAATAATATGCTTAGATCACTGAGATACTCTTGAAGAACAACTTTCTTTAGTCAGTTAATCAATGCTTTAAAATAGTTTGCAATTATTAGACTGTCTGTAGAATTTCAAAATGACTAAAAACACATGCAAAGTCTTGTTGGGCTGATTTTCCCCTTCAGGTTGATCAGCATATAAAGCTAACGTTAAAGTAGCTACTTATTTCTTTGGAGAAACTTATGTCCAAGGAGACTCTCAGTAGTAGATGTGCCTCCTTTTAAACTGATCCAACAGCAAAGCACAAAGATAAGCAGACACTGAAAACAATAAAGTATATTACTTTGAGTTAAATCACCTTCCATTTTTTTGATGATATAGAAATAACAATGGTAACATGACCTTGATATTATTACTGGGTTAGAATGGCTACACATCAATTGTCAAACAGTCTAGAGAACAGAAAGCATGGTCACTATTAAGTTCTGGGTGATCTTCTTGTTTGAGGAAAGTAAACAACTCTTCCTGTAAATCGTGATTCATCAGCCAGTATTTTTGTGAACACTGAATCACTTCTTAATTTCTCTTTCTTCTCCAGGCATTTTTAACTAAAGCTTGTAATTCTGTCAATGACAAGAGTTCAGTGTTTGAAATAAAATAACAAGGACATTGGAAAACGTTTCTAAAGCATGAGATTTCTTTATACATTTGGACTTGGAAGTTGTTACTATAGTAATCTGACTTTTTCTGTAACCATATGTATTATTTTCATTGATGTGAGCATCACCCTCAGTTACCTACAAAGGAAACCACATACATGTACATTTCAGTACATGTCTGAAATATTTTCTGTGTTCAAACTGGTTGAGAATCAGACCACTAAAAACTGAATTAATGCTATTGGACATAGAAACCAGATGAAGGAATGGGGAAGGGTTGTGTGTAATGACCCCACTATATAGGGGACAAATTCATCTTTCACCAAGATGCACTCTCAGTTCTCACTAGGGCATCTTACTTCTGTGTCCTCACATACCATCTGAGCCCTGTCCATCTGCGACTCACCTTCCAGCCAAGAATCATTTGTGTTCTTAATCCTAATGATAAAAAGAATCATATCATATAGATTCTTGCTTCTTCTAGCACATGTTTTCACGCTAAGTCTGTCCCTTAACAATAGTCTCCTCTATACCATCTGGAATTCAGAAAGAATAAAGAATCCAGCTAGCTAACTCCTGACCAAGAAGAAACCATTTCCATAATGGCATATCATACTTAGCATTCAATGTCCTGCAGTGACACACAAGGTGTATCGTGCATGATCCCTACTTGTTCACACCATTGCACATCAAGACATCCATATGGACCATGGCTAATTGGCATAAATCCTAAACTGTTATGTGTAGCCAACTGTAAAGGAAAATAATGGATGGTAAAAATTATCGTAAAAGCTTAAAACTGCATTATACTCGTAAAATACTAGTATTAATTTGCTTATCAAATACAGTTATGTGTACAACATAGGGTTTGACTTAACATCTGGTAAATCTTCAGTATTTATAGAAAGTTTCTATCTTACAAATAACCATATTGAAGTATGCAGGACTTTATTGTTATTATTATTTTAGTGTCATCTATTGGTTCATTAGCAAGCACTGGTCATATTCTGGGCAAGGAGATGTCTTCTTGTGTGTCACACTGGTGAGCACTATTCTATAGGCATCTGTTTTGAAGCCATGTTATCAAAAAGGACAGCTTTCTCACATGATGAAAGAATAATCCTTATTCAATACTATACAAATAGCTGTATCCATGAGTAGAATTGCACCTAGTAAATACTATTAGGGTTCTTTAAATCAAATTTACTGGCCATGCTCAATTGATCACTTTAAAAGTTGATCACCTCGCAAGTGTAGTGCAGTCAGCAGGTAAGCTGTGTCTACATAATGCCCAAATCACCCAGTTAAGTGATTAACAAGCCAATAGTTGGGTGTCATAGTTGCAGGAAAAGACTTATGTAATTTATTACTTCTAAATAGGCATTGTACTTTCAATTAGACATTTCATTGACTATATTATTCTTTGCTTATATTTTTACATTTACAGTGACAGCTACAAAGAAAGTTTATTCTTTCTCTATGTATAAACTCAGTATCCTGATTCATTGATAGGACACTGCCAGTAATTCTTCCTTGTTCTGAGGTTACTTCAATAATATTTTTCATAGACTTGATGTTCACATGATGTCATTTAGGTCCTTACTAGAAATATTTGTTACCAAACTACCTTTTCTGCCTTTTTTTTTAATATGGGGGATAATAACCAATACAGACCTTAATTATTGATCAGAAGTATTTTAAATAGAACTTTAAACAAAAGACTTCAGCAGTGAAGAGGAGACCATGATTATTTTTGACTGCAGGGACTGGGAAGGACTTGAAAGAAGCAAACACATTTGAATTGAACCTTGAATCATGAGTTGATTCATTCATTTATTTCACTTGTAAAGAAAGAGTGGCTGATGACATTGTATTAATTATATTTCCTTATTTTCTGTATTCTTGGTGCTCTGGTGTCTGGGGCCTGGCTCACCACTGGGGAGGAACCATCCCTCCTTGGGTTAGTTAATTCTTCCATATAGCAAACCAACTAAACCCAAGCCTATACTCTCCAAGTACCTCCTTACCTAGTTCTTACATTCTAGGTCACTATCCATTTCCCCAGTCACTCGAGAGCCAGGTACCAGACAACTAGGGATAGTCCACAGCCACGGAAATTATTCAAACCAGCCAGTCCTAGAATTCCTTACCCTGCCTCTACCACAGAAACAGTGATAAAGGTTGTTATCTATATTTTCCTCACTCCCTCTACTTCCTGACTGACCCTGACGCTTCCGCATATGACCCTACATTGTGTACCGTGCCTCCTGTTTCTAGGGAACTGTGAGGATAACCTTCCTTCATGCCAGTCATTTCCATGTCTGTGTATCTTATTATACCAGATTAAAACAAATCCCTGGTACATCTTAAAACAGCAGTAGTGTAAGCAAATAGGCATGAGATTGTACAGTATGTCCACTGAATGGCTGGAATGTGGATTTGTGGCAGGCAGGCTAAGGAACAAGTGAAGAATTTGGTTGAGAAGCAATTAAGAAAGACCTTGAATGACAAAATAGAGCATAAGACATAGTGATTTTACCAAAATACAGTTTTCCCAGCTGACACAGAGAACAGAAAGAGAGCAAATAGGTTGAGGACATATTGTGAATATTAAATGAGTATAGGTGAAGGGTATAGGTCAATGAGTATTATGAAGAGTAAATGACAATATAACATTATTATATATGTTAAATGTTTGTTGGATTTGAATGTTGACCCTTGAAATATAAGCTCACCCCAGCTTTATCCTTTCCAATGATGCCAGAATAATCATCCTGAAACAGCAAGTTTGGTTGTGTGGACCCTCTGAAGCTTTTTTAGCTATTAATTACGTGTAGACTTCTAAGCATCACCATACCCTTCCTTATACCTTTCTTTTTTACTGCAGCTATACCAGGAAACTTGGAGTTTGTGTTTCCTCAGAAAGGTCTTTTGTTACCTCCTTGATTGCATCTCCTACTTCTCTCCCTCTTGCTCACTTTGCTGCAGCAACACAGGCTTCTGGGCTTTCCACGAAGACACCAGGCGCCCTGTGGCACACTAACAGGCACACTCCTGGCTTAGGTCTTTACAGTCTCTGCTGTTTTTCTCTGGAATGTACTTGAAATCAACAGAACATTACCAAGCTAGGATTTGAGTCCACTTTTGTCTCATCACTCTGAAGACTGTTATTGGTTTCTACCCTCTACCACTATACTTAAACCATTAATACTTACAATTCCCTGTACGGTCTTTATTCTTCCTCACATTCATACCTCTTGTCATTATGTTTAGTATTGTATTAATCTTTCCCATGACCCTCTGCCTAAATCTTCTCTATCTCATTAATGGTAACTCCGTAATTCCAGTTGACTTCTCTATTCCTTTCACGGTCTTCATTTAATCCATCAGCAAATCCATCAGCAAATCCTGGCATTTCTACTTTCTGAATCCCTCTAGAATCTAACCACTTCTCACCACCTCCACTGCTACCATTCCTGGTTGGAACCACTATCTTCTCCCATTTGGATTATTTTAATAAGCCTCTTAACTAGACTCCTTGCTTCTACTTTTGCCTCTCTTGATTTTCTACAGCAATTATCCCTATATCAAAATATGAGCCACATTATGTCACTCCTATGATCAATATCCTCCAGTGGCTTCATATCTAACCAAAGACTGTATTCCCTGTTTCCAATCCCCCTCCCCCATTATCTCTTAGAATCACTTCACCAAAATGGATCTCGTCAACAACCCTAACGACTTTGACATTTCTAGAATCACTGATCTAAAATCATTTCTGTCTTCATCTTACTTACTTGGCCCATAAATAGCATTTGACTCCGTTGATCACTCCCTCCAGTTTTGATACACTGTCTTCACTTGGGTTTCAATATGCCACATACTTGGTCTTCCTTTTACATAACTTCATGCTAGATAATAATAAATGATGCCTTTCATTGTCTCTTATGGTGGGTCTTCCACTTATCTTCAGATGTTTAATGTGACATATCTCAGGGCTCCAGCCTCAGTCTTCAATACTCACTCACTAGTTTGTTGACTCTTCTAGTCTAGTGGGTCTAAATGCCATCTTTATGTTTATGATAATAAAATCCATATTTCCAATCAAGATCCTTCTCAGAAACTCCAGAGTCATATACTCAACTAGCAACTGGCTACTCAACATCTTTACTCAGATGTCTTTTAGGCAGCTTGAACTTAACATGTTCTGCCTATTAACATGTTGATTCACTTTTTTATGGTCAGATGCCAAGAAATTTGTCAAGTTCTAGTATCTTGGCTCTCCTTTCTTATACCATTCAGAGTGAAAAAAAATAGAAGTAACTGCCAAACACTCATTCAGTTTAAGTACTCAAATGGCCACCCTTTCAGGTAGAGGAAACCTGGAAAACTGATGCAGTATAACTTGAAACTTAATGGAAATTTTCTTTCTTTTTATATTAGATTTTCTTTAAAATGAGGTATATAGGCAAATAATTTCCAGATTGTAAGCTCTTTGAGAACGACTCATAAAGCCAACCCATACATATGCCCAGAAAGGTCAAAATAAAAATCCTTCTCAATTCTCAAGCGGGTAGTATATGATTTCAAATGTAGTGAACTTGGAGTAGAAACATTTCCTTTTCATTTGCATTAATCCGAGCAAAATTAGATTGAAATTGAAGTGAGCATTTCCAAAAGAAAATGATAAGGCACTAGATGAATGTAATCCATCTGTGGTCCCAGAGTTTGCCAGGGATTCATAAAACTATGTGGTATGCAATTCTGCTTTTTTAAATAGCTTTAAAGTGTTTGTTTTATCTCATTATTTTAGTCTATCTACTTACAAAAAGTATCAGAGGGGAGATATTCAATGTAAAAAATACACATAGAGAACAGATTACTTAAGATAAACATCAGATAAGAGTTTAGACATTATAGAGAAAAAGGGGAGAGATAATGTTCTGGGATAAACGAGATAAATGATCTGGAGAGGTATTACCACAGTTGAAAATTAATCATGCTTCCTAACAGGAAAAGTAACAACTTCAACAACAAAGGTTAAAAACAAAGCAAAAGACCAGATCTTAGTGTACCACAGACTCCTCATTGTTTGATTAAAACAATTTTTTTCTCCAAAAGGCAAACATTTTCCTTATTTTAAAAAAAATCTATGAAAATTGAATAAGGTAGGTCATTATAAAAAAGAAGTAAAACTGTGGGAATGTGGATAGTCTTACCTTGAAATATGCAGATGCAGTATTTTAAAAGCCATTTATTTTATTTACCCAACATACAAGCACAGGCCATCGAAGAGAGCCGTGGCTCTTTGGGGAGCAGGCCAGCGATGTTGTCCAGGAATGCCAGACTCAGCCTGGCCTGGGCAGGCGGACATCCTCCCATATTGCTGTTGCCAACTGCCTTCTTACTGTGCCCAAGGATTTGCTGTTATTGTCTTTGCCCCTTTTCTGAGAAGGTTATTCTGAAAGCAGATAATCATATTTAGAAAGCATAAAGGAATGGAAAATTTAGGAATCTTTTCAACCATTTATGTTTTTCAGACTTGAGCCATGTAGCATATAGACTGCAGAGCTATAGATTACACTTGATTTCACTTCTCTAAATCAGGTGTTTACTTGAATATTTCAGGGGGGAGGTGCTTTAAAGCAACTTATGGGTAATTTAAAATACATTTTAAAACATGTAGCTTTTTGTGGAATAAAATCTACACACGAATGTTAAAGATAAAGTGGAACACATAAAAGAAACCTCTTACTAAAGGGCCTACTTTAGACTATTCCTCTCAGACCCATTTAGTTTCAATTTCCTGTCCTCTGCTATAGAGACAGTGTCCTTAGACACAAATAAACAGCCGTTTTCTACATTGTTTATAAGATATCAAAGATTTCATCTCTGTTAGAAAACTCCAATCAAGGCTAGATTCTCTGATAAATACCTGGAAATGTAAATGAGATTCCAGCAATATGTAAAATGTAACCATTATAGCAGATTATTAATTGTTCTCATTGTTATGGCTTTTCAGAAAATGTGTGTTCTTTAGAAAGGAAGAATAACGTAGAGTTTGGGAGCATGAATTTTGAAGGCAGATTGGCCCCATCTCTGCCACATAATGAATGTCATGACCATTGGAATATTAATTAACCTCTCTGTGCCTCAGTTTTATTGATGTATCAAATAGCAGAACTATTACCTACCTCATGAGTTTAGGAAACAATTACACAAGATAATGCACATTAAATATTCTGCACAGTATCTGGCACATAGAAATTATTTACAGATTAGCTATTATTGTATATCAATAATCAGAATGTACAGAAAAGTAAAATGATGGGAAAAATGACCATACTCTCAATATCCAAAGTCAAGGTCAATTACTGTGTGTGTGTGTGTGTGTGTGTGTGTATCTCAGGTATGTATTCCTAAAATGTCATCATCTTGGGAAGGGTTTTGCTTCATTACTCTAACCAGTGAACATCTAGGTATCCAGTGATCATGGGAAAACCACATCTATTAATCAACAAAGATACATTGAGATGCCCAGGTAGTAATTTTATAGACTAAAATAATGTATTACTGTTTACTTACTTAAAAAGTATTAATAATCAATAAAATAATTGTTGAATGCCTATTAATTTCCAGGTACTGAACTAGACTCTAGAGATATGGTGACAAATGAAATACACAAAGTCTCTTCTCTCATAGTATTTATATCCTAGTAGAGAAACAGTAAACAAGCAAGTAGAAGTGCATTACAAGGACAAATGTGTTCTGAAGTCAATAACAATGGAGTTCATATGGTGAATAACAGAGGTAGTCCTCTTTTAGGCAGAATGGTCAGGAAAGGCCTCTCTGAATAGGGGATATTTGAAATAAGACCGAAAGTTGGTGAAAAACATTTCAGGCAAAAGGAACAAAATTTTGCCAAGACTCTACCATGGGAAACTGCTTCTTGTGCTTTGCACAGAAACTGAAAGACCACCAGCACAGCTGGAATGGAGTAAATATGAGGGAGAATTGTATCAAATGAGACTGAAGAAGTAGGCTGAGGACAGCATATCAAAGGCCTCATAGGGCATAGAAAGCAGTTGGCATTTATTCTAATTATAATTACAAGCCATTGGAAACTTTAAGCAGGGGACTGATGTTATCCAATTACAGTGAGAAGAATGTTTACTGGAAGGGGAGTATAAGCAGTTGTAGATCACTGCAGTAATGAAGTCAGCGGATGCTGGTAGCTTTCAATAAGATAATGGCAGTGATGATGGAGAGAAGAAAAAAGGATTTGAAATGTATTTTGGAGATTGAAGCAACTGTACTTGTTGATTGTTTGGATGTGGAATAGGAGGTGGTGGAAATGGAAGAGAAGAAAATGGAGGACTTAAAGATGACTCAATTTCTGGCTTGAGAATTTGATCAGTTTGGATCCCATTGATTGACATAGGGAATACTATGGGAAATAGAGTTAGGAGAGAAAAATGCCCTGTAACAGACAAATTAAATTTGTGATGTTTGTGAAATCTCCAAATGGAAATGACAAGTAGGGAGTTTAACAAAATGACTCAAGCTCAGAGGAAAAGATAGTGGTATTAATTTGTGATCATTACCATAACCATTCTATTTAGGTATATGGGCCTAGGTGAGACTACCTAGGAATAGGATGTAAAAAAGAAAAGAAGGCATAGAATCAAACCTTGAGAAACCCCAAACGTTTCCATTATAAATAGAGTTTTATCTTTGAAGGCCAATTGGGAAGAAGAAAAACCAGTAGAGAAGGGTAGTATGTGAAGACCAAAAGAGAAGACTATTTAAAGAAGTCATACAGTCAAGCTGAGAAAGTTATATTTTAGCAGAGAAAGTCGGGTGTTAATAGGAGGTGTTTATTAGATTGGCTACATGAGAGTTCCTGCTTGACCTTAGCAACTGCCCTTTCAGTGGAATAATATGGGTACAGTACAGGTTCTGCGTCACTAGTTTTCAAGTGTGATCCCAGACTAGCAACATCAGCAACATCTGGGACCCTGCTGAAAGTACATTCTCAGCCTCCATCTCAGACCTACAAATCATTAACTTTGGAGGTAGCACCCCAGACATCTGTTTTAACAAGTCTTGTAGTCGATTCTGATGTATATGTATGTATGTGAAACTTTTGCTCTATGAATTGAGTTTTAAATGGGAGTCAAGGGACTTAATTATACTCAAGGGATTTGAATTGTAGTCAAGGGATTATATGTGAATTGTAGACAACATCTAAGAAATGAAGCTTAAAAAGTGTTTGAACAGAATCTGACACATAAATACTTCCATAAGAATTATATGAATTCTGGGATTTTTCCTTTAATTAAATAACTTAATCTTTTTGAGCATTTGTTTAGTTAATAAAAGATATAAAATTCCAAATTCAATATAGCTAATTTTGTAGAATGCTCTCAGATATGGTTGAAGAAATAGTGATGGTACATTAGAAGAGTTCAAATATACTAGAAGGCAAAAATAAAGTTCTAAGATGGCATCACAAATGGGCATAGTACAATGAGGACAAAGAGCAGTTGGAAAGGAGACAGGCAGAATGTCTCAGATAAAGGCAATGGATACACATGACCCAAAAGCTGTACCAATATGGACGCTCATAGGACAGGAAATGTGTATTACAACTGGGAGCACCGCAGTTACGTTCACCTACTGCCCCCGGTCACTGTGTGCCTCATATCCCGTGTGATATAAACTTGCCTTTCATTTTCAAAAGAATTTCATATTTCCTTTTCAGTGACCATCAGTTAGTCTCAAGGATAGATTCTTGACATCTGTATGCTATTTTATTCACAAAGACAATAGCATATTAATTGCCCCTGAATTCAAACAATGGATTCACTACTTGTTAGTTCTTAAAAAGACAATATTTCTGACTATATTTAAAATACAGTTTATCAATAAATACCTAAAATAACTTTTTATTATTAACTATTAAGACCTTTTAGAATGTTGTTATAACTTATGTTGAGTCTTTTTTCAATGTAACTTTGTACTAGTTCTCTCTTGGTTTAATTGCTCATATAATTGTGGTAATACTGTTTTATAATTTTATTTCCTATTCATGTCACATAACAGACATTCTCCATATTATTACAGCTAGTCCATATGTATAAAATTAACAGCTACAAAATATACTGAATTTTTCCTTAAGCACTTTGCAGTTGTTGAAAATTTTTCCTTAAGCACTTTCCAGTTGTTTTTTCCTCATATTTCTAAATATTGTAATGCTATGCTGAGGATATGTATATAGAGAGCTTTGTTCCATATTTGGGAAAGCTTCCTTAGTATAAATTCCCTGAATTACAGGCAATGGTGGTTGTATCAGTTTAGATTTGTGGGAAACAGATGCCAAGAGGGAGTGAGAAGTGCAAGAGATTTATTGAGGGACATGCCTGTGAAAGATACACAATACAGGGTACAGGGTAGGCAGGGAGAGACTCAGACCACAGTGGAGGTCAGATACCTGTGAATAGAGGGAAAGTAGACTTATTTGGAAAGATCTTCAGACTGGTGCAGCTCTGAGAATGTCTCACTCAGCCCAAAAGAGGAATTGTGATTGTTTATAGGAGTGTCCTATGTTGGACAGAAATGGCCACACTCCATACCCCGACCATGCTCAGTCAACTGCGAAAGAGCATAGCCTTGGATCTAATGTTGCAGCCTCATGAAGGCACTGCAGCTAGAGGCTGTCAGCTAACTGCATTGCTTTATGGGTGCTCCATGAATTCCCCAATACAAATGGACATTTCAAGCTATCAAATTATTTCAAGGTATCAAATAACTTTCCAAAGGGCTATAAAAGTTTACACTATAATACCCAAGTTCTGTCACCAGCTTTCACTATTATTACTAACAGTAATCCTAAGTAGTTTGAAAGATAAAGTGTCACTTTCATTTGTATTTTTTGATAAGTAATGATGTGATTTTCCCCATTGGTTTGTTAACCAGCTATTTTTCCTTTCTATTGATTCATATCCTAATGGAGACTGAATTTATTATGAACTATATTGGTGGCTTTTATATTTAATTTGGTACACACGGTTTTCTGTTTATTGTTTGACTTTACTTTGTATTTTTGATTAGTTGATGTATATATTTGATTTTTTTAGTGAGTTTTGTCTCATTTTAAGATTTGGAAAGTATTCACCCCATAGATTTGAAAAAAACTTGTGTTTTATTTTGTTATTATTTTATATTAGGCTCCATCTGGAATTTATATTGATATGAGTATTATTTTACTATATCCCAACATGACAGTATTTTCAGTGTCATTTAGTGAATAAACTTTACTTTCTCCACTGGTTTCTGATGACAGCATCAGTATGTTCAGATCCCATGACCAGTATGCCAAAGCACCCATTATCCACATCCTGTTCTACTGGCTTTCATCAATCTTTTCAACTGAATGGTATGGTTGAGGATAATTGCATTTCACTATTATTTAATTTGCATGGTCCTGACTGCCAGTGACATAAGTATCTTTTCACTCACTTGTTCTTTCAGGCAAGAAATTTTTATTGAGTGACATGGCAAAAACAGAATTAACCAAGATCCTTCTTCATTGGGTAGAATACTTAAGTTTATTAAATAGCTTTCTCCCTTCTTTTGTGAATTAATCATTCACATATTATTTTTTTTTCTACTTTTTAAAATCTTTTTCTTACTACTTATTAAAATTTTGTATTCTAGAAATCTTGCCTTTTTCCTATGTTATGCAATGTTAATATTTCTCCAAGCCTTTGACATACAGAAGTTTTAAACTTTTAGGCAGCCAAATCTGTCAAATGGACTCATATCTCATCTTGGCATATACCTAAATAACATATCATAATATAATAATATAACATGGAAAACTACAACAGAATGATACAATGTGATATGATATGACGGAGCTTGAGAATATAATGAACACATGTGATTTCTCCCCTCCACTGAAAAGATAAAACAGTATAAATAACTTGCAACTATCTATGTCCTCAACCCCAGGACATCCAAATGCTTTCTTATCTCCACAGCACCATCTTGAATTTTTGTTTATCATTCACTTGTTCTTTTTTTTAAAAGATATCGTTGTTTTTTATTCTTCTTATATTCTCTATTTGTGAAATTGCCTACTCACTAAAACTTATTTGTAACCCCAAAACCAATACTTGAGGCATTTTTGCAGTCATGTGCAGAGTGATGAAAAGTTTGAGTCACGTGATGCAAATATTCCCATCTGAAGCCAAACAAGGGCATGCTCTGCCTTCTTGTTTCAGCTCTCATTAACTGTAAACGGTATTCTTTTTGCAGTCTGTTTACCATCAGGCATACCTTGTTTTATTGTACTTTGCTTTACTGCACTTCACAGATGTTGCATTTTTACAAATTGAAGGTCTGTGGCTATCCTGCATTGAGCAAGTCTGTCAGTGTGATTTCCATTTGTGTCTCTATCTCATAATTTTGTAATTCTTGCAATATTTCAAACATTTTCATTAGTACTATATTTGTTATGATGATATATGATCAGTGATATTGGATGTTAATATTGTTAACTGTTTTGGGGCACCATGAAGCATGCCCATATAAAATGGTGAACTTTATTGATAAATGTGTGTGTTGTCACTGTTCCACTGACTGGCTATTCCATCTTTCTCCCTTTCCTTGGGTTTCCCTATTTTCTGAGACACAATATTAAAATTAGGCCAATTAATAACCCTACAATGACTTCTAAGTGTCACGTGAAAGGAAGAATCAGTGCAGCAAACTTCATTATTGTCTTATTTTAAGAAGGTTGTTTAAACTTCAACAACCACTATCCTGGTCAGTCAGCAGCCATCAACACCAAGGTAAGATCCTCTACCAGCAAGACAGCTCAGATGCTACTTAGCATTTTTTAGCAAAAAAGTACTTTTAAATTAAGGTATATACATTTTTTATTTGGAGTGGTGCTGCCTTTTTAAAAAAAATTTTTTTCGGTATCATTAATCAACAATTGCATGTGCAACATTATGGTTACTAAACTCCCCACTTCATCAGGTCCCCTCCACCACATACCCCATTACAGTCACTGTCCATCAGCGTAGTAAGATGCTATAGAATCACTACTTGTCTTCTCTTGAGTTGTACAGCCCACCCCGTGCCCCCCCAACATTACATCTGCTAATCGTAATGCCCCTTTTTCCCCATTGTCCCTCCCTTACACCCATCCTCCTCAGTTCCTTTCCCTTTGGTAACTCTTAGTCCATTCTTGGGTTCTGTGAGTCTGCTGCTGTTGTTCCTTCAGTTTTTCCTTTGTTCTTATACTCCGCAGATGAGTGAAATCATTTGGTACTTGTCTTTCTCTGCCTGACTTCTTTCACTGAGCATAATACCCTCTAGCTCCATCCATGTTGTTGCAAATGGTAGGATTTGTTTTCTACTTATGGCTGAATAATATTCCATTATGTATATGTACCACCTCTTCTTTATCCATTCATCTACTGATGGACACTTAGGTTGCTTCCATGTCTTGGCTATTGTAAATAGTGCTGCAATAAACATAGGGGTGCATCTGTCTTTTTGAAGCTGGGCTGCTGCATTCATAGGGTAAATTCCTAAGAGTGGGATTCCTGGGTCAAATGGTATTTCTATTTTGAGTTTTTTGAGGCACCTCCATACTGCTTTCCACAATGGTTGAACTAATTTGCATTCCCACCAGCAGTGTAGGAGGGTTCCCTTTTCTCCACATCCTCGCCAACATTTGTTGTTGTTTGTGTTTTGGATGTTGGCCATCCTCACTGGTGTGAGGTGATATCTCATTGTGGTTTTAATCTGCATTTCTCTGATGACCAGCGATGTGGAGCATCTTTTCATCTGCCTGTTGGCCATCTGAGTTTCTTCTTTAGAGAAGTGTCTATTCATGTCCTCTGCCCATTTCTTAATTGGATTATTTGCTTTTTGTTTGTTAAGGTGCGTGAGTTCTTTATATATTTTGGATGTCAACCCCTTATCAGATGCATCATTTATGAATATATTTTCCCATACTGTAGGATGTCTTTTTGTTCTACTGATGGTGTCCTTTGCTGTACAGAAGCTTTTCAGCTTGATATAGTCCCACTTGTTCATTTTTGCTTTTGTTTCCCTTGCCCGGGGAGATATGTTCATGAAGAAGTCGGTCATGTTTATGTCCAAGAGATTTTTGCCTATGTTTTTTTCTATGAGTTTTATGGTTTCATGACTTACATTCAGGTCTTTGATCCACCTTGAGTTTACCTTTGTGTATGGGGTTAGACAGTAGTCCAGTTTCATTCTCTTACATGTAGCTGTCCAGTTTTTCCAACCCCAGCTGCTGAAGAGGCTGTCATCTCCCCATGGTATATCCAAGGCTCCTTTATCATATATTAATTGACCATATATGTTTGGGTTAATGTCTGAATTTTCTATTCTGTTCCACTAGTCTTTGGGTCTGTTCTTGTGCTAATACCAAATTGTCTTTATTACTTGACTTTGTTTTTTTTGTTTTTGACAATTTTATTATACTGTGTCTTTAAAAAGATCTCTTTATGTGAAATTTGTTTGACATTTGAGGTTAATGAACCTGTATATCCAAATCTCTCCCCAGATTTGGAAAATTCATCCATTATTTCTTTAAATAATTTCTGACCACTTCTCCCTCTTTTCTCCTGGAATTCCAATAATTCACAGATTGGTTATTTTGATAGTATCCCACAGATCAAGTAGGCTTTCTTCACTCGTTTCTATTCTGTTTTCTTTGTTCTCCTGTGTTGGATAATTTCAAAGTTCCATACTTCTATCTCATAGATTCTTTATTCTGTTAGATCTATTCTGCTGTTGTCGCTCTCTATTGCATTTTTCATTTCATCCATTGTATTCTTCAACTCCAGAATTTCTGTTTGATCTTTTAATGATTCCTATCCCTTTGTTAAGCTTCTTATTTTGTTAATGAATTATTTTCCTCATTTCTTTGAACTGTCTTTCTGTGTTTTCTCATAGCTCACTGAGTTTCCTTAAGGATTTTGAATTATTTATCAGGTAAATCACAGATCTCTATCTTTGGGGTTGGTTACTGGAAGACTATTGTGATCCTTTTGTGGTGTAATGTTTCCTTGATTTTTCATTTTCCTTGAAGTTTTGTGTTGCTGTCTTAACATTTCAAGTAGCAGTTACCTCTTCCAGTTTTTACTTACAGCCTTCAAGAAAGGAATACCTTCTGCCAGCCCTGTGGTATTCTGAGGTTGTCTCATACCTTCTTCTCCTCAGACCTGCTTGCTCCACACCTCTTGCTCCTTCTTGTGGCAGAACTCTTAAGTTTGTATGTCTTGTCTGGATCCTGCTGTGCTCCAAGCTGGATGCTGACAGCCTCCTTTTTGTTTTCTCAAAAATGGCACTGAAGTTCAAGTCTGTGGTCTCTTTTTGGCTGCAGATTTGGGCCAGCTCTTTGTGTATGTTCACTAGCCATCCACCAAATCTCTCTCTCACTGCCCAATTGGGAATGCTGGCCATGGTGTAGGGGTATTTAGGAATGAGGTGTTCTGAACACTGGAGGTGCTCATGGGCCTATTGTGGATGTGTGGGGGTGAGGTGTTCCCATTGGCTCCTGGGTGGGCTTCTTGATGGAGTCCGTGATGTAGTTAATAAGACCTGCATGTTGTTAATGCCCTCTAAGAATATTATCTGCTACTCTCCCTAAGCTGTGCCACCTTGGAGAATGGATGATGAAGGTAAAGTCAAGCCATTCCTCTAATCCTCTCCAGTATGTCCAAAGTCATATTTTTGTTCCAGTGGTGTGCTACAACTTTTCCTCTGGAAACCCGGACTTCCACAAAGGCTCTCCATCTATGGGTGATTGTTTAAGACAGGAATATATGGGGGTTATTGGACAATGGCTGAAAAGAACTGGAGATGGTTCACAAGCCATTGCAGAGTCCACAGCCAGGACCAAGGTCTTTATGTCTATTACCTGATGCACGGGTGGGTAAGACTCCATGGCCCCCTACTATATATTGCTGGATCCCGTAGTTCCCACAAAGCCTCTTTTACCTGTGCATGGACGCCAAATTATTTTTGTTGGAGGGAAAGAAAAAACAAAGATCATCTTACTTCACCATGATACTGGCACCAATCCTTGCCCATATTTTTATGATGCTTTTTATCATACAGAAGTATTAATTTCATGTAGATGAATTTCTGACTACTATCATCTATTCATGTGTTGTTCTGTATCTTCTTGAAGAAATCATTCCATACCTCTAGGTCATTTAATGGTCTTGTATATTATTGTTTAATAATTTTGAAGACATGTTTTTATCATTTAAATCTCTAATCCATCTATAATTAATGCTTGTAATAGGTGAAAAATATAATTTTATTTTTAGATGGATAACAGTTTGCTCAGCACCATTTATTGAGTAGCCTATCTTTTTTCCATTGACTTGTTATAAACTCTCATATATCATTTCTATATATTTATGTGTCTTTATTATCTGGTTTCCCAATTCTATTCTAAAGATCTGTCTGTGAAAATAACAAGTTTTAAAAATATGTCTTAATATCTTTTAGGGTGTATCTCCCTACTTTAGTGCTCTCTTATTGTCATCATTCCCATTATTGATATATTTTCCATCTTGCCCTTCTTCTCCCCTCTTTTTTCTATTCTCTGAAAATGTTCATATGAATTTGGACTTTCTTTTCCTTTGCCTATGCAGTAGATGTCATTACTGAAACTATCTAGGCCTGTTTGGTATTATTTTTTGTATTTATTTGTTTTGTTCTCTTTTCTTGGTATTGCTTTCTATGAGATGCAATAGTTTCAGTTTCATTTCCACTTATAATTCCAAACTTCCATCAAGCTTCCAATACCCTCTTTTGGACTTAAAACACTAGAAGTTTATGACTCCAGCCTACTCAGTGTTTTGTGATTCTATTATGTTTCTGGTCCCCAAAGATATGCATCATATTTTTTAGACTGGGTATGTCAATTTCTGTTTTATTTTAATCTGTCATTGCTTATGAATTGAATACATGTATAAATGCATAAATTCCCTGAGCCATATTGACCAGAAGTTTAATATACCTCTTTTATTTAGAAAAATACTATACTTCTACAATATTGGTTGAATATAAGGAAACTATGACCAACCATAAGGTCCCTTCTGTTAAAATATT
Source organism: Phataginus tricuspis (assembly GCA_029783875.1). NCBI lineage: Eukaryota > Metazoa > Chordata > Mammalia > Pholidota > Manidae > Phataginus > Phataginus tricuspis. The sequence continues at coordinate 129,293,363 of JAQQAC010016209.1, read as the reverse complement.
ATTTATCCCAGGAATAGGCACCTTTTAGACTAAACTATGGGTATAAATGCATTTAATAAGTTGCTAATACCTTTGGTACATATGGAGAACCATGTACTTAAGAAAGGAGTGGGCAAGATATTCAGCAATAATTAACAGGATGCCAAGGAGAGTACATGAGAAAGAGCTAGTTGTTTGTCATCCTGTTATGATTTTCATTCTGTGCATATTAAGTGATATCTTAAGAGAACAAGTTGATCATTCCCAAGAAGGGTTTCTTCATAAAAGAAAACTTTCCAGAATGATAGCAACAAGTCAGATGAGAGTAAATCCAATATAAATCCAATATAATAACCAAAGTTCATAACCATCTAAGACACAAGAATTCCACCTTCAGGAACCTACTGTAAATAAATATAGATGTGGAGTTCCAGGAAGATGGCGGCGTGAGCAGGTCAGCGGAAATCTCCTCCCAAAACCATATATATTTATGAAAATACAACAAATACAACTATTCCTAAAAGAGAGACCAGAAGATACAGGACAGCACTCAGCCTGCATCTGCACCTGAGAGGACTCGGCACCCCGCGAGGCGGGTAAGATACGGAGCTGCGTCCTGGCGGGACCAGAGCACTCCCCCACCCCAGCGCACCAGCAGGAGGAGAGGATTCAGAGCTGGGAGGGAGTGGAAGTACAGGCCCACGAAATAACCAGCCCTGGGGATCTGCGCCGGGAGCACTGACACACATCACAGGGTGTATCGGAGATTGGAGAGACAGAGGTGCAGGATCTGATCCTGGGAATGCGCTGGGTCCTCGCAGCCGGCTCCCCGGGACAAAAGAAAAGGGCGTGCTTTTTCTTAGCAGTTTTAAAGAGACAGGGGCCCAACGGAGGAACAGAATCGTTCCAGCACACTCGGCCCAGCAGGCTGGGAGTCCTGGGGAATTTCGGACCCTCTGGCTGGCGACTGGGAAAAAGTAGCCCTACTGAGACTTCCCACAGAGATCAGCAGCCTCCCATTCATTCCCGCCCTGGCCAGAGCTACAAAGGGCCCTGTGGAGCGGCATGGCTGCAGCTGCGAAATAGTGGAGCAACAGTGCCACCTACAGCATCCTCACAGAATCTACTCCCAGCGGATGTCTTTTTGTTTTTTTGTTTGTTTTTTTGGTGTTTTTTTCCTCTCTTTTATTTTCTTTCTCTTTTCTCTTCCCTTTCTCTTCTTCTTTCTTTTTTTTTGTTTTAAAGTCTTAAAGAGCCCAGCTGACATACGTGGCACCTACCAGTGACCACTTCTATTGCCATGAAAAGACAGAGGAATATGGTACAAACAAAGCTTATCCAGACCCAGACACCAGAGAGGGACCCTGAAGGGATGGAAATGCACAATCTTCCTGAAAAAGAACTCACAATAAAACTCATAACCATACTGATGGATCTACTGAGAAATATGCAAGAGCTGAGGGAGGAAGTGAGGAAAGACAATGAAGAAATGAGACAAGCGATCAACGGGCTTAGCAGCAGACTGGATGAGATGCAAGAGACTGTTATGGAATAGAAATCAGAGAACAGGAATACAGAGAAGCTGAGGTAGAGAGAGATAAAAGGATCTCTAGGAATGAAAGAATATTAAGAGAACTGTGTGACCAATCCAAACAGAATAATATTCGCATTTGAGGAGTACCAGAGGAAGAAGAGAGAGAAAAAAGGATAGAAAGTGTCTTTGAAGAAATAATTTCTGAAAACTTCCCCACGCTAGGGAAGGACATAGTCTTGCAGTCCACGGAAGCCCACAGATCTCCCAACACAAGGGACCCAAGGAAAATAACACCAAGACACATAATAATTAAAATGGCAAAGATCAAAGATAAGGACAGAGTATTAAAGGCAGCTAGATAGAGGAAAAAGATCACTTACAAAGGAAAACCCATCAGACTTCTCAACAGAAACCTTACAGGCCAGAAGAGAATGGCATGATATATTTAACAAAATGAAACAGAAGGGCCTCGAACCAAGAATATTGTATCAAGCACGATTATAATTTAAATTTGAGGGAGGGATTAAACAATTCCAAGACAAGCGAAAGCTGAGGGAATTTGCCTCCCATAAACCACCTCTACAGGATATCTTAAACGGACTGCTCTAGAGGGAAGCACTCCTAAGCCTAAAAAGATGTCACCAGAGAAAATAAAATCATAGCAAAGAAAGCAGACCATCCAAATACTAATTAAGGCAAACAATAAAACACCTAGTATATAAAGAATGGAGGAGGAAGAATAAGAAGGGAGAGAAATAAAGAAACATCAGACTGTGTTCACAATAAATTAACAAGAAAGTCAACTTAGATTGTCAGATAGTAAAGAAGAAACCCTTGAAACTTTGGTAACCATGAATCTAAAGCCAGCAATGGCAATAAGTACATATCTATCAATAATCACCCTAAATGTAAATGAACTGAATGCACCAATTAAAAGACACAGAGTAACAGAGTGGATAAAAAAGCAAGACCCCTCTATATGCTGCTTACAAGAGACTCACCTCACACCCAAAGATATACACAGACTAAAAGTGAAGTGATGGAAAAAGATATTTCATGCAAACAACAAAGAGAAAAAAGCAGGTATTGCAGTACTTGTATCAGACAAAATAGATTTCAAAACGAAGAAAGTAGCAAGAGATAAAGAAGGACATTACATAATGTTAAAGGGGTCAGTCCAACAAGAAGATATAACCATTATAAATATATATGCACCCAACATAGGAGCACCAGCATATGTGAAACAAATACTAACAGAATTGAAGGAGGAAATAGACAGCAGTGCATTCATTTTAGGAGACTTCAACACACCACTCATTCCAGAGGACAGATCAACCAGACAGAGAATAAGTAAAGACACAGAGGCACTGAACAACACACTAGAACAGATGGACCTAACAGACATCTACAGAACTCTACAACCAAAAGCAACAGGGTACACATTCTTCTTAAGTGCACATGGAACATTTTCCAGAATGGACCACATACTAGGCCACAATAAGAACCTCAGTAAAGTAAAAAAAATAGAAATTCTACCAACCAACTTCTCAGATCACAAAGGTGTAAAACTAGAAATAAATTGAACAAAGAAAACAAAAAGGCTCACAAATACATGGAGACTTAACAACATTCTCCTAATTAATCAATGGGTTAATGACCAAATCAAAACAGAAATCAAAGAATATATGGAGACTAATGACACAACAACACAAAGCCACAACTTCTGTGGGACGCAGCAAAGGCAGTTCTAAGAGGAAAGTATATTGCAATCAAGGCCTATTTAAAGAAGGAAGAACATTCCCAAGTGAATAGACTAAAGACACAATTACTGAAATTGGAAAAAGAATAACAAATGAGGCCCAAAGTCACCAGAAGGAGGGACATAATAAAGATCAGAGAAGAAATAAATAAAATTGAGAAGAATAAAACAATACAGAAAATCAATGAAACGAAGAGCTGGTTCTTTGAAAAAATAAACAAAATAGATAAACGCCAAGCCAGACTTATTAAGAGAAAAAGAGAATCTACATACATAAACAGAATCAGAAATGAGAAAGGAAAAATCACAACGGACCCCACAGAAATACAAAGAATTATAAGAGAATATTATGAGCATCTGTATGCTAACAAGCTGCAAAACCTAGAAGAAATGGACAACTTCTTAGAAAAATACAACCTTCCAAAGCTGACTAAACAAGAAACAGAAAAACTAAAGAGACCAATCACCAGCAACGAAATTGAAGCAGTAATCAAAAAACTACCCAAGAACCAAACCCCTGAACCAGATGGATTCACGTCTGAATTCTACCACACATATAGAGAAGAAATAGCACCCGTTCTCCTTAAAGTTTTCCAAAAAATAGAAGAGGACGGAATACTTCCAAACTCATTCTATGAAGCCAGCATCACTCTAATACCAAAACTGGGCAAAGACCTCACCAAAAAAGAAAATTACAGACCAATATCCCTGATGAATGTAGATGCAAAAATACTCAACAAAAGATTAGCAAACTGAATTCAAAAATACATCAAGAGGATCATACACCATGATCAAGTGGGATTCATCCCAGGGATGCAAGGATGGTACAACATTCGAAAATCCATCAACATCTTCCACCACATCAATAAAAAGAAGAACGAAAACCACATGATCATCTCCATAGATGCTGAAAAAGCATTTGACAAAATTCAGCATCCATTCATGATTAAAACTCTCAACAAAATGGGTATAGAGGGCAAGTACCTCAACATCATAAAGGCCATATATGACAAACCCACAGCTAACATCATACTTAACAGCGAGAAGCTGAAAGCTTTTAATCTAAGATCGGGAACAAGACAAGGATGCCCACTCTCTCCACTGTTATTCAACATAGTACTGGAGGTCCTGGCCACGGCAATCAGACAAAGCAAAGACGTACAAGGCATCCAGATTGGTAAAGAAGTCGTCAAATTGTCACTATTTGCAGATGACATGATACTGTACATAAAAAACCCTAAAGACTCCACTCCAAAACTACCAGGACTAATATCTGAATTCAGCAAAGTTGCAGGATACAAAATTAACACACAGAAATCTGTTGCTTTCCGATACACTAATGATGAACTAACAGAAAGAGAAATCAGAAAAACAATTCCATTCACAATTGCATCAAAAAGAATAAAATACCTAGGAATAAACCTAACCAAGGAAGTGAAAGACCTGTACTCTGACAACTACAAGACACTCCTAGGAGAAATTAAAGAGGACACTTACAAATGGAAATGCATCCCATGCTCTTGGCTAGGAAGAATAAATATTGTCAAAATGGCTATACTACCTAAAGCAATCTACAGATTCAATGCAATCCCTATCAAACTTCCAACAGCTTTCTTCAATGAACTGGAACAAATAATTCTAAAATTCATATGGAACCACAAAAGACCCCGAATAGCCAAAGCAATCCTGAGAAGGAGGAATAAAACGGGGAATTATGCTCCCTTTCTTCAAGCTCTACTACAAAGCCACAGTAATCAAGACAATTTGGTATTGGCACAAAAACAGACCCACAGACCAGTGGAACAGAATAGAAAATCCAAACATTAACCCAAACATTTACAGTCAATTAATATTTGATAAAGGAGCCTTCGATATACAATGGGGAGATGACAGCCTCTTCAGCAGCTGGTGTTGGAAAAACTGGACAGCTACATGTAAGAGAATGAAACTGGACTACTGTCTAACCCCATACACAAAAGTCAACTCAAAATGGATCAACGACCTGAATGTAAGTCATGAAACCATAAAACTCTTAGATAAAAACTTAGACAAAAATCTCTTGGACATAAACACGAACGACTTCTTCATGAACATATCTCCCCGGGCAAGGGAATCAAAAGTAAAAATGAACAAGTGGGACTATATCAAGCTGAAAAGCTTCTGTACAGCAAAGGACACCATCAGTAGAACAAAAAGACATCTTACAGTATGGGAGAATATATTCGTAAGTGACGTATCCGATAAGAGGTTGACATCCAAAATATATAAAGAACTCATGCAGCTCAACAAACAAAAAGCAAATAATCCAATTAAGAAATGGGCAGAGGAAATGAATAGACACCTCTCCAAAGAAGAAATTCAGATGGGCAACAGGCACATGAAAAGATGCTCCACATCACTAATCATCAGAGAAATGCAGATTAAAACCACAGTGAGATATCACCTTACACCAGTGAGGATGGGCAACATCCAAAACACAAACAACAACAAATTTTGGCGAGGATGTGAAGAAAAGGGAACCCTCCTACACTGCTGGTGGGAATGCAAATTAGTTCAACCATTATGGGAAGCAGTATGGAGGTTCCTCAAAAAAGTCAAAATAGAAATACCATTTGACCCAAGAATCCCACTCCTAGGAATTTACCCTATGAATGCAGCAGCCCAGCTTCAAAAAGACAGATGCACCCCTATGTTTATTGCAGCACTATTTACAGTAGCCAAGAAATGGAAGCAACCTAAGTGTCCATCAGTAGACGAATGGATAAAGAAAAGGTGGTACACAGTGGAATAATATACACAATGGAATACTATTCCGCCATAAGAAGAAAACAAATCCTACCATTTGCAGCAACATGGATGGAGCTAGAGGGTATTATGCTCAGTGAAATAAGCCAAGCTGAAAAAGACAAGTATCAAATGATTTCACTCATGTGTGGAGTATAAGAACAAAGAAAAAAACTGAAGGAACAAAACAGCAGCAGACTCACAGAACCCAAGAACGGACTAATAGTTACCAAAGGGAAAGGGACTGGGGAAGATGGGTGGGAAGGGAGGGATAAGAGGGTAAAAGGGGTATTACGATTAGCAGGCGTAAGGTGGGGGGGGCACGGGGAGGGCTGTACAACTCAGAGAAGACAAGTAGTGACTCTGTAGCATCTCACTACGCTGATGGACAGTGACTGTAATGGGGTTGGTGGGGGGGACCTGATGAAGGGGTTAGTTTAAGAACCATAATATTGGCACATGTAATTGTAGACTAATGATTCCAAAATAAATTTTTAAAAAGGGACATAAAAATTAAAATAAATAAATATAGATGTGTGAACAAAAACGATTTGGAAAAGATATCTGTCACGTCAGATATAAAAAATTAGAAACCATCTAAATGACTCAAAAGAGGGGATACATAAAACAAATCACAATGCTCCCATGAGTTGAGTATATTTGAGTCCAAAAAAAGATACGCCAGGAAAGCCTATTCAGGTATTGTATATAAAGGGCAATTATAAAAATAGCAATAAATATAACGGTAACCACAAGTAACATTTATTGACCACCTGCTATGTGTCAGGAACTGTGCAAAGTTCTTTACATGTATTCATTTAAATCTCACAACTCCCCTTTGAGATAGGGAAAATCATTTTCCCCATTTTAAAACTGAGGAATCTGAGACTTATTGAAGTTACATGATTTGATTGGCATCATACAGCCAGTAAGAGTAGGGCCATGATTCATGAATGTACATGTATGTATGTCATGTGCATGTGTGTGTGTGCATGTAATGTGGGAAAGGTGACCGGAAGGAAATGCACCAAAATATTAAAAGATCATTATACTTAGTTGATTGTTTTGTTTGCCTCATACAGACATACACATGGTGGATGTGTATATGTCTGTGAATGTACATGTGTAAATACCTTTGTATATTTTCCATATTACCTATAGTGAGTATGGATGTCCCTCATAATCAGAAATGAAAATTACTACAAATATTCCATGACCTTCACCTACCTGTTTCTTTGCTTTGACCTCATTGGTGTGGCCCAAGATAGAGGAAGAAATCTTTAGTGAAACCTCATTGTCTTTCTTAGGATGACAGGGAGGTCAAAAAAATAGTCATGATTGAATTTACCATGGATGTTATTAAACTTGCTGTTTTTCATAAGGTGTGTGTGTGCATGTGCATGCATAGAAGCAAGCTAATGAATTTTAATTGAGCATTCCACATTTTAAATGTCATCCATGAGAATACAGCACTATAGTATGCTGCAAAAAAGCAACTTCTGAGATAGAGAGATGAGACAGTAAGTGGCACTATAAATATAAAGATGAGTTTGACAGACTAGAATTTAAATGAAATGTATTATAGTATGAAGTGAAGTGGAAACTAGTAATAGCACAATAAGACATAGGAGTGCTAAGGGCTTTGTGATAGGAGTTTGAATGTACATGATACTATTAAGGAGTAGCCCAGGTATAGTCCCCTGGTATATTCATACAATTACAAGGAATCATGCATCCTTACTCGCCCACTGTGTCCCATTTGTCACATGAATATGCCTTTATAATATTACGCCAGGACAAAATAAAATGATGGGAAGAGAATGTCTGTGTTTTTCTCATCTCTTTAGTGTGTAATGTTCTACAAATACTAGACTATTTTGTTACATTTAGAATTTCCAGCTCATTATAAAGGAGGTGTCTCCAAATGTTTGGATGAGATTACAGTGCTTCAGGGAAGAGAGTTATGTCTTCAGAGAGGTGTTAGTCCTCTTGAGGATATTTTTTTCCGTGATGACAGTCAATCTACTATTTGTGAGAGTACCCTACCAAGACCAAGATGTCTTATTAATTCTTAAGCTGATGTTCTACAGAACTTAGTAGGTGCCCAAGGTGTATGCCCTACCCTTTATTACTTTCTAGGACTTATTTACACATTTCCTCAACTGTATGAGGTGTTCTGAACTGCATATTTCCTACTAGCACTCCACTAATACCTGCCCCACCATCTGGATAGACAGCCATTTTACTTGCTTGACCACCACCTGGCCTATCATACTCACTGAGTTGATAAGAGGAGAATAAAAGTCGAGAAGTGTTGGCTATACATTAGCCCTTAGGGCAGTGGTTCTCAGTTTGGGGGAAGAGTCCAATGACCTGGTTCAGAATCTGATGAAAGCAGTGGACCCTTCCCCCTCAAATGGTTTTGCATACATATATACCATGATTCACATAAAAATTTCACATTTCATAAATTTCATGAAACCCATACTTTGACTCCTTTAAAGTGTTCAGATTCTAGTTCTAAATCATCTGCTCAGAGTTCAAGTCCTTTCCCTTCAGTTTACCCCACAGAAGAATTTGATCTGCTATCATGGAATTCACTGTGATAAACTGGACTGTGGAGATAGAGGCTTGGGCTTTCATCATAAATGAATCTAGAATAGCAATATCCTGAAACAAAAGACTAAGATGAAGCCTGGGGAACAGATGACCATAAGGCCACTGGGTGTTTCTTACAGTTTAGTCAAGTTGTCTTGCTTCTTAAGTGGGTTTATCCCAGCTCCCCAGGGCCTAGGGTTGCATGGCTAAATCCCTAAGTGATACATGTTTACCTAGGTTATCGGTATCCTGTGTTGATAAGCCCACATATATGAGATGGCAGTAAATGGTTAGAGGAGAAATGGGAGTTTGAAATGTGCCCTCAGCACATCTATCTTATCATAGCAAAATTAACACCAGCCAACTAGGAAGAAGAAACTATGATGACAACAAAGTAAGTTTTCAAATCTCCTAGAAGATTCTTTCTTATATTGATCTTGGAGATAGGGTTGTGCCAGAGCCAATTTATGCATATGAATTAAGGTATGGATCTCTGCTAATGCATACTGGCTACAGTAGACTGAAATATGCCTAATGGGGTATGAACTTAAATTTTTCATTAAATGATTTAATTTTGGAGCAGCACACCTCAATGAAAGGAATATGGACTTTGGAGTCAGACATAGCTGGGGTTGAATTCTAGCACAGACACTCCCCGTGATCTCTTTTATATTACTCTCCATCAATGAGCCTGTTTTCTAATCTGTGAAAAGGGTATAAATAATACCTACTTCAGGGTCACTGTGAGACTTCAAAGTAGTTTAAAATTCCTAATTGTAGCTCTTAGTAAACAGTAGCTATATCTGATTATCCCCTCGGGACCAATGCTTGACTGTGCCAGTATGATCCATTCAAGGTAATTACTCAAACCATTGCACATAGTGTGGTAGATCTTAATACCAACATAAGAAGTCCATACTTTATTCCACAGACAATGGGGAGTCATTCATAAGATTTCTCTCTCCTAATTTTTTATGGGAATGAAAACAAAATAGAACAAGCTAATGCAAAATGATGAGAAATTGCTTCTTCAGTACTGCAAATTTAGATTGATTTAATTACATTCTGGAGGCCTGAAAATATAGTCACTTTTCAAATGAATGATTAACATTTCAGTGATGGTGCACTCTATTGCAGCTAGAGTTTTCATTTTCAGAAAGGCAAGTTGTGGACAATTAACTTACACCTAAGTGATGACATTTGTTCAGAAGTTGTCAGTATCATTCATGAAAATCTGAGCTGCAGTATTTGAAGAAAAGTGGACTAGAAAATGTGAAGCTTTATGTAAATCATATTTACTTCTACAATAGGTGTTACAATTGCTGGAAACCTTCTTAGATGGTCCAGCTGGGGAAACAGAGGCCCAAGTAAAGGAGAGGTTCATAGCAGAATACCAGATTAGAGCACAGAAAACACACATGAATTTTCTAACACTGAGAAATGTGAGTGAAACTTCTATGGGAGAGGAGTTTTCTCATTCACAAATATGTGAGTTCCTGCTTCTGCAGGGATGGAGGAGGTCGTTTATTCAATAAATGTGTGAGTCCTACTGTGTACCAGGAAGCACACTGAACAAATTAGACAAACCCTAGCCCTTGTGGAGGTTATAGACTAGAGTGAGTCATAGTAAAAAATGTGCAAATGATTTATTTGATTTAATTATAATTCTGTAACTCTGATGCAGCAGGTGCACTGGGCCAAGAGAGAATATAAAAGGGCTTATCTAGTTGAGGAAGTCAATACAAATTTCTACAGGTCAAAACAAATTTTTTTATTGTTTTAAGGCTGTGTGCTATCTAGGAAAAGAAATGTTATGGCTGTGGGAGTGTTTATATACCAAGTAACTCACGGTTTATTTGCATCCTTTAGAAAACCATGATCTTAATGTAAGGTATCGATCAATAGATTGCCTTACTTGACTTTATATATTCATTATACAATTTCTTACTACACAAATGGGAAAATGATCCTCAGATTTCAGTTTCTGTTTCATTGGTTTGAAACTATTACCTTGACCAGGGAGTGATCTGGGCAGATCTAACCACTAGGGGTCGCCTTGGGCCAGGACAGAAGCAAGATTACCTCAGTCTACATCTGTGGCTATAGTCAGCATGAATACAAAATAAAATTTAGGATTTGAGTTGGTCCCGGAAGAGTGGTAAGGTTGGGAATAAAAAGAGGTAAACATGAGAAGAACCTCAGTGATTTATTCCAATATTTGCAGAAACAGAGAGGAGAATATGTAGGAGGTTAATGGAGAATAACAGCTAAATCAGCTGGGCTGGAACACTGAGTAGGTAAAGGATACCAATAGCACATAAAATTGGAAGCATGGTTGGGATGAAATTGTTGAGAGTCTTAAGTACCTGGCTAAGGAGTTTTAATTTTATCATATTGGCAATTGGGAGTCTGAAGATTTTAAAGAAGGAAATGTAAACAGGTAGCATGGTTTAGGAAGCTTTGGAATATCCCAGTGAGACATGAAAGAATTGTTCGTAATGGCCCATCACTGAAATAGAGAAGGCAGAAAGCAGAGGAGGACTGGGATAAAGCTGGGTTAGTTTGTACATGCTCTGCACATACTAGTTTGATGGACCTGTGAGTGATCCATATGGAACATACACAATGCAGTTGAAAATGAAAAATTGGAGCCTAATAGAAAAGGTGAGCTATCCCAAAAGCAAATCAAGGAATATAAGCTTAGATGCAATGCTTACAGCCTCAGAATAAGGCATAAGAACAGAAGCAGAGAGAACCTAGAATGAGCATTTGGGAAATTGCCAGCATTTGGGTGTAGGATGTGGATGAAGCCATAGAGGAGGACACACAGAAAAAGTAGCCAAAGTGGTTCCGATTCTGCTGGAAAGTCTATATTGGACCTGCGGCTGACAAACACCATTTTTGTAGGCTCTGTAGAGTTAGGAATTGACAACAAAGAAGCAGTGAAAAACAAGCTTTGTTCCCATGACTTTGAGAGACATTGAACTTAGTTAACTAGATTTAACAACCACCTGATGGAGAGAAGAGCAATGAGGTTCAAAGATGGAGGAGCTGAGTCAGATGGACTGAGGATAGAGCCCGGCTCTGCTCTGTGACCTTACACATGTTGCTTTTATCTCCAGGCATCACCTTTCTCTTCAGTAAAGTATAGGTACTAATAATACCTCCTCGTGGGGTATCTGTGACTAAAACATGTGGTAATACGTATATGAAGTATGCAACCCAGCCCATAAGTGTATTAAGTGTATAAAGGGAATGGCCCTTCTGTCTCTTGAAGACCTCTGAATAAAACCTCAAATGCAAGATTATGTTAGAATATGGTTTCATGAACAAAAGCTTCCTTAGAATTGATGAGCTTTCTGCTTTGCAAATGAGGGCTTTGCAAGTTTTTGTTGTTTCTGTTGATAGATTTTGTCTCCCTTTGATTTGGTTTTTGGAAATACCGGGACTAGTTTTGAAACTCACACCTAGCCAATAAGTTAACCCAACAGCTCTCACATTTGCTGCTGCTGCTTCATTTCCATGCTCCTGAGTTTGTATTTTTAAATTGATCTTACTGTTTTTAACTATTACTTATTGTGTACTGATTTTTTTCTGACACAGTATTACTCTATGTGTATCCTCAAAACACCCTTGTAAGGTAAAATCATTAACCCTATTTAACAGGTAAGAAAATGAAAGTTCAGTGCAGTAGGGTAACTTCCAAAGTCACAAAATTAATACGTGCAAGGGTAGAAATTTGAAACTACATCTCTCAGACACTATGTTTTTGCTGTTTCTCCTATGCTTGTTACGAGTCAAGAGAATAGATAAACGAATAATATAGGGAAAAAAAACATGATTTAAAAGAAGTACACTTGAAAAAGGCATGGGTTTTAAATGGCTGTGTGCATAAAATACGTGAACTCAAAGATATGGCTGCCAAAAACCTGGCATGTGGGACCCATTCAGTTCTTTATGGGCTGACTACATTTATTTGGGCATTACATTCCACGTGGGGCACAGTCAAGTTAGACTGTGTTCCAAAGAGGTTAACCAGATGGCAAAGAGAACTTAAGCCATGTTATATGAAGAAAAGACATGGTGCAGGTACCTTTACTGCTGCTACATTTCTGAACTGCTGAGGGACTAGACTTGCTTTACATGGTACACAAAGACATAATTGGGACCTGTGGCAGAAGTTACAGGGCAGAATATTTGGCTTAACATAAAGATGGAATGTTCTAGTATTAAAGACTTTCCATAAATACAATGAGGTGCATCAAGAGATAATATACTTCAGGGCAATTTAAGTTTTTAAGAATAGGTTGGAGAGCTACTTGGCAGGGGTATTGCAGAAATATTTCAAGTAGTGAGTAAGGGATAGACAGGCAGTCTTTCAGGACTCTCCAAACATAAGTTTGTCCTTGTACAAAATGAAGATAACTGTATTGATCTATCCAAATGTTCTCTGTCGCAGGTTTCTGCATTGTAAATGTCAGTTGGGATATGCAAACTAGTGGAGACTTCCAAAATCTCATTTAAAACAGTAAAGCCTTATTTCTTCCACACAGTAGAGCTCTTTTGTGGATCAGCAGGAAATCTCTGTTCAGCCTAGTCACTCAGGGAAATGACTTCAGATGCTAAGTACCCAGAGTTAGGCCAAACTTGACAAGTGAAGGGTAGAGTCCTCCACAAGACTGCCCTCACTTCTGACCAACTAGCTAAAAGTTTGGGCATTCCCACTACCCCCTCAGGCTCAATAATTCATTACAACAATTCACAGAATTCAGGAAAGCACTACACTTAATTTTATGGTTTTCTTATAGCAAAATGGATATAAATCAGAACCAGCCAAAACAAGAGACACGTAGATCAAAGTCTAAGAGTATCCCAAATGTGAAGCTTCTGCAGCCTTCTCCTTGATGAGTTAGGACAGATCACCCTCCCTGCATAGAATATTGGTTACCAGGGACACTCGCCCAAGGTTTGGTGTCAAAACTTTTCTTGGGGCTTTTTCTTGGGGTTTTATTATGTAGGCCTGATTGACTGAATCATTGGTCATGAGATTGAATTTAGCCTCTCCTCCCTAGAGGTCAGTCTGATGTCAACCCTTAAATTACATGGCTGGTCCTTCTGGGAGCACCAGCCTCCATCATGAGTTACTTCCTTAGTAAAAAACTAGGGCTCAACATGAGTTACCTTATTAGCATAAACTCTCAAGTGTGGCATGTTATATCATGAATAACAAAGACACTCATAGCTTTAGGAGCTACACCCAAGGAACCAGAATGGTCTCACACTGGTGTTTAAATGCCCTGGCCCAGAAGTGGCATGTTACTTTTATTCATAGCTCATTGGTCCAAAGTAGCCATATGACTTCACTCAACCACAAGGGGCTACAAAATGCTTTCCTCTCATGGGACTGGAAGAAGAGAGTAAAAGAAATATTTGAATAATAGCCCTGAAAATTTACTGTATAAGTCCTTCAATTTGGCAATATTTGCTTAGCATAATTGCATTTTACCAATATATTTTTATTCACATGTTAATTTTCTTACATGAATATAGTCTTTAAACATAGTTAAATTATTATTATAATGAATGACCTTATTTGGAAGTTCATGATTATTTTTATAGGGTTCAGGGTTTTTTAATGATAGAAAGTGATTTCCATATAAAGCATCTGTGTTTGTCTTTTATTTCATTAACCACATTACCTTTAAATTTTGTATTGAAAGTAGAAATACATAGCAGAGAATTGGACACTTAAAAAATTTTTTTGTTTCTTTGTGACATTTCAACAGAAATGATTTTAAAGGGTAAAGTATAACCACTTTCTTAAATTAAAAACTTTGGCTTGAGAAACAAATATTTCTCTTTTATTTGCTAACTAATCTAGACTGTTATCTAGCTTGGTTTTGGTATCACAAATACTAAGTGGAATGAAGCAATCTTAAACTATTAGTGACAATGCCATGCAAACACACAGATAAGTAGTTATTAATATGACTTCAGAAGGTAAGAGATTTTTCTTTTGCAAACTAGAGCTTATAAATAGATGAATCAAGTGGGAAACTCAAAAGCTGTATTCAAGGCCATTCATCTGACATTCAAATGCTCAGTATATATAACCATTTCTGGATGATGTCAAGGACATCACATCTGTGGGCAAGAATGAAAAGAACTGAGAAGGGGAAAGATGATTATTTTAGAGAACAGACTCACTCTTGTTTAGAAACTAGTGAAATCTCCTCCTTTTCCCCATGCCCCAGGCCTATGTGAATAATTGGTGGGCATATTATTTCACATCATTCATCACCTAATAAGGTGGCACTTCTAGGATCCTCCTGAAATTGCATCATACTTTCCCACCTACTCCTCTGCTACAAATTCAAAGAAGGAAATGCCTAATAGGCAGCATGGGAATTTACAGTTAATTTTGAAAAGACTTACAATATTAGAAACTTTGATGGGAAATTTGGTTAAAAAGAAAGAAGACAGCCTCAAAATTAAACGGGCTATTCCAACTCAAGAAAGAACATATGGAAGAGTTAAACAAGTTAACAACAAAACAACAACAAAATTCCGATGGGAGTCTGATCACCAGGCTTTAAATAGCAGTAATGAATATTAATGGTTTCTATAAAATGAGGGTCTAATATGTGTGAATTATATTCATTATCTCTAATGTTCCCAATAACAAGCAAAAATAAATGTTAGGATCCTTAATTTTAAGATGAGGAAATGGAGACTCCAAATAGAAAAACCACTTGATCAAAATAATGCTTACTGGATCCACCTTCCCACCCAAACAGTGGCTTGCTGGAGCTGACCTGTACTGGTGTGCAGGGATCAATTTTTAAATTTTCAGGGATTTTTCAAGCCATTATTTAAAAAATTATGTAAATCTACAAGCAAGTAAATTATATTTTAAAATGGTAATACTCAAAACTCATCAGTTCCTAAGTTATTTTACTATGTTTTATTATTATCTGAGTTCTTGAAATTATTACATCTCTGATATCTGTATGGTGGAAATAATACACAATGGCACACTCCTGTGCATCTCTTTCTGGCTCCCCATTCAGTGACATCATGTTGCTAGCTTGACATCAATCATGTGGCAGTATTTACACCACAGAAATCAGGAAATGCTACAACCAGAGCTTGGTTTATTGTTCTGGTGTTTTTCTAGATTTAATAAAGTGATAGAGAAAGTGTTAATAATGGTGATTAAACCTAAAAGTGTTCCCGGCCTGTAGCCCTTACGTTGTGAATAGCAAAGAAGTGAGGAAATATTCTTCCAGTATTCAAAGCCTATCATCCAATTTAGTAAGAATTCACTCACATCCTTGACAGAATGAGTGAAGTTTTGACATTCACCTTTGATGTTTCATTTTCATGTTACTTCTTAACATAAATGAAAATAACAACTAACGTTAAGGTCATAACTACATTAATTCACCAATTGTGACCATTATATAAGACTTTGGCAAAAATCAACAAAAGCATTATGACAATAATTGACTATATAAAATTGACAATAAAGTACAAGAAAAAAGAGTATATATTTTATTAGATAAAATGCATGCTGTGAAATCCTTAATACCATTAAAATTTAATATATATGTTTTATATATTAAAATTGGTTAAACATTTTCTAGCACACCAAAGCTTTTAACACATGATATTGTCAAAACTGAATAAAACTGCTTTTGCCAAAGTAACCAGTTCCGAGTTGCCAAATTCAATTTTTTTTATGGGTTTCTTTGTAGCATTTGGTACTTCAACAACTTTTTTTGTGTGTGAACTATTCTTAGCTTCCAGCACCCACTCCTTCCTTGCTTTTATCACAGTTGAATCTAAGTCCCTTATTTTGATCTCTTTCTGTTTCCTACATCCTAAATATTGGTAGTCCAAGCAGTTCTAGGGTTTCCACTTTTATAATATTCACTCTTTGGACAATCTCATCTACTCATAAGTTTTAACAACATATGGTGTGATAACTTGCAAATCTGTATTTCTGGCCTAGATGTCTTCTTAACATTATATACAGGCAAATGTGTAAGATATCCCTAAGTGGATATCTTTTAGTAATTGCCATAAACTGAATGTTTGTGTCCCCCAAAATTCATGTTGAAACATAATCCTCAGTGTGATGCTATTAGGAGGCGGGGCCTTTGGGAGGTGATGAGTGACAAGGGTAGAGCCCTCGAATGGGATTAGTACTCTTATAAAAGAGGCCCCAAGGAGCAACTCCATCCTTTCTACCATGTGAGGACACAGCAAGAAGATGGCTCTCTATGGACCAGCAAGTTAGCCCTGACCAGACACTGAGTCAGATGGCACCTTGACCTTGGATTTTCCAGCCTTTAGAACTGTGATTTGTTTGTCTGTTGTTTATAAGCTACCCAGTCTATGGTACTTTTATTGCAGCAGCCAGAATGGACTAAAACAGAAATCTTGCACTAAATACAGACACAACCTAATGCTTTCTCTTGCAAATGAGCTCCTTCTTTGTTATTTTCTAATCTGATTAAAAGCATTATGCAACCACCCAAGGAATATGTGTCATCCTAGACTTCTCACTCAAGTTTAAATCATTTATGAAGTCCCTTTATCTAGTGCATCTCTCCTTTTATTTTTAAACCTTAAGCTAATGTTTTAGTTGGGCTCTAACCATCTGTTGTCTGGACTATAAAATAAGTTTCTAACTGTTCTCCTCACATGTGCTTTTGCCCACCTACCATCAATCCAAATGCTACCAGAGTTGTATTTCTAAAATGCAAATGTAATTATATTATTCTTGTACATGAAATTTTCCATAGTAATATTTTTCAGTCTTTTTCACTGTAACCTTATAGAAAGAGACACTTTGTTTATCAAGACCCAGTGTATATACCCACCACATATATGCACCTGTACCTGTGTGCACTGGCCCATGCACACACATACAATTAAAACAAATGGGTACCAAGACAGCAGTTAACTTTATTTACATCCTGCTATTAGGTACATATTTTTTAATTTCTTAAATTCTGGGTAACTTCAAGCCACTAAATATATTTTATGACCTACTAATGGAATGTGAACCAACAGTGTGTAAAATACAGAAGTAAAAGAAAAAAAATCTGCATCCATAAAGCAAGGCACAGAAAGGCTTTCATAACTAAAAGTAAAACTAGAAAATGTTTTTAAATTAATGGTAATGACACTTCTGGGAAGATGGGGACGTGAACAGAACGACAGAAATTTCCTCCTAACATTACATTTATCCTCGAAAACACAGCAAATCCACTATTCCTAAAAGAGAGACTAGAATACACAGGAAAGTGCACAGCAGGCAGCTACACCTGAGAGGACTCGGCACCTGGCGAGGCGGTCATAAAGAGCCCAGCTGACATACGTGGCAACTACCAGCAACCAATTCTATAGCCATGAAAAGACAGAAGATTATGGTACAGACAAACCATCAGACCCAGACAACCCCAGAGAGGGAAACTGAAGGGATGGACATGCACAGTCTTCCTGAAAAAGAATTCAGAATAAAAGTCATAGCCATGCTGATGTATCTACAGAAAAATGTGCAAGAGCTGAGGGAGGAAGTGAGGGAAGTGAGGAAAGACAATACAGAAATGAGACAAGCCATCGACGGGCTCAACAGCAGATTGAATCAGGTTCAAGACACGATCAAGGAAATACAAGACAGGGAACAGGAATACAAAGAAGCTGAGGCAGAGAGAGATAAAAGGATCTCTAAGAATGAAAGAATATTAAGAGAACTGTGTGACTAATCCATATGGAACAATATTCGCATTAGAGGAGTACCAGAGGAAGAAGAGAGAGAAAAAGGGATAGAAAGTGTCTTTGAAGAAATAATTGCTGAAAACTTTCCCACGCTGGGGAAGGAAATAGTTTCGCAGTCCACGGAAGCCCACAGATCTCCCAACATAAGGGACCCAAGGAAGACAACACCAAGGCACATAATAATTAAGATGGCAAAGGTCAAAGATAAAGAGAGAGTATTAAAGGCAGCTAGAGAGAGAAAAAAGATCACCTACAAAAGAAAACCCATCAGACTATCATCAGACTTCACAACAGAAACCTTAGAGGCCAGAAGAGAATGAATGGCATGATATATTTAACGTAATGAAACAGTAGGGCCTCGAACCAAGAATACTGTATCCAGCACGATTATCATTTAAATATGATGGAAGGATTAAACAATTTCCAGACAAACGAAAGTTGAAAGAGATTGCCTCTCATAAACCACCACTACAGGATATCTTATTAAACAGACTGCTCTAGAGGGAAGCACCCCTAAGGCTAAAAAGATGTCACCAGAGAAAATACAATCATAGCAAAGAAAGCAGACCATTCAAATACTAACTAAAGGCAAAAAATAAAACACCTAATATATAAAGAATGGAGGAGGAAGAATAGGAAGGGAGAAATAAAGAAACAACGACGGCGTTCACAATAACTTAACAAGAAAGTTAAGTTAGATTCTTAGATAGTAAAGAAGCAACCCTTGAACCTTTGGTAACCACGAATCTAAAGCCAGCAATGGCAATAAGTACATATCTATCAATAATCACCCTAAATGGAAATGGACTGAATGCACCAATCAAAAGACACAGACTAACAGAGTGGATAAAAAAGCAAGACGCATCTATATGCTGCTTACAAGAGACTAACCTCAAACCCAAAGATATACACAGACCAAAAGTAAAGGGATGGAAAAAGTATTTCATGAAAACAACAAAGAGAAAAAAGCAGGTGTTGCAGTACTTGTATAAGACAAAATTGACTTCAAAACGAAGAAAGTAGCAAGAGATAAAGAAGGACATTACATAATGATAAAGGGGTCAGTCCAACAAGAAGATATAACCATTATAAACATATATGCACCCAACACAGCAGCACCAGCATATGTGAAACAAATACTAACAGAATTGAAGGAGGAAATGAAATCATTTTAGGAGACTTCAACACACCACTCACCCCAAAGGATAGATCAACCAGACAGAGAATAAGTAAAGACACAGAGGCACTGAACAACACACTAGAACAGATGGACCTAACAGATATCTACAGAACTCTGCACCCAAAAGCAACAGGATACACATTCTTCTCAAGTGCACATGGAACATTTTCCAGAATAGACCACATACTAGGCCACAAAAAGAACCTCAGTAAATTCAAAAATATTGAAATCCTACCAACCAACTTCTCAGATCACAAAGGTATAAAACTAGAAATAAATTTCAGAAAGAAATCAAAAAGGCTCACAAATACATGGAGACTTAACAACATTCTCCTAATGAATCAATGGGTTAATGACCAAATCAAAACAGATATCAAAGAATATATGGAGACTAATGACAACAACAACACAAAGCCACAACTTCTGTGGGACGCAGCAAAGGCATTTCTAAGAAGAAAGTATATTGCAATCAAGGCCTATTTAAAGAAGGAAAAGCATTCCCAAATGAACAGTCTAAAGACACAATTGCTGAAATTGGAAAAAGAAGAACAAATGAGGCCCAAAGTCACCAGAAGGAGGGACATAATAAAGATCAGAGAAGAAATAAATAAAATTGAGAAGAATAAAACAATACAAAAAATCAATGAAACAAAGAGCTGGTTCTTTGAAAAAATAAACAAAATAGATAAACGCCAAGCCAGACTTATTAAGAGAAAAAGAGAATCTACATACATAAACAGAATCAGAAATGAGAAAGGAAAAATCACAACGGACCCCACAGAAACACAAAGAATTATAAGAGAATATTATGAGCATCTGTATGCTAACAAGCTGCAAAACCTAGAAGAAATGGACAACTTAGAAAAATACAACCTTCCAAGAATGACCAAGCAAGAAACAGAAAAACTAAACAGACCAATCACCAGCAACGAAATTGAATCCGTAATCAAAAAACTACCCAAGAACAAAACCCCCGGACCTGATGGATTCACCTCTGAATTCTACCAGACACATAGAGAAGAAATAACACCCATTCTCCTTAAAGTTTTCCAAAAAATAGAAGAGGAGGGAATACTTCCAAACTCTTTCTATGAAGCCAGCATCACTCTGATACCAAAACCAGGCAAAGACCTCACCAAAAAAGAAAATTACAGACCAATATCCCTGATGAATGTAGATGCAAAAATACTCAACAAAATATTAGGAAACCGAGTTCAAAAATACATCAAGAGGATCATACAGCATGATCAAGTGGGATTCATCCCAGGGATGCTAGGATGGTACAACATTCGAAAATCCATCAACATCGTCCACCACATCAATAAAAAGAAGAACAAAAACCACACGATCATCTCCATAGATGCTGAAAAAGCATTTGACAAAATTCAGCATCGATTCATCATTAAAACACTCAACAAAGTGGATATAGACAGCAAGTACCTCAACATCATAAAGGTTATATATGACAAACCCACAGCTAACATCATACTTAACAGCGAGAAGCTGAAAGCTTTTCATCTAAGATCGGGAACAAGACAGGGATGCCAACTCTCTCCACTGTTATTCAACATAGTACTGGAGGTCCTAGCCACGGCAATCAGACAAGGCAAAGACATACAAGGCATCCAGATTGGTAAAGAAGAAGTCAAATTGTCACTATTTGCAGATGACATGATACTGTACATAAAAAGCCCTAAAGACTCCACTCCGAAACTACTAGAACTAATATCTGAATTCAGCAAAGTTGCAGGATACAAAACTAACACACAGAAATCTGTTGCTTTCCTATACACGAATGATGAACTAACAGAAAGAGAAATCAGAAAAACAATTCCATTCACAATTGCATCAAAAAGAATAAAATACCTAGGAATAAAACTAACGAAGGAAGTGAAAGACCTGTACTCTGAAAACTAGAAGACACTCCTAAGAGAAATTAAACAGGACACTAACAAATGGAAATGTATTGCATGCTCTTGGCTAGGAAGAATAAATATTGTCAAAATGGCTATACTACCTAAAGCAATCTACAGATTCAATGCAACCCCTATCAAACTACCAACAGCTTTCTTCAATGAACTGGAACAAATAATTCTAAAATTCATATGGAACCACAAAAGACCCCGAATAGCCAAAGCAATCCTGAGAAGGAGGAATCAAACAGGGGGAATTATGCTCCCTGACTTCAAGCTCTACTACAAAGCCACAGTAATCAAGACAATTTGGTACTGGCACAAAAACAGACCCACAGACCAGTGGAAAAGAATAGAAAATCCAAACATTAACCCAAACATTTTCAGTCAATTAATATTTGATAAAGGAGCCTTGGATATACAATGGGGAGATGACAGCCTCTTCAGCAGCTGGTGTTGGAAAAACTGGACAGCTACATGTAAGAGAATGAAACTGGACTACTGTCTAGCCCCATACACAAAGGTAAACTCAAGGTGGATCAAAGACCTGAATGTAAGTCATGAAACCAGAAAACTCTTAGAAAAAAACATAGGCAAAAATCTCTTGGACATAAACATGAGCGACTTCTTCATGAACATATCCCCCCGGGCAAGGGTAACAAAAGCAAAAATGAACAAGTGGGACTATATCAAGGTGAAAAGCTTCTGTACAGCAAAGGACACCATAAGTAGAACAAAAAGACATCCTACAGTATGGGAAAATATATTCAAAAATGATGCATCTGATAAGGGGTTGACATCCAAAATATATAAAGAACTCATGCAGCTTAACAAACAAAAAACAAAAAATCCAATTAAGAAATGGGCAGAGGACATGAATAGACACTTCTCTAAAGAAGAAATTCAGATGGCCAAGAGGCACATGAAAAAATGCTCCACATCGCTAATCATCAGAGAAATGCAGATTAAAACCACAATGAGATATCACCTCACACCAGTGAGGATGGCCAACATCCAAAACACAAACAACAACAAATGCTGGCGAGGATGTGGAGAAAAGGGAACCCTACTACACTGCTGGTGGGAATGCAAATTCATTCAACCATTGTGGAAAGCAGTGTTGAGGTTCCTCAAAAAACTCAAAATAGAAATACCATTTGACCCAGGAATCCCACTCCTAGGAATTTACCCTAAGAACGCAACAGCCCAGTTTGAAAAAGACAGATGCACCCCTATGTTTATTGCAGCACTATTTACAATAGCCAGGAAATGGAAGCAACCTAAGTGTCCATCAGTAGATGAATGGATAAAGAAGATGTGGTACATATACACAATGGAATATTATTCAGCCATAAGAAGAAAACAAATCCTACTGTTTGCAACAACCTGGATGGAGCTAGAGGGTAGTATGCTCAGTGAAATAAGCCAAGCCACAAAAGGCAAGTACCAAATGATTTCACTCATATGTGGAATATAAGAACAAAGAAAAAACTGAAGGAACAAAACAGCAGCAGACTCACAGAACCCAAGAACAGACTAATAGTTACCAAAGGGAAAGGGCCTGGGGAGGATGTGTGGGAAGGGAGGGATAAGGGGGAAAAAGAGGCATTATGATTAGCAGATGTAATGTTGGGGGGGCACGGGGAGGGCTGTACAACACAGAGAAGACAAGTAGTGACTCTAGCATCTCACTACGCTGATGGACAGCGACTGTAATGGGGTTGGTGGGGGGGACCTGATGAAGGGGGTAGTTTAATCACCATAATATTGTACATGTAATTGTAGGTTAATGATACCAAAATAAATTGTAAATAAAAATAAATAAAATTAAAAAAAATTAATAATTAATTAATTAATTAATGGTAATGAAATATAGCATATCAAAATTTGTATGGTTCTGTCAATCCAAAGCTTTCTACAATAAAGTTTGTCAAAATTGTATTAGATATAGCTGAAGCAGTACTTAGAAATTTAAAGTAAAGGTGAGGCCTGACTAAAAACAGGCATGAGGAAGCTTTCTGGAATGATGGTAATGTTCTATACCTTAAAAGTTTAGGCTACACAGAGGTATGTATTTGTCAAAATTCAACAAATAGTACTTCTAATATTTATGCATTTTATTGTATGCAAAATTTACCACTAAAGGAAAAAAAGGAACTATAAGGACATTTTCAACTATAATTAACTATATGCACGCTAAAGTATTTAGAAAACATTATACTAATATATACAAATGATTTTGATATGCAACGAAATCCAAAGATGCATTGAAGAGTAGATAGATTTGTGAGAAAGCAAGTATCGTAAAGTGTTAATGGTAGACTCTAGATGGTTGGGTATATGGGTTTTCATATTCAAACATTGTAACTTTTTGATATGTTTGAAATGCTGCTTAGTAAAATGTTTAAAAAATTGTGCTGTGTGAAAGCATACAGACACAAAAAGTACTGACTGTTAGAGTCCACTGATACGATATTTAAGAACAGTCAGAACTATGGGGAGAAAAATGAGAACAGTGATTTACAAAAGGAATGGGAATTGAGTGCAAGGAGAAACAGGAAATATGCTGGGGTAACAGAAGTGCTCTTTGTGGTAGAGGTATTTACAGGGACAGATATATTAGATGCATCGTATCTATACTTAAGATTGGTGCATTTCACTCCGTAAATTTTGACTAAATAAAAACAATAGTTTTTAAAAATAGGTTATGATATTGATATCAGACATGTTAATTCAGAGACGAGAATTAAACAGTACAATGGAGGGTACTTCATAAGCAGAAAATGAACAACTAACAATGTAGATGTTAGGTTATGAATTTTACAAAATAATACAGCATCAAAATGTACAGTGTAATAGCACAAGTAGAATAGAGTCTGACTGCACTGTTGTTTTACTGCTGAAAGTTTTCAAGGCCCACTCCTCCTCCTGCCTTACATGTGGGCAAGGTTATAAGAAGGTCTCGGTGCTACCTTCTTTGGTGCTGGTGGGAAGTTCAAACCATGCAAGTCTTGGCCCACACGGGAGAGCTTCCCTTCAGCTCCACCCCCTATCCATGAGGAAAACCTCCAGCCAGTCTCCTTCCTCTGCCCTTTCAAGCCATTGGCAGACCTCCTTGGGAGCCCCCCTAGCTGTCTCTGGAAAGCCTTATTACATGAGTGATAAATCATGTCAGACTCTTTTGGTGCATGTGTGGTACATCAGTCTCAACATTTGTACCAAATTTTGGGTGAGAGGGTCCATTCTGCTTCTGGGGAGTGACCAATTAAAACAGGGCATGCCCTGGAGATCATAGAGGTATCCTTTAATTTACTTCTTTTGCCTTTGAAATGTCATGTAAACAAATAAAACTTTTTACTTATTTGTTGCTACATAACAAAACATCCCATTAATTGGAGCTGGAAAACCAGTTTGTTATTTCTCACAGTTCTTAGTGTTGACTGAATTCAGGTGAGTGGTTCCCACTAAGTTGCCATGAAATGCCATGGACAGAATCCATTGAAGTCTTCTTCACTCACATGTCTGGGTCCTGGGCTGGGTGGCTGGAAAACCTGGGAGCCACTGGTCTCTCCACATGGCTTAGGGTGTCCTCGCAGCACGTCATTCTCAGGCTAGCCACACTTACTGGTGTCTAGCTTCCAAGACACAGGAGATGGAAGCCACTGGGTCTGTTCCATGCTAGCCCTGAAACTGGCACAGTGCCATTTCTGCAATATTTTATTGGCCAAAACAGTCCCAGATCTTGCCCAAATTCAAGGGGTTGGAGAAGCAGGCTGTTGCTTTTGATGGGAGAGTGGAAAAATCTCATTGCAGAAGAGCATAGGGCACGGGAGTTAGTGTCATTGCCACTTTAGGAAAATACTATCTTCCATAATGAGGATAAAGGACTGTTTTACATAACATAAAGTAGAGCTAACTGATGTATGTTGAGCTATATAACCTAAATCAGTTTTCAGTTAACCTTACACTCTATTCCAATACACATAAAACATTCATGACACTGACCATACATAAAAATTCATACATTCACCAGAATTCACACAAACACAAAAGTCATAGCAGGGCAGACATTTTCTGATCATTATATCTGATGAGTAATAGTTGTTGTTTATTACAAAACTAGACAGGCAAATAATTATCCCCTCTAGGAAATTAAAATGCAATAATAATTTTAAATCTTCTAAACAACTGATTCACAGAACAAATTACAACTAAAATGTTAGAGTCTCAGGAAATAACAAGGAAAATGAAATGTTATATATAAGAAACTAAGAGGTGAATCACAGCTTAGAGAAAAGTTCATATGGAAATATTAGGATAGGCTTATGGCTATAACAAATGATCTGCATGTATAATGGCTCAAATACAGTAGAAGTGTATCTCTTACTCACATGAAAGTACAGTATGGGTGAAAAGTTCGCAGAGCTGCTCTCCTCCACACAGTCATTTGGAGTCCCTGGCTAATGGAGGTTCTGCCATAGTAAATTTCTGGCTTACTGGGTTTCCGTAGGTGTCATCTCCATTCCATCCACCTAGAAGGACGAAAGTGCAGAAAAGAATGGAGAGTGTTCATTTCTTTTCTTTTTTTTAATGAGGCAGGACTTAAAATGGAACAGCTCACATTCCATTGGCTAGAACTCAGTCACATAGCTTCACTTAATTGCACGTCTAGGGAAGATGAGCTGAAGGAGCAGAATCAAACATTTATGAATGCAATCTTTTCATTTAGAAATGTTATTGAGTTCCTAGTGTTTACCAGGACTTGCGCTAGGAATTTGGGAGTTAGTGATGACTACAAGTGAGACACACCATATTCTTGTGAATCTTAGAGTCTAATGAGAAAACATGTAATTATAACAATATGTGAGTTATGACATATTTGCACAATGGAATCTTTTCATCAGTGGAAGCAAATTTAGAGCAGTATCAACATGTATACATCTTAAAAACAGTGCATAATGAAAAACAAGTTGCAGGGGGTTACATCGTATAGGACATGTAAATATGCATATATGTGTTATTTAGGAATCCTACACATCAGCAATCAAGACATATGTCAGTGATAAGTGCCAAATTCAGGAGAGTGTTCACCCTGAGAAGGTGGAAGGGTGAAAGAGGGCAGGGGGTGTAATTTGAAGGAAGTTTAGGGTGCTTTAATTTGTAATACTGTATTCTTATTTTTATTTCTATTTATTTTTTACAAAAACTGCTTATAATTAAGGCTCACAGTGTGATATTTTGATGTATGTATACATTGTGAAATAATTACCACAATCAAACTAATTAACATATCCATCACCTCTCATAGACCATTTTTTTGTGGGTAGTGAAAACATTTGAGATGTACTCTCAGCAAATTTCAAGTATTTAATATGTTATTAACTATATTAATAATAATATATTAGTAGTAGTAGTATAAAGTTACCATGCTGTATATTAGGTTTCCAGAACTTATTCTCCTTGTAGCTGAAATTTTGTACCGTTTGATCACTATCTTCCCTTTTCCCCCACCCACAGCCCCTGATGTTACTATGAATTTGACTTTTTTTTTCTTTTTGTAATGCTTTGTTCTTTACTCTGGTCGTGGAAACACAGGTGTTCGTTACATAATGCTTTTCATGTTTTTGTATGCCTGAAATTTTCATAATGCAAACAAAATTCTGAATGCATGTCAAAACCAAACCATAATCCTGTGCATATATTCAGTAGTAAATTCATATACAAGTGCTTTTGTCATAATCATTAAATATTATAGAAAGTGTTTAAAAGAGTGTGGGGAAAATATGACATTCGTCATTCACTGGTGCAAACAGTGACTGTACTATGTTGGACAAGGATGGAAAGTTCAATGATTGGATTAGTGACTCATGAACATCTCCTGGATAAGAAATGAGTTTCTTATATGGCCAACCTGGCCATCTCTGCTTCTGTCTTTTCAGATAATTCCCCTTGAAAATGTCCCTCAATCCCATTGACAAATTACTAAGGGTTTCCCCTGCTGGAGCAGGTTGGGAATTTCTGTTAACTTAGAGGGCCATTATTTCTTGGTGCTGGCCTTGGGGATTTAGGATTGATTAATAGTCTGAGCAACCAGAAGTCATTACCATATTTGTTTTTTTCCTGGAATTATAGATCAAATAAAATTAGTTGACTGCCTGACAATTCATTCTGGAGAATTTTATTTGATAGTCACTAATGCCAAAAGCACCATTGGGTCATGCTGTTTGAATCTCAGAGTGAACAAATAGGAAAAACAAGGATATGCTAACCCCTAGGGCTTCTTTTTTTCTCCTGGATGCAAAGCTTTTTTGTCTTGCTCCCTGCTTAATGATTTTGACATTACAGTTTGGATAAGAAAACTATTAGGCTAGGGTGCTGGTTTGGGAGACATCTCTAATCATCCTTAGAGTGTAATGTTGGCTTCCATGCTGCACTCTGGCATACCCATTATCACTTATTTTTCCTTAGTAGAGGTAGTGCAGGAGGTGCATTGGAGAGGCCCGTTTCCTGGATTCTCCAGTTCCTCTGGTTCCTCCCACATAACCCCATTCAAACCAATATGGTGCATGTTACATAATCAGCACACCTATTATAATTTTAGACACTGGCTGCAGCAGAGAATTTGACTGCTTCAATTCAGCAAAGTTCATGATTATAGATATTTCAGCAGTATCAATAACACTGGCTAAAGCAGAAAGGACTTCCTTAAAAAAGCTTTTTTCCCTGTCATTCATTCTTGGCTTTCAAGTGAACAACCATGGATTGCAACATTTATCATTTACCTTTTTTTAATCTTTTGGAATCCTGGCAAAAAATTGATAGCATGCTCAAAATGAGTAATTTGAAAATAAATTAGTAAAGGGACTATTAATATAGGTGTGTTTGGGGTTTAGAAAACCAGTGACAGAAAGTGTGATTTCCCGGGACTAAAAACAATGGATAGCTCTTACAACTTTTAGATATAAAAGTACAAAGGGAGGGACCAGTTACTGAAACCTAGCAGGAAGATGTGTGGAGAGGGCTGCCTGGGGCAGGAGCTGAGGGCTTCCACGGAATGACTCAACCATGGTGACCCAAAAGAGTAGGAACCATGGGAACGAGAGCCCTAACCACATTTTTCTTCTTCTGTTCATCTGTTTCCTTCTGTCAGATCCCAAAGGTCAAGGGAAAACTCTGATGCACTCCAATGGATCGGCCTACCATGCACAGATCTGGGGGGAGAAGGGTGAAGGGTGGTTCTAAAGGGACAAATGTAAGTATCCAGCATACCTCACTCTCTTGTAGTTTCTTTTTGTTTTAAGAATTTATTTTTTTAAAGCTGTTTTAGTTTCACTGCAAAATTGAGAGGAAAATACAGATTTACCATATACCTCTTGCCCCCACATACATATAGCCTCTCCCATTAACAACTTGCCCCCACACATGTATAGCTTCTCTCATTAACAATAGCCCTCACCAGAGTGATACATTTGTTACCACTGATGAACCTACAGTGACATATCACAATTAATCAAAATTCCATAGTTTACTTTAGGGTTCATTTTTTGTGAATAAATTTGGATAAATGTATAATGACATGTGTTCATAATTATAGTGTCATACAAAATATTTTCACTTTTCTAAAATTCTTCTGTGCTCTACTTATTCATCCCTTTCCCCTACCAAACCCCTGATCTTTTTCCTGTCTCCACAATTTTGCCTTTTCCAGAATGTCATATAGTTGGAATTATACAGTATGTGGTCTTTTCAGATCTTCTATTTAGTAATATGCATTTAAGGTTCCTCTATACCTTTTTATGGCTTGATAACACATTTATATTTAGCACTGAATAACTCTTATAGTGGCTTGCTGAAGATCACAAGAGTAGCTTACACATTCTGATACAATGAGAAGTTTCCTAGAAAACTCAAGCTTAAGATACAGTGGTTACATATGCTGAATCTTACACTCTAGTTCACATGGCCGATGGGAGATATCCCACATTCTCTGAGATTTATGTGCTAGTTCCAGAAAGCCTAAGAAAGTCTGAATCTTGTTTCATCGTCCTAATCCCAAATTCTGGGAATGAGGTATTCTTTTAGGCCTAGATTGGTTCAGGACCAGATTAACTTTGATAAATAAACTATTTCAGGTTGGGATATATACAAGGCCACAAGCAAAAGCACAGTTGCTTGGAGCCACCTCTTTAATCATGTGGGTCAGACCATGGGATATTCAAGTCATCATATTTATCTATGTGATATATTCTATCCCGATATAAGCTATCATTATAATACAGTGAAATGATCTCCAGACTCAGGTTCATGACCTTGTTTTGAATCATTACTCTGTGACTTATAAGCTATGTGTTATTCAGTAAGTCACTAAACTCTGTGAACCTCACTACCCTTATCTCTAAAATTGGCTTTAATAATACCTGCCCAACTATGCATTGGGTTTTCATGACCAAAGTGCTATAGGTAAATTATTATATATGAATCAAATCAGAATATATGTGAAAGCTCTTTCAGAAATTATGTCTTTCCGAAATTGTAAGTTGTTTGCATTGCTTAAACAGCAATTTTGTCTGTTGTTCTTTTTTTGACTTCTCAAGTTAGATGCATAGATCATTAATTTTTGGTCTTTCCACCTTTTAAATGAGAATTAAATGCTATACATTTCACTTAAAATATGACAGCTGAATCCCATTAGTTTTCATATGGTTATTTTCATTGTCACTCAGTTCTAAATGTTTCCTAATTTCCATTTTCATAACTCTGTTCCAAGAATTTTTTAGATATGATATGGTCTTATAAAATTCCAAATCTATAGATTTTTTTAATTTATTTTTCTTTTTGATTTCTAACTCAATTTCACTGTGGCCAGAAAATAAGGTTTGCATTCTTTCAAATATATCATGGTAGACTGTTACTTTGGTGGCCCTCAATGAGCCACAGTTCCTTTTATTTATTCCCTTCTATAATATCCCTACCATACTGACTCTGTGCTCAGCCATGTGACAAGCTATGGACAATGGGACATTAGCAATAATGATTCAAGGCAGAACCTGATAAGCACCAATTAAGGTTTCTACTCTTGGAATAATTCCTTCTGGGAACCCAGCTACCATGCTGTAAAAAGCCACATGGAAAGGCCATGTTTTGGTTATCTGATGCTGTGTAACAAAATACCCCAAAACTTAATGAATGAAAACAATAATTTCTTGTTTCTCATTATTTTATGAATTGGCCAGCAGGTTCTTCTGCTTAATGTGGTGATGGCAACAGGGACACTGTGGCAGCTGGAGTGTCCAAAGTAGATTCATTAATATAGCTGGCAGATGTCTGGGAACACAGCTGGGTTTGTTGGCCAGGGGCCTTATTTCCTTCTCATGTGGGCAGTCCCAAATGGTTGTTTGGCCTTCCTCCCAACCTGGCAGCTGTGTTCCAAGGAGTGTTTTAAAAAGACATGACATTACTTAATAGCAGAGCCAATAGTCCAAGGGAAAAGGGAGCAAACAGGCAAAGATAACAATGTATTTGAGAAGCATAAACTTAAACAAAAATCTAGCATTCTAGAAATGGATTCCACAAAAGCAAAAGTACTAGAACCTGGAGGCTAATAATATATAATTAATCTAATAAACCTAATAAAAGAGATAAAGGAAGATATAAGCAATATGAAATAAGAACACAAGAAGATAAAGAAGAAAATCTTATTAGAAAGCAAAAATATAATTGAAATAAACTATGCAATACATAAGATAATGAGCAGAATGGCTGTAGCTGAGGAAGAAATCAGGAAATGTATAGACCAGATTGAAGAAACCTTGTAGAAAAGAAGAAAAGAAAAAAGAAATAGGAACTAAAAGAAAAGCTAAGAAATATGGAGGATAGAAATAGGCAGTATATTAGAAAGAGGAAAAATAGATTTGAAGCAATAACAGAGATAAATTTCCCCAAATTAAAAGAAATGAAAGACTTCAGAGTGAAAGACCCCATAGGGGGCCAACATGGGAGAATAAGGAAAAACCATACCTAGATACATTTAGAGGGGAAAATATTAATAGAAAATAGAAAAATAACTAAAATCTTTAAGACAGAGAAGATCACATATAAAAGAACAAAAATCAAATTGACCTTCGATTTTTCAACAGTAAAACTGGACCTATGAAAACAATGGAGTAGAATTTTTGAAGTACAGAAGGAAAGTAACTTAGAATGTGCAATTTATATCCAGCCAAACTGTTTCTCAAATGTAAAATCATTATAAAAATATCTTTAGGTATAGAAGGTCTCCAGAATTTTGCCACACAAAGTCTCACACTGCAAACAGTTTTAAGTGAAGTGCCTAAATAAAACAATAAAGGGGAAGAGATAAAAAAATTAAGGTGATCAAATATCTTGGTGAAATTCATTGATATCATTTAAAAATCTAAGACCAAGGGAATAAAAGAGAGAACATATATTCATAGTAAATTGGAATAAAAAATTTTAGATAATATTAACATGATGGAAGTTGGAAATGAGACCAATAAATGTGTGATCAGACTAAAATTCTTGTCTTAGCAAAGGGGAAAGATAGTATTTTAAAAATAAAATAACAAAAGATAAAACAAAAGTTATGAGATGAATGGAAATAATAAATGAGTATGATA
The DNA here is from genome assembly GCA_029783875.1 of Phataginus tricuspis. NCBI lineage: Eukaryota > Metazoa > Chordata > Mammalia > Pholidota > Manidae > Phataginus > Phataginus tricuspis. The sequence continues at coordinate 129,261,190 of JAQQAC010016209.1, read as the reverse complement.
GAAATAGATCTAAATATATCAATAGAATAAATTCAAATAGAATAAACTGGCCAGTTAAAAGAAAAAAATTGAGAAAATGAAAATACATGCAGATTACTAGCAGTACATATAAGTACATGTAAAGATTGAAAGTAAAATGATGAGAAAAGACTTATGAGGCAACTATAAATCCTAAAAAAGCTAGTGTAGCTCTACTAATATCAGATAAAATAGACATTAACACACACACATAAAAAGCATTTTTAGGGGTGGTAAATATCACCTTATATAAACATTTACATTCAAGAAGATCTAACAATATTAAATATGTACCTACTAAAATAGCCTTAAAATTTATGAAGTAAAATTTGTAGAACTACAAAACTAAATTGATGGAACCATCTTCCTTTTGAAGATTTCAACACAAGTCTCAACTGACAGATGAATCAGAAAAAAGCTACAAAGTATATAAAAGATATGAATATGATTACCATTAGATAATTGATATCTAATTAATATTGATATTATATAATACATATTAAAATATTATATAATACAAATTAGGATATATCTGTGTGTGTGTAGGTAGGTAGGTAAGTAGATAATATAGAATAGTCTTCTGACAATTAGAAATCCACATTTTTTCAAGCACACATGGAACATAAGACATTGAACATATACTTGGCTATACCATAAGAAAGCCTCAACAAATTTCAAAGACTGGCTGTCATGCAAGCCATGATCTCAGATCTCACTTCAATTATGTTAGATGTTAATAAGAAAAAGTACATCCATCCATATTTGAACAATAAAATATATACTACCAATTCATGGGTAAAGACATTTTAAAAAGCAGTTTTAAAAATGAATCCTCATTTTCTATGAGTTCAAGGTCTCCTGAAATCATATGATCTTTCAAATACCAGCCCCTTCCTTATTAAGACAAGAAAATTCCCCCAAACAACTTACGGCTGTGCATTTCTGTTCTTTCACTTCATTTTGTTCTCTGAGGAATATCCTAATTTTATTTTGAGTTCTGATCATTTTAAATAATATTTTAATTTTTCCAGCATTTCTTGGTGGGTTTGGTTGGGATTTATGTTTACCTGGAGGTTTTTTAGGGTATTTAGTCTGTCATATTACTAGAAACAGAAGTCTGTGTTCTCTTTTATTCACTCATATAAATCCATCCACTGTATTTCCTTCAAACCCAAATTTGAATAGTGCTTTCAGTAAAGATTATTTAGTAGATACAATCCATCAAATTATATAATCATATAATACTTTTAAAAATGTATCACAAAGATTCTAAAAATAAAATATAAAAGTAGATGTTAAAACCAATTGAGAAAATACCAGTATTTTTCTATCCATAACCACGTGATGCTTGGTAATTCACATCTGATCTATCTCCGGCTTTCCTGATATTTTCTAGACTTAATCACATATTATGTGCAGTTCCTGCCTCTGGAACAGCTAGAAACATAAACCAATTGGGATTTTTCAATGCTATGGCTGTGAATCAAATTACCTTGTCATTTGGGCCAGAAAGTGAACAATAAACTCAGTGACAGTGAAGAAAACCAAAGAGTTGACAGGTAACCAAACCCACCACTCTCCCCCTCAGCACCTGAGGATTTTGTCAGAGGTCATAAATGTCAAAACATCCTGCCCATTGCATGGATGGCAAACACATGCTTGACCTTGAATATGACAACAGAACAGATGTCAAGGACAGTTTTCTAATGTTTATGGTATGATATGTCTTGTTTATTTGAAGAAACACCTCTCAGAGTTGCCAAGCTCAAGAGAATTCCTCTGTGCTAATAATAACAACCCAAAATGATCCAAAGCTAAATTTTTACTCCTTTTTTTTCATTATTTGAGTGTATGTCACCTAGCTGAACGAATTGCCTCTGGAGGCAATACAGGTGGGTAATATCTGTTCCTGATCTCATTCTGGTAGGCTCGGGTTATCTTGGTGTGCCCTGTTATCTCTGCAGCCATCTTCTCACATCATTATACTGATAGAATGACAGCTGGCTGAGCTGTCGCTTATGAGTATAAAACAAGAAATGCCTCTCCTCTTTGACCTGACAGAGTCTTGTGGAGGTTGATACCAAGGAAACTAAAAGTGATTTTTAAACTTCAGCAAAATAGAACAATTCTTAGCTTTTACCCTTGGATATGGAGTATACTATGTGGTGTAGAGACTGAATACTCTGAGTTTCTCCTTTATAAAATATGCTCTTCATTATGCTGATTTTCAAGAAGTCATCATAGAATTATCTCTTATTTTCAATTTGTTGAAAGTTAAAAGTGAAAATAACCTCAAGTATCTTATTTAATGTTCTCATATGTGTAGCTAGACACCACAAAAGCTCACTTTAATTTTACTGAAATTATCTAGCACAAAGCATTCCACAGATTAATTTCCCACTAACCCATTGCTTATAATTAACACTCCAGCCTCTGGATTTCTCTTATCAGTTTCCAAAATACTGACCATATCCCTTATCCCTATATTAGCCTGTCAGTTCTTGGTGGCAGCAAATCTGTCCTCATTTGTAAGCTTCCATGGGGTCTGGCCTTTCTTGCAAATAGTAGTTGTTCAGTAATGTTGAAGTAAATTAAACATACTTAAAATTCTACTTTAGACATCACTTACTTTTGTTTCGTAGAGAATAAAATTGTCACACATTAGTTCCCCAGAAATCTAATTAATTCAAATTTCATCTTTTATGTTCTTGTTCTTCTCTTCTCTTTACCAACACGAGGCTGAAACTTCAGGCAGGTCTGAAGCCTGGTTCTAACGAGGTAGATGCCTGGCGCTGGCCTCTAATTTAATCCATGCCCCAGTACTTGCTCCCTTACTTATAAGGCAGGAAATGCATATGAAGGTTCAGGGCAGGAGGCATTACTACCCTAGTGCAATTGACTTGTACATGGTTATATCAGGCCAGCAGGCTGGTGTACGGTCAGAATTTCTTCATACCTTTCAGAACAATTAGAGGTTGCCACAGGGGAATAAGACCTCCCCCACAACAAGAAAAAGATGAAAGATTTTATGGAATCCTAATCCTGATCCCACAATAGCATTGACAATGTGTGGCCTTGTGTAGGGCCAGAGGAGCTGCAGCTCCAGCAGGTAAATGCTGCTGGTCTCCTTCTCTATGTAGCCATCTTAGATGAGTGAAACTGTTGTGGCTTTTACTTATATCAAAGATATCGTGTCTCTGAGCTGGTATTACTGCCACCCTTTTAACACCTATGTCTTAGCTGTTCCATATAATTTAAAACCATGGCTACTGGAATATTTTCTACAGAAACCCCATAACTTATACAAACAAATGGAGGCCATTGTGTTTGAACTCCTCTTTAGGAATTTGTTTTCCAAAACCATATTTCCTCTAAAAAATACCTCTACTTTGCTTTAATTTTCTCATTTTCTACAGTGTCCTAATGATACTTCCACTGCTACATAATAACTGTATGACCTTGGGTAAATTACTTAGTCTCTCATGAACCTGTCTTTATCATCTACAAAATTAAAATAATGGCATATATTTAATGTTGAGACAAGTAGTCTGACTTTATGGGAAAGGATATTCAAATATTTATAGATAAGGGTCTGCTATCAGATCCTCCAAAAGGGAATATGGAATTTAAAAAGATTTCCAGACTAATTAGGTGGGCCTTGTAGTATTCCAGGACCTATGTGATAACTAAACTAAGGTAATGGCTGAACTAAGGCCCAGACTAAGGTAATGGCTACGGGGATGCAGAGGAAGGGGCAGATTCAAGACATATGGCATAAAGTGTCAGGGTTGTGGTTGGGGACGAGAGGAAGAGTAGTCTTGGATCACTGGATGGATGGTTATTTCATTAACAAATCTAGCCAATACTGTGAGAGGGGAAATAATGAGTTCAACTTTTTCAGTATCTAATATTTATTGATTTATTATATGTCAGACCCCAAGCTAAGTGCTTTATGGACAATATCTCATTTAATATACACATTTTCTTAGGAGGTTAGTAACATAATTATCCTCATTTTCAAATAAGAAAATTAAGACTTAGGGAGGGTAAATAACTTGCCCACATCAGAAAGCAAATAAGTTGTGTAGCCAAGCACAAAACTACATCTGCCTAATTCTAGAGCAAATGCTTTTAACTATTACTAGTACAGCATGTCTCAGCTCAATCAGTTGTGCGTACTGCCTTTGTTTATTTTAAAATGTGTCAATATTTCCTGTTATAGAGCTAGCACATCCTTATTTTTGTTTGTATAGTCTTATGTCTTGAATAAAGAAATTTTCTAAGAGTCTCACTGTAAAATAAACAAAACATTGAACTCTGTATTCTTTACTGAATGTATTTGAATTAAGGTTGTTGAATTTTAAATACATATACTCAGATTTATACAAAAGGTAAATTCTTCTGTAACTGAAGCCTCCATTAGCACTCAACACTGGTGAGACTATTCATGCTGATTCAAAATAAACTTAGTCACTTCCAGTTACAACTCAGTCTCTTTCGCATGGTCAGCTCAGGAGTTTTGCCCTTCCCTGTCTCCTTCCATTCTCCCTGGGAGAAGGGAAAGTATTTGTGTCCATTTGAAGTCTGAGGGACCTAGGGCATCCAGTCCACAAGATCAGGAGTCTATATTGGCTTCCTCTGAGATGTACCTTATATTCTTCTGTTGATTTCATGGTATTTTACTCTCTCTTGTGGATGGCTGTGGTCCTGTCATGATCTCCAGGCACTGAACCCTTGGAATCCTGGGAACCTGAGTGTTTTCACAGACTTTCCTGCCTGCCCTCAGCAGTTCCTCTTCTCCCAAGTATTAAAGTCTGTGCTGGGAAACTTGTTGCCCTCTGCTTCTATTCTCACTCTTACAGGTTACATGAGTTCAGTTTTACACTGCAGTTTGTGGTACTTGTGGGACAGTCAAGAAGAAATGATTAGTAAGCAGCTGGAAATATAAATTAGAAGAGAATTCTGGGATTGAGGGAGTTCTTACAGAAGCATCAGTATATACATGGTGGTCTCAGACACAGATGCTGATAATATCACGCAGGAGCCATGTATGAAATTATGAAAAATGGAGGCAAAAACCGTGGGTCACAGTGATATTTAAAGGGTATGTAGAAGAAACAGAGTCTACAAAGCATGCTGAGGCAGATGCGTATCTGTGTAGGCTATCCTGCCAATATACTCAGATACTTGAAAGAATGCAAATAACTGGGTCTAAAAAAACTAGAGACATTTTTAACAAGGTCTGGTTTGCATTTCCATGTAAAAAGTCAGTTGTTCATGGGTACAAGAGGAGGGAGGTCTGGTGTAATGCAATATGGTGTGGAAAAGACCCAGCAGGATTATGGTGAGTTGACTACAATCGCAGTACCTAGTGTAAGATACAATCTATCTGATAAAAACTGATTTTTTCAAAGTAGCTTTCTTACTTCCCTTTATCTTGTAAGGCCGTTTCTCTTAAAATTAGCAGTCAGCTCTTTGCTGGCTCTTAAGGATGCAAAATGTGTAGCATGTCATCTGCTATTTTTGCCAGCTTCAGGATTCCTGTAATTGTCATTTCATAAGGTTGGTATCCACCAGTGTCTAAAATTCTCCTTGCTTCATAGTAAAAGAAGTTGGTTAATGTACCTTATGTCATTTTCTCTTAGTGACTTTAGTCCTTCTCATCATGAAAAGTTAGTCTAATTCAGCATTGAATTCATTACACCCAAACCCCTTGGCTTCAGCAACTTGAATCTAATAGTCAGTTGTCAAGCTGTGATAATGTACTAAACTGCTACACTTCTTTGGCCTGCTACTGAGCTCTGGCTGGGCTGCCTTGTCAATATCTGAGCCTTTCACTCAACATGTTTCTGGGCAACTGAAAAAAAAAATGTGTTCATGAGCCCAATAGAGACCAAAGGCACTAAAATTTGGAGCCTTAGAAAGTTGATCGTTTTCCTTTTGTAAACCCACCACTTCTCCAAGTAATACCATCCTTCTTTCTTCTGCCTTCTCTGCCTTTGCAGACCTGACCCTGGCAATCTAGATTTTTCTCATTTATTTCATTATGGTATTCTCAAATATCTTTGTCTGCATCTTTTGTCTTACCTCTGAAAACTGCATTAAACTGTGAATATAGTTATTTCATTTTTGTAAATTGACTACTGCTATTATAACTATTATAAGTACTACCTCTAGAGCAGTGCTCAGTATTACTTCCTGAGCAAGAGCATCAGCTCTATTCACTAACGTGATGATGCTGGGGTTCTTGTTCACGGAGCCGAAGAATGAACTTCGCGAACAGTCAAGGTAGGAGAGCAAGGTACAGGCTTGTATTTAGAGATAGAGTGAAAGGACAGAGCTCCAGGCTCACGCCAGGAGGGGACAAGAGGCCCGGGGTGGTAGTTGTCTAGGGGTTTTTATAGGCAGTTGAGAGACAAAGGGCTAGGGATGTACACCTGTTAAGTGGTTCCAAATTCTTCTGAAGAAACACTAAGTTTCTTCTTAGTATTCCTGGTTATTTACAAGAACTTTACTGATCTGATTTCCTCCCAGGATAGCAGCTTCCTATCTGGGAGCAGATCACTCAAGGCTGCCTGCTTTGCTCCACAGGTGGGCTGACTCATTGTTTTACTTTTTAACTGATTGGGTTTCAAGATGGAATCCGTCCTGGTTTTTTTTTACTATGTTGTTTTGGGCTTGTTTGCTACATTGCCCAAGTTGCAACAAATCATTTGTTTAGGGCTGGAGAAAGGAAGGCAGCACTTGGGTAAAGTTAGAAAAATAAGTTGGGCTCCCTAGCAGGCCAAAGCACATCTCACAATTGTTATCTTGTTTTTTCCAGAGGCCGTCACCCTACTCTGTCTAAGCCCATGGTCCCTGTCTCAATGATACTGTGATTGCTATTGGCCCTTGAACATATACATATGCTTCTGAAATATGTAACATTCTTTTTTTCTCTATCAGCATTTTAATTCATGGAAATGATATTGTGTATAGATTTCATTGTTCTAATTCTTTCAGTCAACCATACAACTTTTAAATATATCCCTGTTGCTGTGTTTACCTAGTTTGTTGTTTCTCGCTGCTACATAGTAGTACCTAATATGCATCCATCACATCATAGTGTTCCTTTCACCAAATGGTGAATTAACATGTTTCTGCTCCTTTTACAACAAACCTTATTGAAAGAGATGTTTATACTTGTGACTTCACTTCTTCATCACTGAATCTCTCTTGAACACAGAACAATCACACTCTTGGCCCAAAAAGCCCTGTAACACTGCACAGAAGACACATTTGTCAGTCTCCAATGAATTCTGAGTTGCCAAACCCAGTGGTCATTCTTTAGTTGTCATCTTTCAGCTGCATGTTCTGGCCCACCTCTTTCAAGCTCATGCTCCACCACTTCCCACTTCATTCCTTGGAATCCAACTACATGTGCTACATTGTTGTCCCTCAAACACATTAAGCTTGTTTCAATATTACCATCTTTGCTTTTGCTGTTGTTCTGCCTCAGACCCTTTTAGCTCCAGGTAGTATCACTCATTTCCTCCATTAATTACCACCTGCTCAAGGCAGCCTTGTCACTCTCATTCTCTCTATTCTTACCCTAGTTTATGTTAGTTCAGAACACTTGGTATTACGTGAAATCTCACCGTATCTTTACTTATTTATTTATTTTTGTTTGTCTGTCCTCACTAGAATATCAGCTCCCTGAGAGTGGGGATTTTTTTATATTTTTTTCACTGATATATTGCCATTGTCTAGCACAATCCTTGGCTCATATATTTTTGAGTAAATTTTAGACAATTAGTAACAGAATCATGTCACATGAAGTGCTCTTGTAGTTTCTGCAAAAAAACATGTTTTTGCTCAATCTTTCATTTGCTATTTTAATAGCCCTAGTAGAAAAGAGGCAAATAAGATAATTGAATTACACTTGGCTGTTACTATAACCAATTGCTTCTGCCTGAGGAGGTGTCATCTCATGAGTCCCTTCAAAATAAGCAATGAGATAGAAGTTAGAGGAACCAAATATTTAAACCAGTTAAATATTTTCTTCTGCCCCTTTATCTTCTACCTTAAATAATATTAGACAGCATTCAGTTATTATGCAGATATTATTGATGGTTTTGGCCCTCCCCTTGTGCCATGTTTCCTGTTTTCACATTGTCTATCCAGTCTATGCTTCCTTCAAGGAATGGAGTGGGGTGGCAGACATGGCAGGTTTTGGTTCCTGAAATTTCTATTGTAGCTTATTATGAAGGGATCAGAATTAGGTCTAACCAAAGAAGCGGTTACCACTGAATTTAAGTGCCTAAAAGAACTATAAACTTGTTAAGGACTACAAAATATTCATTACATAGTAAATGTAATGAAAATATTACAGAATTAAAAAATAGCTCTTTCTCCTGTGAAAACCCCTAGGATTAAAAACAATTTACAAACAATATATTTGCCTCAAAAATAATAGTCTTACTGTCTATATCAAATTATAAACCCAAAGAAGATGCTTGCTATTACATAAATATCCAACTCTGTCCTTTACAAGATAGCATTGTTTCTCTCATAGTGTCCTCTAAAATATGGGTGAGGGGATATCAGGCATAAAATCTCAATTACACTATAAATTATAAAAATAAAAGATAGTGAGAAATTCAAGATGGCGGCATGAGAGGTGAGATGGAGAGCTCCTCCCAAAACCACAAACAGTACAAAAATATAGTTAATAAATAGAACTAACCTCCAGACAGCAACAGGAAAGAAGGCTGCACCAGACTGCATACTCCTGGAGAACAGAGCAGACCTCACGAAAAAGGGTAATGTACCAAAGCCTTAATCTGGCGGGACCCGAGCCCTTCCCTCACCCCAGCTCACTGGTGGGAGGAAGAGAAATGGAGTGCGGGAGGTGGTGGAAGCCTGGGACTGCTGGACACATGGCCCTGGACATCTGCTTTGAGCAGAATCCTACAGAGTGTGGTGCCCTGGGCGCTGGAGAGCTTGGACAGGCAGAGTGCTTACAAAATTGACATTCCCGGCAGTTTGTGGAGGACGGGATCCACACCCGGCCGCTCTGTGTCAGAGGAAAGGCAGGCAGTCTGAGAGGCTTCCTAGCAGCCAGAGGGCTGCTGAAGGGGCGGGGTTTGCACGGAGCTTGCTGTGCGGGAGAAGGGAGAGCTGGACAAGGTTGCCTGGGCGTGCTCTGCCCAGCTGGTTGGAAACTTTGGGGAGCTTCAGGTTCTCCATCCCCCTGACTGCCTACTCAGCTCCGAGGCCCCCCACTGTGACACACAGACTGCCAAATCTTCCTACTGGCCTGTAGGCACCTGCTCGCAAACCTGCACTCACTTGGCAGGTGTCTGGCCAGCCAGAAGGAGGCCCCGCCTACAACAGCTAGAGACGCAAAGCACAGAGGTTTACATGTGTGTGTTTGGCCCACCGGCTCTGACACTGGAGACAGGCACCGCAGATGAGAAGCAGGAAACAGATAATTCCTTCCCCCAGGCACCAGCTCCACTCCCCTACATCCCCCAACCTCACTCTAGGGGCTGAGCAGCTCCAGAGACTGGAGTTTCTGCACACTAGTGGGTACCACACAGAAATATGAAACGTCAAAAGAACATGGTTCAGACCAAAATTGCACAAACTCCAGAAAGAGGGCCAAATGAAACAGAACTCACAAATCTTCCTGAAAGAGAGTTCAAAATAAAAATTATAAACATGCTTATGGAGGTACAGAAAAATATTCAAGACCTCAGGAACGAACTTAAGATGGAGATTCAATCATTAAGAAATACCGTATCTGAAATGCAACATACAATGGAGGGATTTAAAAGCACATTAGATGTAGTAGAAGAGATGGTAAATGGAATAGAAATTTGAGAAGAGGAATACAAAGAATCTGAGGCACAGAAAGAAAAAAGAATCTCTAAGAATGAAAGAACATTCAGAGAACGGTGTGACCAATCTAAACGGAACAATATTCACATTATAGGGGTACCAGAAGAAGAGAGAGAAAAAGGGATAGAAAGTGTCATTGAGGAGGTAATTGCTGAAAACTTCCACAATCTGGGGAAAGAGATAGTCTCTCAGGCCATGGAAGTGCACAGATCTCCCAACACAAGGGACCCAAGGAAGACACCATTAAGACATATAATAATTAAAATGGCAAAGATCAAGGATAAAGACAGACTTTTGAAAGCAGCTAGAGAGAGAAAAATAATCACATAAAAAGGAAAACCCATCAGGCTATCATCAGACTTCTCAACAGAAACCTTACAGGCCAGAAGAGAGTGGCATGATATATTTAATGCAATGAAAGAGAACCAATGGGCCTTGAACCAAGAATACTGTATCTAGCATGATTATCATTTAAATTTGAAGGAGGGATTAAACAATTTTCAGATAAGCAAAAGCTGAGAGAATTTACCTCCCACAAACCACAATACAGGGCATTTTGGAGGGACTCCTTTAGATGGAAGTATTCCTAAGTCTATACAGATGTCATTCAATGGAAGACAAAAGAGTACAGAATATGATTCATAACATACAAAGAATGGAGGAGGAAGAAAAAGGAGGAAAAAAAAAGAACCTTCAGATTCAATTTGTAATAGTATACAAAATAAGTTAAATTAGACTGTTAGATAGTAACGGAATTGCCCTTGAACCTTTGGTAACCACAAATCTAAAGCCTGCAATGGCAATAAGTGCATACCTATCGATAATCACCCTAAATGTAAATGGTCTGAATGCACCAATCAAAAGACGTAGTTACTGAATGGATAAAAAACAAGACCCATCTATATGCTGCCTACAAGAGACTCACTTCAAACCCAAAGACATATACAGACTGAAAGTAAAGAGATGGAAAAAGATATTTCATGCAATTAATAGTGAGAAAAAAGCAGGAGTTGCAGTACTTGTATCAGACAAAATAGATGTCAAAACAAAGAAAGTCACAAGAGACAAAGAAGGACATTACATAATGATAAAAGGGTCAGTCCATCAAGAGGACATAACTATTATTAATATCTATGCACCCAACACAGAATTACCTACATATGTGAAACAAACACTGACAGAATTAAAGGGGGAAATAGAAGGCAATGCATTCATTTTAGGACACCACTCACTCCAAAGGACAGATCAACCAGACAGAAAATGAGTAAGGACACAGAGGCACTGAACAACACACTACAATAGGTGGACCTAACAGACATCTACAGAACTCTACACCCAAAAAGAACCTCAGTAAATTCAAAAAGATTGTAATTGTACCAACCAGCTTCTCAGATCACAAAGGTATGAAACTGGAAATAAATTACACAATGAAAACGAAAAAGCCCACAAACACATGGAGGCTTAATAACATGCTCTTATATAATCAATGGATCAATGACCAAATAAAAACAGAGATCAAACAATATATGGAGACAAATGACAAAAATTCAACACCACAAAATCTGTGGGATGCAGCAAAAGTTGTGCTAAGAGGGAAATATATTGCAATACAGGCCTACCTCAGGAAAGAACAATCCCAAATGAACAGTCTAAACTCACAATTAATGAAACTAGAAAAGGAAGAACAAATAAGGCCCAAAGTCAATAGAAGGAGGGACATAATAAAGATTAAAGCAGAAATAAATAAAATTGAGAAGAACAGAACAATAGAATCAATGAAAGCAGGAGCTGGTTCTTTGACAAAATAAACAAAATAGATAAACCCTAAGCCAGACTTATCAAGAAAATAAGAGAGTCTACACACATAAACATAATCAGAAATGAGAAAGGAAAAATCACTACGGATACCACAGAAATACAAAGAATAATGAGAGAACACTATGAAAAATTATATGCTAACAAACTGGATAACCTAGAAGAAATGGACAACTTTCTAGAAAAATACAACCTTCCAAGGCTGACCCAGGAATAAACAGAAAATCTGAATAGACCAGAAAAGAAATTGAATTGGTAATCAAAAAACTACCTAAGAACAAAACGCCTCAGCTAGATGGTTTCATTGCTGAATTTTATCAAACATTTAGTGAAGACCTAATACCCATCCCTCATTAAAGTTTTCCAAAAAGAGGAAGAGGAGGGAATACTCCCAAACTCATTCTACGAGGCCAATATCACTCTAATACCAAAACCAGGCAAAGACACCAGAAAAAAAGAAAATTACAGATGAATATCCGTAATGAACATAGATGCAAAAACACTCAACAAAATATTAGCAAACCGAATTAAAAAATACATCAAAAAGATCGTCCATCATGATCAAGTGGGATTCATCTCAGGGATGCAAGGATGGTACAACATTCAAAAATCCATCAACATCATCCACTACATCAACAAAAAGAAGGACAAAATCTACGTGATTATCTCCATAGAGGCTGAAAAAGCATTCGACAAAATTCAACATGCATTCATGATAAAAACTCCCAACAACAAGGGTATAGAGGGACAGTACCACAACATAATAAAGGCCATATATGACAAACCCACAGCCAACATTATACTTAACACTGAGAAGCTGAAAGCTTTTCCTTTAAGATCGGTAACAAGACAAGGATGCCCACTCTCCCCACTTTTATTCAACATAGTACTGGAGGTCCTAGCCACAGAAATCAGACAACATAAAGAAATAAAAGGCATCCAGATCGTCAAGGAAGAACTCAAACTGTCCTTGTTTGCAGATGACATGATATTGTACATAAAAAAAACCTAAAGAATCCACTCCAAAACTATTAGATCTAATATCTGAATTCAGCAAAGTTGCAGGATACAAAATTAATACACAGAAATCTGTTGCATTACTATACACTAACGATGAACTAGCAGCACAAGAAATCAGGAAAACGATTCCATTCACAATTGCATCAAAAATAATAAAATACCTAGGAATAAACCTAACCAAGGATGTGAAAGACATATACCCTGAAAACTACAAGACACTCTTAAGAGAAATTAAAGAGGACACTAATAAATGGAAATTCATCCCATGCTCTTGGCTAGGAAGAATTAATATTGTCAAAATGCCATCCTGCCAAAGAAATCTACAGATTCAATGCAATCCCTATCAAATTACCAACAGCATTCTTCAATGAACTAGAGCAAATAGTTCTAAAATTCATATGGAACCACAAAAGACCCAGAATAGCCAAAGCAATCCTGAGAAGGAAGAGTAAAACTGGGTAAATTATGTTCCCTGACTTCCAGCACTACTACAAAGCCACAGTAATCAAGACAATTTGGTACTGGCACAAGAACAGACCCATAGACCAATGGAACAGACTAGAGAGCCCACATATAAACCCAAGCATATATGGTCAATTCATATACGATAAAGGAGCCATGGATATACAATGGGGAAATGACAGCCTCTTCAACATCTGGTGTTGGCAACTGGACAGCTACATGTAAGAGAATGAAACTGGATTACTGTCTAACCCCATACACCAAAGTAATCTCAAAATGAATCAAAGACCTGAATGTAAGTCATGAAACCATAAAACTCTTAGAAAAAAATATAGGCAAAAATCTCTTGGACATAAAAATGAGCAACTTCATGAGCATGTCTCCCCAGGCAAGGGAAACAAAAGCAAAAATGAATGAATGGGACTATATCAAACTAAAAAGCTTCTGTACAACAAGGGATACCATCAATAGAACAAAAAGAGTTCCTACAGTATGGGGGAATATATTCATAAATGACATATCTGATAAGGGGTTGACATCCAAATTATATAAAGAGCTCACACACCTTAACAAACAAAAAGCAGATAAGCCAATTAAAACATGGGCAGAGGACATGAATAGACACTTCTCCAAAGAAGCAATTCAGATGGCCAACAGGCACATGAAAAGATGCTCCACATCACTAGTCATCAGAGAAATGCAAATTTAAACCACAATATATGTGTTGTTTTAATTTTGCTTTTGCTATGTATTTGTATTCCTATTCTCCTAGCGTGTGTATGGAGTGCACTTGCTGATCTTTTAAAGCCAATACATACTTGTGCTACTTTTCAAGAATTAACTTCAAGAAATAAGTGACTCCTTTTAAGCAACTTTTGAAATCATATGCTGATTCCCCACCTGCATTTGCTGCAAGAATATAATCATGTATATTATGATTTTATCCAGAATTATAGCTGTTGGCTGTCCTCTCTTTTATATTTATCTCCCTGTTTAGTCCCAAGAGATGGCTGGTTAGCCAGAGATGGGTAAGGTTCCTCACAGGAGGAACAACCTAAGACAGGCACAGTCGCAAGGGACCTCAGGTGAGCAACATGGGGGCCAAATGAGGTGAGGCATAGAACCTCACCCCCGCAAACGAGAGAGACGTTCCCTGTGACAGGCTGTGTCACAGGTCAAGCCCTGCTAATCATTATTCTGGTACCTTTCTACAGATATATTTGTATATATGTCTGTCATTTAAAAACTTTGGCGCATGATTGGACCCAATGTACAAGAGAAGGGGGGAATGTGAGAGCAAGCGAAACTCCATTTTAAAAAGGCCATCTTAAGATCAACCCCGACCTAGTTCTAAGAAAACTTTGTTCCAGTTACTGGAAAAACCACCCATTGTTCCAGTAACCCTCACCCCAGATAGTTCCCTGGCAATGACTTCAAGGTCCAGACACTCAAGGTCCAGACGCTCCTGTTCCTTAAAGATAACATACCTTACATGTTACATCAGCCAGCAGACTGGTAGCAGCCGGACTCAGCCAATGAAGACACACTTACTTTAAATCATCCAATCAGGATATGCCAAGTTAGAGTTCCCCTCTTCCTGCACCTTCTAATGCATAAAAACCTTGCCTACCCTGGGCTCGGGGCTCTCACTTAGGAACCGCTGTGTCGGTGACAGGTGTGGGCCCAAGCTCGAGCTTGAAATAAATGACCCTTGTGTGTTTGCATCAGATCGGCTCCTTGGTGGTCTTTCGGGGACTCGCGACTTGGGTACAACACCACTGAGGATGGCCGCCATCCAAAAGACAAACAACAAATGTTGGCGAGGGTGTGGAGAAAAGGGAACCCTCCTACACTGCTGGTGGGAATGTCAATTAGTTCAACCATTGTGGAAAGCAGTATGGAGGTTCCTCAAAAAACTCAAAATAGAAATACCATTTGACCCAGGAATCTCACTCCTAGGAATTTACCCTAAGAATACAGCAGCCCAGTTTGAAAAAGACAGATGCACCCCTATGTTTATCACAGCACTATTTACAATAGCCAAGAAATGGAAGCAACCTGAGTGTCTGTCAGTAGATGAATGGGTAAAGATGTGGTACATATACACAATGGAATATAACTCAGCCATAAGAAGAAAACAAATCCTACCATTTGCAACAACATGGATGGAGCTAGAGGGTATTACGCTCAGTGAACTAAGCCAGGCAGAGAAAGACAAGTGCCAAATGATTTCCCTCATTTGTGGAGTATAAGAACAAAGAAAAAACTGAACGAACACAACAGCAGCAGACTCACAGAACCCAAGAATGGACTAACGGTTACCAAAGGGAAAGGGACTGAGGAAGATGGGTGGGAAATGAGGGATAAGGGGGAAAAAGGAAAAGGGCTATTACCATTAGCACACATAATGCAGCAGGGGTGGGTGTGGGGTAGGGGGATACGGGGAAGGCAATATAACACAGAGAAGACAAGTAGTGATTCTATAACATCCTACTATGCTGATGGACAGTGACTGTAATGGGGTGTGTGGTGGGGACTTGTTAATAGGGGGAGTCTAGTAACCATAATGTTGCTCATGTAATTGTATATTAATAATAGCAAAATAAAAAAAAAAGAAATAAGTAAATAAATAAAAGATAGCATTGTTTTCTCTATAAAGAAGTAGTAACAATCAGTACATTATGAATTATTAGAGCACAAGATGATGGCCAGATTGACCTGTATTCTAGAAGACCTACTAAACGTATCTGGAAAGCACAAACTAGTAATTATGTCACTTGGTATTGCCATTTGCACACCAAAATTAAGCTGTCTTATTGTTTCAGCCCTTGTTACACTAAATGCCATTTGTTCTCAAAACAGATGGGCCCTGCTAATTAAGACAACTGCTCCGGTTCGTTAAATAAATAGCAAACAAGCAAATGAACTGTCAGTTCTTAGGGTCACTCAATATACAAAGCTTGATCACATTACTCATTTGTTCCCTCTTCCTCTGAAACAGTGACTTAACCTAATGATCTACCATATATTACCTTTAAGTACTGTAATTGCAAAAACCACAGCATGCCAAAAGGCTTAAGTATGTGCAGTAATATTGGGGGGGGTGAATGTTTCATAAGTATTTTTAGACCCCTAAAAAGATGATTGTTCAAAGTATTATCTTCACACTTGGAAGAGACCTTAGAGAATCTTTTCATTCAATGTTTTTGACTCAGTTGTTCAATACTGATTGAGCTCCTCTTTCTTGGTAGGATTTGTGCTAAATGCTCATGAACGCAGATACTGATAGAACTATCCTTGTCCTTGAGCTTTCAAAGTGTATTTGGAGACAGAGATATATATAAGGTAATCATAATAAAAGTATTAGCCATTGAAATGTCTTAAGAAATTTTGGCAGTGCAGAGAGAGAGAAACACTTAGCTTTAACAGTGTGCAGGATGGTTTGATAAGGTTTTTGCAGAAGAGATAATGTTGCTGGTATACAGGAAAGCTTTTTATTTTTATATGTTTTTCTTCTGCTACCTTGAATGAATGTCATTTTATTGATCTCTCCTACTAGCTCTAATCATTGAATAGTTTATTCTCATGGATTTTCTATATAGATGAGAATATTACCTGCAATAATGATAACTTTATATCTTCCTTTCCTATGGTTATCTCTCATTTCTCATTTCTTATTTTATTGTATTGGTTAAGATAGTCAGAATTTCAGTGTTTTCTGTATTCTATTCTGTTCCTTAATGAATACAAATTGTATTACTTTAATTCTAGTTAGGATATAGAGAGTCAAAAGAAATCATTCTTCTCACCTTGTCAATGAGGAAAACCTAGATAATACACAAAATCATAATTGTAAAACTCCCACCAGAGAGTTGGAAGTGTCTCGATGAGCTAAATCTGTAGATTTCAAGCCCTTTCTAAATAATTAGAGAACTGCTGCTGCCTCCATCCCTGGCAAAGCAGGAAGAGGAAGAAAAATCCATTAGATGAGGGTAAGGAGAAAAGAACAAAACCTTTAATAAACATTTAATGGCTACCTGTGGCCTGGAGTTACAGAATAGAATTTTTAAGAGACCCTGCCTCAGAAGGAGTCTGCATCTACCTGCCAACTCTTTCCCATGGGCCTTCAAGATCACAGGGGTAGTCCAGCAAAGACCGAGTAGAGGCAGCAGAGCTGAGAAAGATCCCACACTGAGGTATGCACAGTGCCTTCAGTAAAAAGCCAAGCCTGAAGGTATGATAGGAAAGCTGGTTCTTCATCAAGGTCACTGCAGTGGCCCTCAAGAGGGTTCGAGTAAGGTAGCACAGAAGGGGTCACCCAAGGAGCAGAAACCCAGGAGGCAAGCCTGAAGAGCAAACAGAATTCAAAGGCAATACAATCATTGTCAGCCAGTCGGTAAAACAGAGTGCTTTCCCACAGATCTGAAAGCTGGTGACTGCAGTATTAAGCACACTGCATATATAAATTAAGCATAAAGAGTTCTCTAAGTCTTGCTGATGCTTTGATCTTCTTTGAAGGGGAACTTCTGGTGTTACTATTGAAATATTTTAAATCAACCATGAAATAAATCTAAAACCAAAATAAAAGCCCATACTCAACTTGGGTCAATTATAGATTAGACACACTCAACTCCCACCTCCAATTATTAGTGACCCAATAGAAGAAAGGATATGACCTTTTCCTGGGAAAAAATATTATTTACTTTAGACTATACTGTATTTTTTATGCACAAAATCCAGAACACAATAAATTATGAGAAATGCTAAGAAGGAATAAATTACAACCCATGCTCAAGAGAGAAAATAGTCAATGGATGCAGACCCAGAGATGATTATATGTTGAAATTATCAAGCTGGGGCTTTACAATGTCTATGATAAATATGTAGGGTATTTATTTGAAAAGGTGAACATTGTACAGTAACAGATGAAGAATTTCACCAAGAAGAGGTAAAGTATAAAAAAACACTTCAAAATTAGAAATACAACATCATAAATGGAGAACCTTTTCTGTGGGATTAATAATTGACTGAACACAGTACAACAAATATTGTTCAGTATGAAGAGAAAAAGAAACTACCACACATTCCTGGTAGGTGTGCAAAATAGTATTATTTTGGATAATTATTTGTGAGTCTCATAAAAATTAAACATGAATCTGTACTATGACCCAGTATTTCCTTCCTAGGTATTTACCCAAGAGAAATGAAAACATAGATCTACAAAAAGAGACTTCCATAAGAATGATCATAGTATTACTGTTTTTTACAGTCAAAAATGGAGAACAACCCAAATGCAAAGTCATTTGGAGAATGGATAAACAAAGTGTGGTGTATTTATATTAAAAACTGCAAACTCAAAATAAATAAGAATGAGCTGTTCCATGTGACACATGGATGAATCTCAAAAACATCATGCTGAGTGAAGTCATCTGGCCATTCCTAACTGAACACTCATCATCTGAGAGGTAAGGCAAGGGAGCTGGAAGAGCAGTAAGGAAAAAGAAGGTGAAATGCAGTCACCCAAGAGAGTGGGAAAACTGAGACAACACTGTGGCTTCAGATGGCATTGGAAGCCCACCAAGGTTTGTGATTAGGAATTTCAAGTGAGAGCAGTTAACAGAGTTGTTCTGTTTCTAACCATGCTCAGCTTCACCATACACACATGAAACAGCCTGAGAGTTGTATTCGGCCAGGAATGGCTTTGTTAAAGGAGTATAACAAAGTGAGAGAGGAGCAAGGCAATTGTGAGTGTATGCATGGGAATGATTATAATGACTGACCACTTTACAGACAAATAAACAGCTTCATAGAAGGTCAAGAATGCCCCAGCACCATGAACCTAAAAATGTGTGGAACCAGGGGTTGAATCCCCAGTTAACCTGATGAAAATTTCTTTCCTTATTACATTGAAGCACAGTGAATAATTGCTTTAAGTTGGAACTGAACAACACAATTTGATCAGTAACAACTATGTATCAGGGAAGTAGATGTACAGCTTTACACAATAGTAACCAGTTATTTCACTTCACAATTAAGGAGAAAAATGGTATTCATATAGAAAAATATCTGAATGATATAAAGGAAATAAACTCCCTAATGGATTTGTCCAGATAAGACACATTTATTTAAAAGGTGCTTTGTTATCATCCAGTGACTAGATGAGTTCAACCACTTAATTTTGTAAGTGACATGAGCTAGAAAATATAAGGCAGAGCCATAAGTAGGGTGGAAGTCCCTGATATCTAGGCTATCATTCTTCCCATTACACCATGCAATTTTTGAGGGTTTAGATATAGTCCTGCCTAATGTCAAGAAGATTGGACAGATGACCTCCTGATATTGCCTTCATTCTTTTAAGATATACTCTTTGATTCTGTAATACCTGCCACAGCATTACAGACACTGATACCTAATAACACTATTATATTAGTCTCTTTTTGTTCCAGCTCTATTGAGGTACAATTGACAAATAAAATTATATATATTTGAGGTGTAGAACATGATAATTTGCCATCTGTACACATCATGAGATGTTGACCACAACTGAGCTGTCTTCACCACTTCATTCTTTGTGTCCTTTATCCTAAAGCCTCATAGAAGCTAAGAATTCAATGTATTAATTTGGCTATTTTGAGAAAAACTGAGTAAAAATAAATAAGGGGTGATGATTTTAGTTAACACTAGAATAGAAAAGGTAGCAAGTTTCCACAGTCTCCTAAGTAATTTTCAACTGAAGAAATCTGAAGATGAGCTTAAGAACTGTAACTGGTAGACAGTGCTTACTGAATTTTTTCTTACATTGCTGAATAATTTCACATTACGTAGGTTGTGTCATTATGTATTTCTATCACAATAGGGGGGAAAACATTAAACTAATGAATGTCGTGCCTCATTTGTCAAGATCTGAGTCACTGGCATGGAGCATCTTTCATTGTAAATGCAATTTGGGAGACTCAACCATACTTCTCCTATCTGAAAAGACCCAAGTGGTTAGTACTGAGGCATTTTGCTAATACATTGAACAGTAAAAATAATTTGACATATGGGAAAGCTATTTGAGACTAGGTAATTAAAAAAGAAGACTAAATGAGAGGCTGAATGTTTTACTGGGACAGGCCACAGTTTCTCTTTCTGTGAGAAACAGCAAGGGTTTTCTGAAAGTGGGTACTTACAGAGTGTCATATTGTTTAAAATGTTATGAAATCAATTTCCATTTTCCTGGACACTTCTTTCAAGATGCTGCTCCTGCAAGCATGAAGTGGGTGTTCTTCATTGTAAACACCTCAGGACAGAAAGGAATCAATGGACACAGATTTTCAGACAATGAGCAAACTGGCTAGTCCATATTTGGAGTGTCAAACTATTGAGGCCAGGAAAAAAATCAGGGCAGGGGAGGTAAAACAAAAACAAAAACAAAACAAGACTGAAGGACGGCAGAAGCAGGTGCCAGACCTCCCTTTTTCTACCCATTTATGAAATTAGGAGCTCCAACCTTCCTCAGCAGAGAAGAGAAATCCAGCCTAGGAAAACGGGAAGGGGCAGGTGCTTTACAGGATTCATGAGGTAGTCTTTTCTGTCAGATGTTAGCTCTGAACTTTTGAATGTTAGAATTCATGTCTGAATCCTGAAACATTATGTATAGACCTGGAAGAAAACAGAGTTGGGACCCGTTGGACATCTCCTCACCATAATTGGGTGTCCTGGCTACAATGACTGGTTCTTGAGGTCTAAGAGGCACACTTGTAGGGGGTACAAGAGCCTGTATATTAAATATAATCCTGCCATACTCTAAGGTGACCTCTAATGATTCCCACTACCTGGAAGTCAAGTCTTTGTGTAATCGTCTCTCTTGAGGGTGGACAGAAACTGTGACTTGCTCCTAACCAGTAGATTATGGCAAAGGTGATAGATGGTACTGCCATGATTAGGTTACACTATATGGCACAGGATGTCACAACTGTGATTAGGGTACATATATAAGACTCCATTTCAGCAGACTGGAATGACTGGCTCCTTGTGGGCTTGAAGCAGCCTTGCTGAAGAAGCCCATGTGGGGAAGAACTACAGGTGGCCTCTAGGATCTGGAGGCAGCCCCTAGCTTGTAAATATCCATGGCTCTCAACAATACACTGTTAAGAACATGAATTTTGCATAAGCCTGAATGAATATGCACTTGAATTCTTCCCCAACCAAGGCTTCAGAAGAGAGCTCCAGCAAACCTTTTGGGTGCAGCTTTGTGAGGCTGTGAACCTGACAACCCAACTAGGCCATGCCCACCAACTCCTGGTCTACAGAAACTGTGAGATAGTAAACATGTATGTTGTTTAAGATACCAAGTTTATGCTAATTTCATAGGCAGCAGTAGAAAACTAATACAACGCAATATATATGTCCCTGGAAAATCTCAGTTTGTAAATTCATGCATAGAATATAAGAGGGTTTATGGAAAAATAGGGTTGTGGCAGACCACTTAAACATCATGCAGCTACATTAACGGAACACAAAAACAGTAACAAAATCCTGGGAAATTTTTAAAGATATGGTAAATTACTAACAAATACAGAATATCATAGTAAACATAAACCTTAACCTCACCCAAAAGAATTAAAGGTAACCTGATGGAAAGTGGTGTAAGGAAGGGTTACGACTGCTGAGTTACGTGGACAAAGGTAAAATTCACAGAGATCTGAGAGAACTGAACGATAAGCACTTCTAAAGCAGAGCACAGTGTCTAAGCCATCAGAAAGAGCAAGGTGGGGAATGGACATCACAGCCCGTGTGCTAGATTGCTAGGGACACCAAATAAAGTACCACAAACTGGGAGGCTCAAACAACAGGATTTTATTATCTCCCAGTTCTGGAGGCCCGAAATCCAAGATGAAGGCTCCTTGGGAGGCTGTGAGGGAAGCGTCTGCTCCAGGCCTCTCTCCTTGGCTTGCAGACGGCCATCTCTCCCTGTGTCTCTTTATATCGTCTTCCCTGTATGTGCATCTCTGTGTCCAAATTTCCCCTTTTTATAAAGACACCAGTCATACTGGATTACGGCCTGTCCTAATCAGCTCACTTTAGTAACCCTGAAAAAATAAAGATTAGGATTCTAACATACATTTTTTGGGGGGTCACAATTCAACCCATTGTATACAGGAGTGGGCTTCTCTGTGGCTTGCTGGACTCACTGCTGCCAGGGTGCTTACATTCAGCTGCTGTTACTTGGTGGTGCAAAAATGTTATCAGTGATGGGGGAAAAGGGCATATGCCAAGTAAACTTCTCCATCATACTGATGTTCTTACTAGTCCCCAATAGAGAAATCTGCCCTCTCACAGAACAGTGTAGAAAGCATCCATACACTCCCTTTACTCTCATGTATGACTACATATATGTGCACACACACATAGATATACACACACATGTGTATATAAAATGACATTTATTGAGTGCTCACCTCATTCAGTTAAATGCCTTGCCTGAGGTCACACAGCCAGTTAATGAAAGAAGTATAATCAAAAAACAGGAAGCAAATCCAGGTAGCTTGGCTCCACAGCCTAGTCTTAACCATTACACTGTGGTATATCTCATAACACAGCATCACATGGGAGCTTTCCAGAAATGCAGAAGAATTGTATGTACATCCTCTATCTTGCTTTCCACTGCCCCCATCTCCTAGGGCACTGGTTCTCAAAGTATAGCCCACTGAATCAGCATCTGCATTTTAACATATCACCAGATGATTTCTGTGCACAGTAAATTTGAGACACATGGATCTATTATGGTAGTTCTCAGACTGTAGCACTTGAAAGGCTTATTTAAAAAACAGATTTTGGAGGTCTAACTCCAGTGCTTCTGATTTAAGAAATCTCAGGTGAAGTATTTCTACTGAATTCACAAATGATGCTAATCCTTATGCTGCTGGCCCATGGGCTATACTTTGAGAACCAGTGCCCTAGGAGATGGGGGCAGTGGAAAGCAAGATAGAGGATGTACATACAATTCCTACTTTCTTCAGGATTCAAACAGAAGCTGGAGTGGGCCTGAGCCTGCAAGTGGAAATTATCAGTTGCCTCAGCCTTGAAGACCTAGCAATGTTTGAATGTTATGAATATCATTTCATCTTTTACAAAAACAGGCCTTGTACATTATTTCAGTAATTCCTAGATACCCTGTATTAGTCAGGGGGTCTCCAGAGAAACAGACCCAATAGTAAATATGTATGTATGTGTGTGTTTTTATCTCTATTCATCTGGAGAAAGAAAGCGATTATAAAGACTTGGCTCACACAATTATGGAGGCCAAGAAATCCCAATATCTGCAGTTAGCAAGCTGGAGGCCCAGGAGAGCTGATAATGGAGTTCCATTCTAGTCCAAAGGCCCAAGAACAAAGAGAGCCAGTCGTGTAAGTTCCTGTCAAAAAAACAGAAGACTGAAGTCCCAAGAAGAACCAATGTTTCAGTCTGAATATGAAGACCAGAAAAGACCAATCTCCCAGCTAATGGAGTCAAGGCAGGAGGAAATTCCCTTCAATTAGCCTTTTTGTTCTATTAAGGTCTTCAAGCAATTGGATAAGGCCCAACCACATTATGAAAGGCAAGCTTCTCAGCCTACCAACTCAGATATGAATCTGGCACACCCTCAGAGACACACCCAGAGACACACCAAGAATAATGTTCGGCCAAAGGATGACTGGGCACCCTGCGGCCCAGTCAAGTTGAGACATAAAATTAACCATCACACACCCATAGTTTTGGTCGCTACCATGAATTTTTAAATCAGGATTATCTTGTTTAATTGGCTGTGATAGCTATACAGAAATTTTTTTTTGGTATTTTGATCTTGTGTTACAAATTGCTGACCAGCTCTTCTTCCTAAAATTTATTTTGTAGGTATTTTTGTCTTTTCTATGTAGACAGTCATATCATCTGCAAATAACTTCCTTCCTTTCTAAACAATAGACACCTTATTGCTTCTACTTATCTGAGATTTTAGGACTGAGTAGAAGTGTTGAATTTGTAGCCAACTTCCTGGTTTCGATTACATGGAACTTAGGGTAAATTCTTGAGTAAGTTGTCTCACATCTCTGTATCTCAGTTTCATCACGGTATAGTTACACCTAGCATGTATCTTCATATTGGTTAGACCTTGAAGAATTGTTGTAAGAACTAAATTAAGCATGAGAAATAAACAAATTTGATGGACAGTACTTATACTTTCTCTGGCTTTTTTGTATTCCCTGTTCTGGCACAAAGATACCTCCCCTTCTTTTAGCTCAGCTATAAAACAAATTTTTGTTAAATCTTATCCAGCATGTCTGTGTTTGCAGCAGGATGGGGACTGTTGACACCAGCTTACTTCTCCAGATTTCAGGAAGTAGCCTAGGTCAGTTTTCCTTAAATTGTAGTCTAAAAGTTTGACCTGTACCAAATCACCTGGGATGCTTGTTTTTAAAAAAGCGGATTCCTGGACACCTAGACCAGACCTATTAAATAGAACTTTGGGGCATGGCTCTGGGGAATCTGCATTTTAAATTAAAACATGGTACCTGTGCACATTAAAGTTTAATAGCCACCTTTTTGTGATTTCCAACTTAGTGCTCCAGGACAAACAAGATAAACAAAACCAGAGTATTGTCTTTCAGATTCTGTTTGCCTTCATAATGAATTCCTCAGTGTTGGAATGCCTGTTGTGCACACTTCCCTAGCACAGCTAAAACAAGCAAGGCCATTTCAAGCAGAGCAGAGAGATATTGGATGACAAATCTGGTTTGGTTTAGGTGAAAAGAAGAGGGAGGAATTTTCTACTTTAAGCTTACTGGAGGCTGTAGTGACACTACACTCCATCTGTCTGAAAAATCTTCTTACACCAATTGAATGTGGCATATTTTGATTTAGCTTCCAATAAGTTTAGATTGTGTAACTCAAAGCTTTTTTTTTTCCTCTACCACATAACAGTGCATAACCCAGTGAGTTCACTGGTTGCTAAGGGACTATTCAGTGCATATTTGAACTATCAAAACTATACCTTCAATGCAAAAAGAGTTAAGGTTAAGGAATGCAACCAGACAGCTGGGAAATGTCTTTCTGAATGATCACAGGGTGGAGTGCAGAGGCAGAGGACTAATGACTATTTTTTTTTCTCTCTTGAGAAAGAATCAGGTATGCTTAGCATTCATTAGATACTTTTTAACTCTGGGAAAGAAAATCAGCATCTTGTTACAGATTGTCTGGAGAACTGAAGTCTTTATCAATAGACAGAGGATTCCACCTGCACAAGCAACTGCCGAGAACAGTGATGTGATGGAGAAAAGGAGGCCAAGAAACATCTCTGGGGCATGTACAGGAGCCAGTGATGCTACTCATACAGAAGGACAATTCCACCTGCCAAAGAACCTTGCCCCATTCTGATCTCAGAGGGGTTCTATATAAACTCCTGGTTCTTTCCAAGTATTCTGAGAGCTGAACATATGCCATGCCTGCCCACTCAGTTGGTACAAGTAAACTAACAAAATACACACGTGTGTGCGTACACACACACACACACACCACTCCTGAGTATTTACTGGCAGTCTTGGGTGAATAAAATAGCAATTTCCAAGTGTAGCATCCCTCAGCAAGACCTTAGGACCACTCAATACCTACTTTTAAACTATAACAACTTTTCACAGAAAATTAGACAGATATGTCAAAATTGAAACCATTCTTGCAAAAGCTTAAACTATTTTAAGGAAAAGGGTAGAGTTGGAATAAATGTTATATTTAGGAATGACTGCGTATATTAAGTAGTGGTAAAATTAAGGAGTGATTGATTAAAAAGGATTAGCAAGTAAAATATGAAATTGACCTTAGGAATGTAGGGTCTTTCAGTCTTACTCTAGATAACACCCTATTATTTAATCACACCCTATTATTTACATCAGTAGTATTTATGAGTGAACAGTTTTAACAAAAAAGAATTTGGATATTTTCTGTAAAACATAAAGCATAATTGAGTTCAAAAGTATACCAAATATACATAATGCATTTTACCCACTTATTAGATAGCTAGGGAAAGAGAGGTGCAATGGGTAAAATTTTTTGCTTAGCAATGTATTGATAGTTAATCAGAGCTCAGGTTCCCAGATTTTCATCCTAATACCTACAGTACACTATGTTTTTAGTTCTCTCAAGAAAAAATTTATTTTGCCTTTGGAGAAATTAGTTGTTTAGAGCTTGAAGCCATTAGCAAGGCATCCCCATCTATCATGGGATATAATCTAAATATAGTCTATTTACAAGCAAAAGAAATAAAAGGCATCCAAATTGGAAAGGAAAAGGTTGTTTCTGACTGAAGGTGACATGATCTTACGTACAGAAAATCACAAAGACTCCATAAAGTACTCTTAGAACTAATAAACTAATTTAGTAAATTTGCAAGACAAAAAAAAATCAGTGTATAAAAAGTCAGTTGTGTTTCTATACACTAACAATGAAAAAGAAGTTAGAAAATAATCCCATTTATAGTAGGATCAAAAAGGATAAAATACATAAGAATAAATTTATTTAACTGAAGTGAAAGATCTGTACACAGAAAGCTTTAAGGTGTTAATCAAAGAAATTGAAAACAAAAATAAGTGAAGATATCTGGGTCCATGGACTGATAGAATTAATATTATTAAAATGTCCATACTATCTAATGTGATCTACAGATACATCATAATCCCTATCAAAATTCCAGTGGCATTTTCCTCCAAAATAGAAAAAATAATGATAAAATTCATATGGAACCACAAAAGACTCCAAGTATCCAAAGCAGTCTTGAAGAGGAAGAACAAAGCTGGAAGAATCAGAGTTTCAGATTTCAAACTATATTATAAAACTGTAGCAATCAAGAGTATGACACAGGCATAAAAACAGACATGTAGACCAACCGAACAGAATATAGAGACAGAAAATAAACCCATACATATGAGGTCAACTAATCCCTCACAAGGGTGCTGAGAATACACAGTGGAGAAACAGTAGTCTCTTTAATAAATGGTGTTGTTAAAACTGTATAAGCACATGCAAAAAAATGAAAATATACCCTTATACCATCCACAAAAATTGATTCAAAATGGATTAAAGACTTAGATGTCAGAGCTGAAACTGAAACTCCTAGAAGAACACACAGAAAAAAACTCCTTGACATTGGTCCTGGCAATATTTTGTTTTGTTTTGGATGACACCAATAGCGCAGGCAACAAAAGCAAAAATGAACAAATGGGACGACATCAAACTAAAAGGCTCTGCGCAGCAAAAGAAACATTCAACAAAATGCAAAGGCAATACAGAATGGGAGAATATATTTGCAAACCATATATCTGTAAGGGGTTAATATCCAAAATATATAAGGAAATCATATAACTCAGTAGCAAAAAACAAACAAAACCCAAATAACCCAATTTAAAAATGGGCAAAGGATCTGAATAGACATTTTTCCAAAGAAAACATACAAATGGCCAACAGGTACATCAAAACGTACTCAAATCACTGATCAAGGAAATAGAAATGAAAACCACAATGAGATCTCTTATACCTGTTATAATGGCTATTATTAAAAAGGTAAGAGATAACAAATGTTGGTGAAGATGTGGAGAAAAGGGAAATGCTTGGACACTGTTGGTGGGATTGCAAACTGGTATAGCCCTTATGAAAAACAGTATAGAGTTTCCTCAAAAATTAAAAATAGACCTACCATACCATACCACACAGCAATCCCATTATTAAGTATGTATCCAAAGAAAATTAAATCAGGATCTCAAAGAGATATGTGCACTCTTATGTTCATTGCAGCATTACTCACCAGAGCCAAGACAAGGAAACATCATCTGTCAACAGATGAATGAACAAAGAAAATATGGGATGGAGATATACAGATATAGATAACACAGAATGGAGTATTTTTCAGCCATAAAATAGAAGGGAATTCTGTCATTTGCAACAACATGGATGAACTTGAAGGACATTATGCTAAATGAAATAAGCCAGACAAAGACAAATACTGTATGCTGGGATTTAAAAAGTTGAGATCCACCAGAGAGTGGAACAGTGTTAACCAAAAGCTGGGGAGTGGGGAAAATAATGAGATATTGGTCAAAGGAAACAAACTTTCAACTATAAGATGAATAGGTTCTGGGGATCTAATGATCAGCATGGTGATTATATTTATCCTATATTGTATACTTGAAATTTGCTGAGAGTAGATATTAAATGTTCTCACCACACCAAAAAATAGAAAGTTAACTATGTTTTGTGATGGATGTGTTCATTAACTTAGGATTGCCATTTCACAGTGTATCCACATATCAGATCATCATGCTATGTACCTTAAATATATATAATTTTTATTTGTCAAAAAATTAAAAACTAAGTCCCTTGGTCATCCTAGCCTCATTTCAATCTCTCATTAGTGACATATATCTACCATTAAGGACAATGCAGTTGTTGAACATGTTTTCAATGGATCTGCAATTATAGCAAAATGTGGAATCTAAGATTTCTATAGAGGGGTAGAGAGTCACCAAAAATGAGGACATAATCATGTCAGTGGATTGGAAGTCTAGATTATAAGATATCTGAATGTTCAGGGACACAAGACTGAAAGTGTAGGCAGGTAGGTGGGGGTAATGAAACAAGCACGTTTTGGAGGTGGACTCATCCTTCATGGTGATGGTGAATGGAGTGTAACCATGCGAGTCTTGGCTGCAGTGGCATGGCAGAAGAGATTATTAGAAGTTGGTGAGGATCAGAGGTTATGGAGCTTTGGTTGGTCACCCACCACAGATGCTGCAGTCACGGCAGATGGTAACAGGAACAGGGGAGAAGGGAGACTCCATGAGCCAAGAGGCCAGGTCTCCAATGAAAGATGAAATTTGAGCAAGATGTTGGTAGTGACTGCAGAAGTGGTAGCTGGAATTATACCTGATAGCATGGGCTACAAGGGTGCTGGAAATTTTTTAATGAGAAGGTAATGAAATGGATTCTGACAATGCCAGATGTGGAGTTTCCAGTGTCCATGGGAGAGCAAATAGGAAAGGGAGAAAATCTATTAAGGACTATGTTAGACAGGAAAGTGTCAACTAAGACTTTTATCACAGTTGAGTACAGAGGGACAAACCAAATATGACCTTGGCCAGCAGCCCCTGGGGTCTTAGGAAACTCCTGGTAGGAAGAAGAGATAAAACAGTAAATAAAATACAGTTGAGGTGTTCCAGGATGAATGTTGACTTGGGAAACTGGAAACAGAGGCTATAAAGAGTTTTAACATGGTTGATGTTAGGTTTTTCTCAGTTGGCAGAGTAAGGCCAACAATTAATGAACAATACAACTTTACTGCCGAATTTTAAGGAAAGTAAGAAGAACAGTAAAGGAAGCCAGCCTAGAAACCAGAAAGAACAACCAACCGAATACTCACAGGCAAGAGCTTCCTATATAAACAGTGGCTCTACTTGGAGACACAAACACACAGCTACCCACACAAAATGCAAACACTTTTATTAAATAGTTCTCAATAAACAAGGCCCTAACAGATGCGGCCGAAGAGTCAGGACAGTTCCCTGCCTAAACACAAAGGAACAGGGCAGATGGGGCTCATCTGAGTCCAGGGCCCAGCTCTCTTCGGAAGCGAACACGGACTCAGCGGGGCTCCAGCCCCAGTGAGGGGCAGCTGCTCATGGCTTGGATCTGAGTGATTTTGAAGTCAGAGTCTGGGTTCAGTAAAGCATGGCTCAAGGAAAGGAGCTACCAATGAGGCTTCAGGAAGAAAGTAAATCTGATAGTTTCTGTCAGTGACTCCCTGTTTCCTGAACCCATTCAGACCGCTGCTCACAACCACATAGACCCCACTGGTTGCGTGCAACAGCTCAAGGACAGCACCCACCATAATGTAGCTCCCCCGTGAATGCCTCAGCTGTGCCCATCCTCTCAGGGGCGAGCTGTGCAGGTCCCACCATGTGAGGTGTCTTTGCCGGGCACGTTTCCACCTGCTGCTCACAGCGCAGAACTTGGGAGCGCGCCAAGTTCACCTTCTCACCACAGGTACTGCCCACCATCACCTCAGAGGGGTAGGTAGTCCAGAGTTCAGCATGGTGTTTTGTTCTAGAAAAGGATATAGCAATGAGTGGTGAGTGGAGGCCTCACAGCCAGGAAGATTCTTCCTCCCCAGCCTCAAGTGAGCTGAGAGCTGAGAGGCCCTAGGAAGGTCTGGATGACCCCCTCCCTGGAAAGGATCCTCTCCTGACAACAGACTTGCATTTCAGAAGAGAGGGTCCCAGATTCTGCCACGACCAGGAGGTGTGCTTCAAGTACAGCCAAGCAACAGCAGACACCCTCGTGAAGAGGCCGGGCAGTGGCAGGGTCCTGAAGCACTGCTCTTCCACAAAGAATAGAAAACTCTGCACCTAGTCTTTATAAAATTATCAATATATAGGCAAAATGATATGTGGACAGAGTACGACAATAAGGCCATGTGTGCACTCTGTTCATGTAATCCAATTGGCCTGTGATCACTGAAAGGGCTGCAAAGAGGTCCCAAAGTGAGCACAGTATTATCTGTGTACATTTTTTAACCAGAGGTAACGCGAGGATCTCATATGTTCCGAAAAGTAGCTTCAAGGTAATCATGGAGGAGGATTTCCAACACCCCTGACCAGTGACAGCAGTGTGGGAATAAGCCTGTGGTGATAACTGGGAAGCCCACACATCCCTGCTTGTATTCATCCTGGTCTGCCTGTTAAAATTCTAGTCACTTTACAGCAACACTTGACACAATCTTTTATCAAATTAATGAGACTTCTTCTGTTTCTCTGAGTAGATCATGAACTAACTTGCCTGGGTATATTATTTTGTTTTAGTTCTAATTCCACCCCTAAGTAACTGCTGAAGTGGGTGGAGAAAAGCCCCTGCACTGAGGATGAAGGCAGCTGAGAGACCCCTGCCAGAGCAAAGAGTTAGTTAGGCCTGAACAGGGAAGCCTGCACAGCTTCGCCATCATCCCCACTCCACACTGATGAACAATAAACAAGTGGACCAGCAGCAAAAGAAAGTAAGGGTGCTGGGTGTTCAAAATCACATAAAGAAACTTTTTTTTAAAATAAAAGCCCTAAAGAGTTTTAACTGGCACAGTAAAATGTGATTATTTGTATATGGATCATTATCTCCCTAGCTGACAGACAGTGACTGTAATGGGGTATGTGGGGGGGACTTGATGATGGGGGGAGTCTAGTAGCCATAATGTTGCTTTTTTTTTTTTGGTATCATTAATCTACAATTACATGAGCAGGCCTGTCTCTTTTCATGGCCTCTCTGCTCACAACACTCTTGGCTGATTGCATGAGACATTATATTTAGTATTCTGTATCCCAAACATATATGGGCAATTAATATATGATAAAGGAGCCATGGACATACAATTTGGAAAAGACAGCCTCTTCAACAGCTGGTGTTGGCAAAACTGGACATCTACATGCAAGAGAATGAAACTGGCTTATTGTTTAACCCCATACACAAAAGTAAACTCAAAATGGATCAAGGACCTGAATGTAAGTCATGAAACCATAAAACTCTTAGAAGGCAACATGAGCAAAAATCTCCTGAATATAAGCATGAGCGACTTCTTCCTGAATGCATCTCCTCGAGCAAGGGAAACAAAAGCAAAAATGAACTCATTGGACTACATCAAACTAAAAAGTTTCTGTACAGCAAAGGACACCATCAACAGAACAAAAAGGCATCCTACAGTATAGGAGAATATATTTGTAAATGACATATCTGACAAGGGGTTAACAGCCAAAATATATAAAGAACTTACATGCATCTACACCCAAAAAGCAAATAACCCGATTAAAAAATGGGCAGAGGATATGAAGAGACAGTTCTCCAAAGAAGAAATTCAGATGGCCAACAGGCACATGAAAAGATGCTCCACATCGCTGGTCATCAGAGAAATGCAAATTAAAACCACGAGATATCACCTCACACCAGTGAGGATGGCCAACATCCAAAACACAAACAACAACAAATGTTGGCGAGGATGTGGAGAAAAGGGAACCCTCCTACACTGCTGGTGGGAATGCAAATTCGTTCAACCATTGTGGAAAGCAGTGTGGAGGTTCCTCAAAAAACTCAAAATAGAAATACCATTTGACCCAGGAATCCCACTCCTAGGAATTTACCCTAAGAATGCAGCAGTGCCATTTGAAAAAGACATATGCACCCCTATGTTTATCACAGCACTATTTACAATAGCCAAGAAATGGAAGCAACCTAAGTGTCCATCAGTAGATGAATGGATAAAGAAGATGTGCTACATATACACAATGGAATATTATACAGCCATAAGAAGAAAACAAATCCTACCATTTGCAACAACATGGATGGAGCTAGAGGGTATTATGCTCAGTGAAATAAGCCAAGCCGAAAAAGACAAGTATCAAATGATTTCACTCATATGTGGAGTATAAGAACTGAGAAAAAACTGAAGGAACAAAACAGCATCAGACTCACAGAACCCAAGAACAGACTAATAGTTACCAAAGGGAAAGGGACTGGGGAAGACGGGCAGGGCTGTACAACTCAGATAAGACAAGTAGTGATTCTATAGCATCTTACTATGCTGACGGACAGTGACTGTAATGGGGTATATGGGGGGGACTTGATGATGGGGGGAGTCTAGTAACCATAATATTGCTCATGTAATTGTACATTGATGATACCAAATTAAAAAAAAAAAAGAGCCAATCAGCTGAGAGTGTTGTGAGCAGACAGAGAGAGAGGCCATGAGAAGAGACCCCGAGGCCATACCTCAGTTCCTTTCAGTTCTTGCTCTTAGTCTTTCACGGAGCCCACCTGGACATGGTGCCCTTGGCCTCTGCAGTATATCTCCATTCCCCTCCAAGACATTCTCCCTTGGCTTTGCACCATTTTGAAGGGGACTCTGATTCTAGCCCCACCAATCCCTGATAGAGACACAGGGAGACCAGGCAGGATGCGAGACCCAAGAAGGCAAGAGGTGCGGGGAGGAGGGAGGGCAGGCCCTGTGCGAGGGCAGAATGCAGGACGCTGCAGGCCCCTGAGGTGGCACACATGAGGGCCTACCCAGCAAGAGCAGGGCGTCCAGGTGTGCAGCATGCCCTCCTGGTACATGGCCCTTTGGGCTCTATCCTCTGGGCCAGGACGTCCTGAAGGTCATGGCCATATCCTCAAAGGTCACCAATCACTAGAAAGTCAAAGAGAGGTAGGGATGTTGGCCTTGTAATAGGACAGGATTAGAGTCTGTCACCCAGTCATTGGAAAAGATCTTGAAGTACCCAAGGTCCAAATCACTATGCACCTCCTAAGGGCCTAGCTCTCTTCTGGCTCCAAGGGGAGGTGGATGCTCCCTTTGCACAGAATGTGATTGTGTCACTTCTATAGGGGAAGCCACTGGAGAATGACACAAGACAATATTAAGCCCCCGTGTCCTCGGAGGAGCAGACAGTAAGTACTCAAGGACACCAGAGGAAAGAGGAAACAATGTTAGCAATAATCTCAATACCAACAATGGTCACAGCAGCAGCTCTGAGTCTTACTGGCCCTCACCATGTGGCTGGCTCCAAACTGAGTGTGTCACAAAGTGATGCAGTGTCCCCTCACTTGGGCCCAACTCCTGGGTTTGAATCTGGCTTCTTGAATCCTGTACTTGCCCACTGTGCAATCCTGGGGAAATGACTGTATCTCCCTGTGCAGTGCTTTCTGCTTTGATACGCTGATAGTTCCCACTTCTCTAGGCTGTTGTCAGAATGAACGTGAACTGTTCCTAAGGCAAACACTGGGATGTCTGACACATGTCTGTGCTCAGTGTGGTTTTCCTAACTTGTATTAGTCTTCCCACAGCCCGTGAGGCCAATACGACCATCAGTCTCCATGTCACTGTCAGCATGCTGAGGCCCAGGGACATCTAGTCAGTCCCATATCTGATAAGCCATGATCTGAACCCAGGACCCTCTGCTTCAGGGTCTATGTGTATAACTCCCACACTCCTCCATCTCCACAATGCATATCCAGCAAATACTCTTACAGTTTTGCCCTCCAGGATACATCTCAGCAGATGGAGGCCGTCACCAATCACACAGGTCCTCTCATGACTCCTTGAACAATCTACATCCCTGCCTTTTGCCCACAGGTTCCCTCTACCTAGAATTCCCCGTATGCTCTCCTCATCCCTAAACCTGAACTCATGCTGCAAAGTAGACTTTAGTGTCACCCACAGGCCTCCCCAGCTCACTATGGGTTTTGTCATGGTTAGGAATGCAGGCTCTGATGGTTGACATATTGAGTTTGAGTTTCTGCTACTTAGGAGCTGTGTGACCTTGGACAGGTGACTTAACTTCCCTGAGCCTCAAGTTCCTCTTCTGTGAAGTAAGGATAATAATAGAAACTAATGCTAAGGAGATAAGACTTAAATGAGGTGGTACATAATAACTGCCCCTCAGTGCATGTCAAGGGCTCAATGAAGGCCAACTCTTATGGTTGTTCGATTATTATTATTTTTCCTATTTACTCCCTCAGCAACCTAGAAAAGCTTGACCCAGTCTGCATCTTTGCTTCTGTAATTATGCCAAATTTCCTGTACAAAAATGCCAAAATGAGAGCAGGCAGGGACAGGGGCTATTTTAGCTAGAACTGCTGGGAAAGTCCTCTTCTAAGAGGTGACATGTGAGTAGAGCCTGAAGGATGTGAAAGGACAGCCAAGTTGAGATCTGGCCACAGTGTCCCAGTCAGGGGGAACTCTAAGGGCAAATGCTGGGAAGTGGGAAAGAGTTTGGCATACTCAGGTTGGTGTGACTGGAGGGCAGTGAGTGAGGGAAGGATATTAGGAGACCAGGTCGGAGATGGTCTCCAAGGATGGGACCTTCTGAGGCTTGGTAGGGAGGTTGGATTTGTCCTGCCAGGAGCCGGGGAAGGGGAGCATCATGCATGCATTTGTGGAACACCTGGTACAGACCAGGACACCTATAGGCCTGGGGATAGATCACAAAGAGAGGTTGATATTGCAGGGCTGCAGACAGATAATCCACAAGGAACTAGATAAATGGTCAAGATAATTCTGCAGACAAGAGTGAGGAGATGAGAGACTGGGGGTGACTTTTCATGGGGCAACCCAAAAAGGCTTCTCACAGGAGGGCACACTGACAAACCTGGAATGAAGT
This sequence comes from Phataginus tricuspis, assembly GCA_029783875.1. Classification (NCBI taxonomy): domain Eukaryota; kingdom Metazoa; phylum Chordata; class Mammalia; order Pholidota; family Manidae; genus Phataginus; species Phataginus tricuspis. The sequence continues at coordinate 129,225,797 of JAQQAC010016209.1, read as the reverse complement.
GAGCAGTTGAGCCACGTGTCCAACAAAGGAGAAAACAAGGCAAGTCCTGACAGCAGCCAGAGTCATGATGATGAGAAACAGGATGGCTGCTAGAGTAGCTGGGTCTGGTGTATGTTTGCATCCAAAGGGAAACCTGGGATCCTATTACCACACTCTCATACTGGCTGCCTGAACTTGCACAAGGACTCACCCTCTGTGTGCATCAATGTCCTCTTCTGTCATATGGTGCCCATGTCATAGGGCTGTCGTTAATATCAAACACTTTCGTACATGTCAAGTGCTAAGTATGAGCTTTTTCTGTCCACAGAACTAACACTTTGGAAAATGCTTTTGGTGCCAATGAAGTAAGGAGCTTTTGAAAACGAGGGTGGCTTTCCTGCTTTTTAAGCATTTAAGAGAATATGATGTTTAGGACTTTTGATTTTAACCAAATGTTTAGAGGTATAGTAACTTTTCAAGCAATTAGTAAGAATTTGCATAAATTTAACCAATTAAATCCATAAGTTTTTAATTTCTATCGAGTGTTTCTATTTAGAGAAATGTTTAAAGAAGCAATTACTTCATAAATAAATTCTGGAGGTTGGGTCTAAGCAGACCAGCGGGATAGTAGCTCCTTCCCTAAAGCAGCCTGTGTGCTTGCCGCTGAGAGGGAGAACCTGCTCAAGGAAGCATTGTTTAGAACATCGGATCAACCCTTCCCTGAGGGGCTGCAAGAGCCTGAGGAGGACGCACCCTTTCCCTGGTGTGGCCTGGGTCACTCTGCCGGCCTAGCTGCCTCTTCTCCTGCTCACAGGGAGTAGATAAAAGGTCCTGCCGAGCCCACAGGACATTGACTTACAACATCCAACAGCACTGTCTCTGTCTCTGCTGGCCTGGCTCCCTACCCACCAAATAACAGGCAGAACCCAGCGGAACTGCCCTCCAACACGTGCCTTTCTCACTTCAGGTCCATTTGGAAGAAGCATCTTAGGAGTCCCTCTCCTAAATCGCCCTGGTCCAGCTCTAAATCCCCCTTGGACTGACTCTGTGTCTCTCTCTGTCTCTGTCTCTCTCCCCTCCCTACACCCAAGTTCTACGCCTCCATTCTCCCAGATGTTCAGCAACAAGAAACAAACAGAAAATAACTTGCGATGGTCCTTCACTCCCTACTTCCTCTGCTGCGGCAGGAAACTGCAAGGCCTCCATCGTTCAGATCTGTCTGGAATCGATTACTGTACCGTCCTCTACCGCCGCCGCTGGGTCTGGCCGCCGGGGGAACCCTCCCGGGGCCGGGGACAGCAGGGTCTCCTTGGTCTCCCTCCCTCCGCCTTCATCGGCCCCCACTCTCCCCTGAGACAGCTCTGGGAAGCGCTGCGAATCCTAACTCAGACTGTGTCCCTCTTCTGTTGGCGCCTCGCCCTGGCTGGCAGCGCCCTAGCAGTGAAGGTCCAGGTGTCCAGTCCGGCCGAGACGCGATTCCTCCCATTCTGATCCTCGCAGGCCCCGCGCAAATCCGAGTCCCCCCAAGGCTCCCCAAGCGCCCGACGCGGCCGCACAGCTAAGCCTCTGCACGTGCCGCGCCCTCGGCAACTCTCCCGCCCCTCTCTCCCTGGCTGCCGGAAGTGGGGGCCCCCACGCGCGGGCACCCCCGTGTCCCGCACGCAGTGACCCGAGCGGAAGCTCTCGCTCGGGGCCTCGGCGATGGGCGGTGGCGGTCGGGCCGGGTGACGACCCGGGAACGGCAGCACCCACCTGCGCCGGGCCCAGCAGCGCAGCCGCCGCCGCTAGAGCTGCCGGGAGTGAGGCCAGAGCGACGGACGGCAAGGGGAGGAACCCCGCCGAGCCCCAGCCCCGCCCCTGCGCAGTGCGGACGACGCTTTCTCTCCGGTTCCGCGAGTATGGCACAGTGCTCCGCAGTCCCTGATCGATGGACCAAGCCGAGAGCGGATCAAATCACCGCCGCCAGGAGAAGGCCAGAAGTCCCGCCCCGGCGTGGCGCGTACGGCGCGGAAACGTGCCTCTCCCTGTCCGTCAGTGGCCCAGCGACGCCTATGCTCAGGGGGGAGCCGTCTGGGTGATGTAGTTCCCCGGACGCCAGGCCAAGGCCAAGGGTCTGGGGGCTAATAAACAATGTTTACTTCAGTACAGGAAGCCTAAGGCTTTAGTCAGTTGTGTGGATGTCAGTATTTTTAGGGGGTGACAAGAGAAAAGACTTCACACAGGCAAGTTTGCAAACCTAGAGGCGGCTGATAAGTGATGATCCTGAAGGAAATACACAAGGGTGGTTCCTGCCTCTGGTTCCCTCAGAAAACAAACAAACGAACAAAACCCTCTCCTGTCTCTATAGTTAGATACTGTGCTCCAAACTAGAAAGCAGCACTGTTTTATCCAAGTATTTCTTACTCCCTATCCTTAGATGCCATTGTTTGCAGGAATATGAGACCTAGCAGGGAAAATAAGTGACTTTATAAGTGACATTTCCTGTGTAGGTACAGGCTGCAGTTGTCACATTCTGCATATGTGAAAAGGTGTCATCTGAACCCTGAGTAAAAGGGTTCTACGCCTCCATTCTCCCAGATGTTCAGCAACAAGAAACAAACAGAAAATAACTTGTTTTCTCATCTTCTTGCTGGGAAGTGATTGTAATTTCACCTGAAATTTCAGTGACAGTGCCTGCACAGGGAGTTGAGATTATTTTGGAAAAGCAGTTGTGAAATATCTACGGAATTAAAGCTTCTAATCATGAATATGAAGTTTGACGAGGGAATCACTGAGGTCTGAGAAGCTGAGGACTGGTTATGATGCTGGGGTTCTTGTTCACGAAACTGAAGAATGAGCTTCCCATACACTCAAGGTAGGAGAGCAAGGGACAGGCTTTTATTTAGAGATAAAGTGAAAGGACAGAGCTCCCAGCTCACGCTAGGAGGGGACAAGAGAGTCCTGAGGTGGTACATTTTCTAAGGGTTTTATAGGCAGATGAGGATTTTTTGAGAACATGAAAAAAAGCTTAGGAGTGTGGACTTATGAAGTGGTCCTAGAATATTTACAAGTAACCTGATGCAAGTAACTTTCTTATCTGTTGATTTCTCCCGGACATACCAGCATCTTGGTCTGGGGGCATATGAAACAAGGCCACCTGCTCAGCCCCCAAGGTGGGCTGAGGTATTGTTGCTAAAGAGTAAGTTAAGTGCAATCTTATCTTTAAGGTGGAATCCTTCTTGCCTTTTACTGTGTTATGGCTGGGTTTGCAGGCTAAATTAGTTTTCCCAGTTTGCAAAATCACCTCATTAGATCTGAAGGAGGAAAGACAGCACATAGGCCTGGGCCTTTCAGCATGCTAAAGTGAATCTTACACATGATAACAAATGATTAGCATAAAATAAACATTTGCTTCTCTTCTTTATCTGGGGTATATTAACTGATCTCACTGAAGAATGACTCTAGAGCTAAATGTTTAACACAGAGTTTTGGAAGGGGGTTTCCTTGCATGTAGTTACATTGCTCTGACTGTAATTATCCTGCCTTGCTTTTTCCAGAGGCCCTCACCCTGCTCTGACTACACCCACGGTCCCTGCCTCAGTTACGCTGGAAACTTGGCCACTCTGAGGCTTTGACTCTTTAAAATGTGATATTTTTCACTCATTCCAGGGAATGCCAAGCAATACCAACTTGAACAGAGAGGCAAAGTGGGAATTCAGAATGGTAATGACCAAGTGCTAAGTGCTCACACAGTTACTCATAAGTAACCCATTATTCTGACCAAACATTAGTTCTCTTCTCTCCACAGACCCCTACATTGTGGCTCCCTCTCGAGCTTAAGCAAGGACTAAATGCAGTTCATTCCAGGCTACCCACAAGAGAAACACTTCCGGTTAAACCACCCCACTCATCTGTCTACTCACCCCCAGAGCTTCCCACCCCTAGCGAAGTTCCTGCTAGCCCTGTCTACCACTCCTTTTTTTTTTTTTTTAAGCCTTTTCCTGTTTGATTTTGAGATGGCTTTGGATCTTATGGTCAGAGCATTCTCCTATTGCAATGGCCTTTTCCAATAAAGTATTTCTTTACCTTAGTCTGGGTTTATTATTTGACACTTTTACAGTACCATGACTTGACTCAAGATTGGACTGTACTTACAGAACCCTGTCATCTCTGTCCAGGTAACTAATGGCACTTGAAAATCCTTTGAACTCCTCTCTTGTTCATGAATTCAGAAATCCTTTGGTGAATTCAGTTCTCAAACCAGCCCCCTGGGCCTCATGTCTGTCAAATCACAGTAAGGAGTTACTTTGATTCTTTTAAGCAAAGAAATTTTCTTTGGCATTTTGAGTGGGGACTCATTCCCTCACTCTTGAGCGGGAACCTTCCCTATTCTTCTGTGTGAGGACTCTTTCTTTTCCTAGGCTCTGCCAGTGGGGATTGGGATAGGGAATTTTCTAGGCCCTTCAGGCAGGAACTGTACCAGGGAGTAATCAAGGAGAACTCTTTCCTGGCTCCTTTAAGGTCTTAACCTCTGTTTTAATTATCTAATCTTTTGAGTAACTCCCACTCTATTGGGTATTCTCCCTCTTCCTTCCTTGCTGACATTATGCTCTATTATAATGGCATTAATGCAGTTCAGTATCTTCAGAAATGGCAAAATTTCACTAAAGACAATTGAGAACTTCAATGGCCTCCTTGGGCAGCTCTCCCCATACTGGCTCATCAATTGCCCATCCCTTCCCACAACCAACCTCCCTCCATTTTCATGACTTTCAAACTTCTCTTCAGCTCCTTTGATCTGTCAACACGCCTACCTCCTCCATCCCTCTATCTGCTTCTCCCAAAACTTTTCCATCCCAGTTGGACCCTTCAATGTCCTATAGTCATCTAAGCTCTAGGCCCACCTCTCCCTCTTGGGGACTCTTGAGGGGCTCAGGGATCCAAAGAGCATACACTTAATGCTGAAAAAGCTAATTAAAACCAGGCTGGATGTTTTATCAACTCAGATGAGCTGTAGAGATACCCAGATGGTCATTTGGTGTATCCCCAGTCCCTCACCCAAAATTCAGTCCACAGCCTCCATAAGAGTACACGTCAAAGTAAAGAAAATCTTGAGGGTCTCCTCCACTAATATTGTTAGAGACACTTCACCTCTCATATCAAATAGGTACCCTTAACTTACCCCATCTACCAGAAATGCAATGCTGATGTTTATTAAAAGAGTAAGGGTGGTCAAGGGCAAGAGTCAGCATTTTTTAACCAATGAGTTAAAATTTTAAATTAAAGCTTTGAGTTCTCTATTCGTGTCTAGCTGTATGTTTACGTATGTATGTATATTATTTTCCTACCTCCAGGTAGTATTGAAATATTAGATTACAAAATGTTTTCAAGAACTTTATTTTGATTGGCTTAGAGGTAAATAAGCACTTCTATAAATTAAATATTCCTAAAGTTCTCAAAAGTTAAGAAAATTTAACATCTGTGATTTTCAAAAATATTCTTACAGAAACTAACCCAAATATTTTAAAAATTCAACTTCACATAACTTAAGTAAATCCTGGCAAACAAGTCTAGTTTAATATTACTGGTTTAAATAAATTCAGCTATGTTTTCTGAGTTATCAAGCATAGATAAAATATAAACATACATTTTTTATTCTATGTGGTATATTCCTTCTAAACTTATATAGGCTTACTGATCAAATAGACTAGAACTACATCTATTAAATGTTTAAGATTATGAAAAAATGTAAATTTGTTTAAACATTGTCTTACAAAACTATCTTAACACTAATCTGTTTCATAATATGTCAGCCTGGAAATAGTTTTCAAGATATTTTGCTAAGTTAAAAACCTTAGACTTGTGCTAAATTAAGTAATGAATATTCATTAAGTACCTAGATCGTTTTTAAGTAAAATACTGAAATATTAATTATTAGGCATATCTTTAAGGCTATATTATGCCTGGGTCTATTAACATATTCCTTTTTGCTTCATTGAAAAGTTTTACTATAAGGGATACTTATCGCTATAAAAATTGTAAGATACGAGACTTCTGGGAAGATGGTGGCATGAGCAGGGAAGCAGAAATCTCCTCCCCAAACTATATATATCTATGAAAATACAGCAAATACAATTATTCCTAAAAGAGAGACCAGAATACACAGGAAAGCGCACAGCATGCAGCTACACCTGAAAGGACTTGGCACCCTGAGAGGTGGAGCTATAAACGGCCCTGGGGAGTGGCACAGCCACAGCTGCAAAATAGTGGAGCAACAGTGCCACCTACAGCATCCCCACAGAACCTACTCCCGGTGGGCGGTTTTTTGTTTTGTTTTGTTTTTTCTTATTTCTTCTCTTTCTTTTTTTTCTTTCTTTCTTTTTTTTTCTTCTTAAAGTCTTAAAGAGCCCAGCTGACATATGTGGCAACTACCAGTGACCACGTCTATAGCCATGAAAAGACAGAGGAATATAGTCCAGACTAAGATCAAACAGACAACCCCAGAGAGGGAGCCTGAAGGAATGGAAATGTACAATCTTTCTGAAAAAGAATTCAGAATAAAAGTCAAACCATGCTGATGGATCTACAGAAATATGTGCAAGAGCTGAGGGAGGAAGTGAGGGAAGTGAGGAAAGACAATGCAGAAATCAGACAAGTGATCAACAGGCTTAACAGCAGACTGGACAAGATGCAAGACACTGTTAATGGAATAGAAATGAGAGTACAGGAATACAGAGCAGCTGAGGCAGAGAGAGATAAAAGGATCTCTAGGAATGAGAGAATATTAAGAGAACTCTGTGACCAATCCAAACGGAACAAGATTTGCATTAGAGGAGTACCAGAGGGAGAAGAGAGAGAAAAAGGGATAGAAAGTGTCTTTGAAGAAATAATTGCTGAAAACGTCCCCATGCTAGGGAGGGAAATAGTCTCGCAGTCCATGGAAGCCCACGGATCTCCCAACACAAGGGACCCAAGAAAGAAAACACCAAGACACATAATAATTAAAATGGCAAAGATCAAAGATAAAGACAGAGTATTAAAGGCACGTAGAGAGAGAAAAAAGATCACCTACAAAAGAAAACCCATCAGACTTCTCAACAGAAACCTTAAAGGCCAGAAGAGAATGGCATGATATGTTTAACATAATGAAACAGAAGGGCCTCAAACCAAGAATATTGTATCCAGCACGATTATCATTTAAATATGATGGAGGGATTAAACAATTTCTAGACAAGCAAAAGTTGAGAGAGTTTGTCTTTCATAAACCACCACTACAGGATATCTTAAACGTACTGCTGTAGAGGGAAGCACCCCTAAGGCTAAAAAGATGTCACCAGAGAAAATAAAATCATAGCAAAGAAAGCAGACCATCCAAATACCAACTAAAGGCAAAGAATAAAACACCTAGTATATAAAGAATGGAGGAGGAAGAATAAGAAGAGAGAGAAATAAAGAAACATCCGATGGTGTTCACAATAACTTAACAAAAAAGTGAAGTTAGATTCTTAGATAGTAAAGAAGCAACCCTTGAACCTTTGGTAACCACGAATCTAAAGCCAGCAATGGCAATAAGTACATATCTATCAATAATCACCCTAATTGTAAATGGACTGAATGCACCAATCAAAAGACACAGAGTAACAGAGTGGATAAAAAAGCAAGACCCATCTATATGCTGCTTACAAGAGACTCACCTCAAACCCAAAGATATACACAGACTAAAAGTGAAGGGATGGAAAAAGATATTTCCTGCAAACAACAAAGAGAAAAAAGCAGGTGTTGCAGTACTTGTATCAGACAATATAGACTTCAAAACGAAGAAAGTAGCAAGAGATAAAGAAGGACATTACATAATGATAAAGAGGTCAGTCCACAAGAAGATATAACCATTATAAATATATATGCACCCAACACAGAAGGGCCAGCATATGTGAAACAAATACTAACAGAATTGAAGGAGGAAATAGAAAGCAATGCATTCATTTTAGGAGACTTCAACACACCACTCACTGCAAAGGACAAATCAACCAGACAGAGAATAAGTAAAGACACAGAGGCACTGAACAACACACTAGAACAGATGGACCTAACAGACATCTACAGAACTCTGCACCCAAAAGCAGCAGGATACACATTCTTCTCAAGTGCACATGGAACATTTTCCAGAATGGATCACATACTAGGCCACAAAAAGAACCTCAGTAAATTCAAAAATATTGAAATCCTACCAACCAACTTCTCAGATCACAAAGGTATAAAACTAGAAATAAATTTTAGAAACAAATCAAAAAGGTTCACAAATACATGGGGACTTAACAACATTCTCCTAATTAATCAATGGGTTAATGACCAAATCAAAGAAAATATGGAGACTAATGACAACAACAACACAAAGCCACAACTTCTGTGGGACACAGCAAAGGCAGTTCTAAGTGGAAAGTATATTGCAATCCAGGCCTGCTTAAAGAAGGAAGAATATTCCCAACTGAATAGTCTGAAGACACAATTACTGAAATTGGAAAAAGAAGGACAAATGATGCCCATAGTCACCAGAAGGAGGGACATAATAAAGATCAGAGAAGAAATAAATAAAATTGAGAAGAATAAAACAATAGAAAAAAATCAATGAAACCAAGAACTGGTTCTTTGAAAAATAAAAAAAATAGATAAACGCCGAGCCAGACTCATTAAGAGAAAAAGAGAATCTACACACATAAACAGAATCAGAAATGAGAAAGGAAAAATCGTGATGGACCGACCCCACAGAAATACAAAGAATTATAAGAGAATATTATGAGAAACTATATGCTAACAAGCTGGAAAACATAGCAGAAATGGACAACTTAGAAAAATACAACCTTCCAAGACTGACCAAGCAAGAAACAGAAAAACTAAACAGACCAATCACCAGCAATGAAATTGAATTGGTAATCAAAAAACTACCCAAGAACAAAACCCCTGGACCTGATGGATTCACCTCTGAATTCTACCAGACATATAGAGAAGAAATAACACCCATTCTCCTTAAAGTTTTCCAAAAAATAGAAGAGGAGGGAATACTTCCAAACTCATTCTATGAAACCAGCATCACTCTAATACCAAAACTGGGCAAAGACCTCACCAAAAAAGAAAATTACAGACCTATATCCCTGATGAAAATAGATGCAAAAATACTCAACAAAATATTAGGAAACCGAGTTCAAAAATACATCAAGAGGATCATACACCATAATCAAGTGGGAATCATCCCAGGGATGCAAGGATGGTACAACATTCGAAAATCCATCAACATCATCCACCACATCAAGAAAAAGAAGAGCAAAAACCACATGATCATCTCCATAGATGCAGAAAAAGCATTTGACAAAATTCAGCATCGATTCATCATTAAAACTCTCAACAAAATGGCTATAGATGGCAAGTACCTCAACATCATAAAGGCCATATATGACAAACCCACAGCTAACATCATACTTAACGGCGAGAAGCTGAAAGCTTTTCATCTAAGATCGGGAACAAGACAGGAATGCCAACTCTCTCCACTGTTATTCAACATAGTACTGGAGGTCCTAGCCATGGCAATCAGACAAAACAAAGAAATACAAGGAATCCAGATTGGTAAAGAAGAAGTCAAATTGTCACTATTTGCAGATGACATGATACTGTACATAAAAAGCCCTAAAGACTCCACTCCGAAACTACTAGAACTAATATCTGAATTCAGCAAAGTTGCAGGATACAAAATTAACACACAGAAATCTGTTGCTTTCTTATACACGAATGATGAACTAACAGAAAGGGAAATCAGAAAAACAATTCCATTCACAATTGCATCAAAAAGAATAAAATACCTAGGATTAAACCTAACGAAGGAAGTGAAAGACCTGTACTCTGAAAACTACAAGACACTCCTAAGAGAAATTAAAGAAGACACTACCAAATGGAAATTCATCCCATGCTCTTGGCTAGGAAGAATAAATATTGTCAAAATGGCTATACTACCTAAAGCAATCTACAGATTCAACGCAATCCCTATCAAACTACCAACAGCTTTCTTCAATGAACTGGAACAAATAACTCAAAAGTTCATATGGAACCAGAAAAGACCCCAAATAGCCAAAACAATCCTGAGAAGGAGGAATAAAACAGGGGAAATTACGCTCCCTGACTTCAAGCTCTACTACAAAGCCACAGTAATCAAGACAATTTGGTATTGGCACAAAAAGAAACCCACAGACCAGTGGAACAGAGTAGAAAATCCAAATATTAACCCAAACATATACAGTCAATTAATATTTGATAAAGGAGCCCTGGATATACAATGGGGTGATGACAGCCTCTTCAGCAGCTGGTGTTGGAAAAACTTGACAGCTACATGTAAGAGAATGAAACTGGACTACTGTCTAGCCCCATACACAAAGGTAAACTCAAGGTGGATCAAAGACCTGAATGTAAGTCATGAAACCATAAAACTCTTAGAAAAAAACATAGGCAAAAATGTCTTGGACATAAACATGAGTGACTTCTTCATGAACATATCTCGCCGGGCAAGGGAAACAAAAGCAAAAATGAACAAGTGGGACTATATCAAACTGAAAAGCTTCTGTACAGCAAAGGACACCATCAGTAGAACAAAAAGACGTTCTATAGTATGGAAGAATATATTCATAAATGACATATCCGATAAGGGGTTGATGTCCAAAATATATAAAGAACTCACGCACCTTAACAAACAAAAAGCAAAAAATCCAATTAAGAAATGGGCAAAGGACATGAATAGACCCTTCTGTAAAGAAGAAATTCAGATGGCCAACAGGCACATGAAAAGATGCTCCACATCACCAATCATCAGAGAAATGCAGATTAAAACCACAGTGAGATATCACCTCACACCAGTAAGGATGGCCAACATCTAAAACACAAACAACAACAAATGTTGGCGAGGATGTGGAGGAAAGGAACCCTCCTACACTGCTGGTGGGAATGCAAATTAGTTCAACCATTGTGGAAAGCAGTATGGAGGTTCCTCAAAAAACTCAAAATAGAAATACCATTTGACTCAGGAATTCCACTCCTAGGAATTTACCCTAAGACTGCAGCAGCCCAGTTTGAAAGAGACATATGCACCCCTATGTTTATCGCAGCACTATTTACAATAGCCAAGAAATGGAAGCAACCTAAGTGTCCATCAGTAGATGAATGGATAAAGAAGATGTGGTACATATATGCAATGGAATATTATTCAGCCATAAGAAGAAAACAAATCCTACCATTTGCAACAACAGGGATGGAGCTAGAGGGTATTATGCTCAGTGAAATAAGCCAAGCCGAAAAAGACAAGTATGAAACGATTTCAGTCATATGTGGAGTATAAGAACAAAGAAAAAACCTGAAGGAACAAAACAGCAGCAAACTCACAGAACCCAAGAATGGACTAATAGTTACCAAAGGGAAAGGGCTTGGGGAAGATGGGTGGGAAGGGAGGGATAAGGGGGAAAAGGGGGCATTACGTTTAGCAGACGTAAGGTAGAGGGGGCACGGGGAGGGCTGTACAACTCAGAGAAGACAAGTAGTGATTCTATAGCATCTCACTACGCTGGACAGTGACTGTAATGGGGTTGGTGGGGGGGACCTGATGAAGGGGGTAGTTTAATAACCATAATATTGCACATGTAATTATAGATTAATCATACCAAAATAAATTATTTAAAAAATTGTAAGATACATATTCATAACCTCTGGTGGTTTGCTACAAAATATTGATGTATGACAGTTCGTAATTATTGACCTCCTAGTTTTCTTTAAAATGAACATTTGTGTGAATGAATGTTATCATCAATATATGTGAATGAAACTCTATCAGGAGCAAGCACTAGTAGCATATAGAAACTTTTTATGCAAATATAGATGTTTTTATTGAGGAAAAAAATAATTTTGTCCTAGAGTAAACTGACTGAAAAAAAGAAGAAAATGTAGGATAAAATTTAAGTGGATACAAAAGTTGTGATGGGGTATTTTATTTGTTGAAGTCAAAGCTGACAAAGGATTAATGGGTTTATTTATAATTTTTTAAAAGACACTTTAATATCAAATATTACACTAATGCAAAAGTAGAAATTTTTTTTTCTTTATGTTAAGTGACAGAATTTCCTTGGATGTTTTACCTGCTTTTAATAAGAAATTATAAAAGTTTTTCTTGGACTAAGTAATTTGCCTAAAATGCAAAAGTACTGTGTCTTATTAGAGTAATTCCCTGTGCTTTCATGTTGATTTTATCATGTCCTTGATTAATTGAGAAGCCAACGTCTTCTCACTTTTTAACGTTCTAAAGGTCTTTACAAACTCCCACAATTTACATGCTTTGTTCTGTGAAATAACCAGGATCGTGGGAAATCTTACTGAAACCGCCAACATGATTGCCATAAAATGACATCAATTTCCAGAAGTGGTCCTCCAAAACTGACTGGCTTTGGACATGATTCTGGCACCCCAAAGGGGCACTTAGGCAGTGATCAGCGGTCAGAAGGAGGTGCTGTGTATACGTCCCCCAAAACATCTTTATGTCTATGCTATCACCAAAAATATACAAAACACAAAGCAGAAAATGAAGCAGATAGCCACTGTCACTCTCATTTTGCTGTCTGTCTTGCCAATGGGTTTCAGTCCTGGGCAAGTTTGCTATGGATTCAATGCGACCAAAGAAATTGACAGCAGAACGTTCTTTGGGGTGAAAGGGTTTATTACCCGGCTTGTTCTCCCAGTGGTAGGTCGAGCACTAGCGTTTGTGCCTCCGCCCAGAGCACTGGGCCGAGCTCTCTGTATAGCACAATAAGAGCTTATTGCCTAAAGGTGTGGAAGTGGTAGCCTAGCCACAGGCCAGTTACATCATCAGGTGGTTTAAGTTCAGTGAGGATCCTGGCCATAGGAACCCCAACTGCCCCACACCCTCTAAGGACACTTTGGGTTCAATGACCTGGAATCTTTTTGACTGACTCCTTTCCAACCTCAGATTTTGGTTTCACTCCCTTATTCAACCTTAGCCATTCTTTTTATTAAATTCCCAGACATAGCTCTCACCAGTGCCTTGTCTCTAAGACCCTCCAAGAGCTGTTGGTTGACAACATGCTCAACATTTAAGGCTAATACTTCAAAGCCAACAAGGACATGAAGGCAATCCCATCAGTATAAACTACTTTGACCATCCTTAACATCACAGTGGCTCTAATTTTATCCATGATAGTGTTTAAGGACAGACCTGACCTACTTAAACAACAGCAGGGACTAAGTGTCACCATTATCTGCAGCATACCCACTGACTTGGCTTAATCAAACTTCAGTCAGGCTTTTCTCCTCTTCACAGGCCCTGAGTGTTGGCTCACCCCCAGGCTTAAGCAATCACTAAGATGGAAGCATATCTCCTCAACAGCTCTTTCTGAGAATTGGCTAAACACAGAGAAACTTCGTGTTCCCATAATGCTGTCTGCTCACTCCCACCACTTATGCCCTGACCCTGCCCTCCGCGGACATTTCCTGTTATCCCTGTTTACCCTTCCCCATAAAAGAAACACCCTTCTCTATTCTATTTTGAGACACTTGTAGAACTTGTGGTCAGAACATTCTCCCTACTGCAATAGTATTTTCAAATAAAGTTTCTTCTTACTTAAGTCTGGATTTGTTTTGATTTGCCAGTAAAAATAAATTCTGTGGTGTGATGTTTATTTCTTGCTTAACAGGTATTAATTAAGCCCTTCCTGTGTTTCAGGCACTGTTGGGGGTGCAAGAGACACATCAGAAACCAAAGGGACAAAGATCTCTGCCCTCACGGGGCTCACATTCTGATCAAGGAAAATGAAAGGGAAACATTAACAACAAAATAGTAAATCATACAGTATAGACAAAGCTATGGCTGATGAGAAATAAGGGCTTTTCCCCCAGAGGTAAGGAAAGACCTTGTTAATCCAGGGCATTTAAGCAAAGGCTTAAAAGAGTGAGACACGGACTGCAGGTATCTTGGGGAATAAGTTCTAGGTGGAGGAAAGAGCACAGGCAAAAGCCCTGAACTGGTACCATCTGCACCCTTCTGAAGAAGCAAGGAGGCCTGGCTAAGTGGGACCAGGTGCGTCAGGAGGCCAGTAGAAAGAGATGAGGTGCTGGTGAGGGAATGAGGCAGGCAGAGGAGGAAAGTAACATGACATGTATGTTTCCACTGACGTGATGAATCGGTTCACAGTACACAAGCTGTCCTGTACCAAGGCAGTAAGGAGGAGAGGCATTTGTCTGAGTCGGCAGGCCAGGGGGTGGGGGACGGGGGCCTTTCCTAGAGACACCTGAGGCGAATCCTAAACCACCAGAAGTGGATAACCAAGGGAAAGCACCGGAAGTGTTTTCCAGACAAAGGGAAGGGGAAGCATCTTCAAAGGCCTCGCGATCCGAGAGGACCCCGGCTCGTCACAGTCCGTGTGTTGAATATGACTGGAATCCAAGGTATGATGGGGCGATTGGGAAGGAACGTGGCCCTAGAGATATAAAAAGGGAAGACCTTGAAGGAACACTTGGGCACATGCTAACTTAGTGGTTGTCTTACACTGCTTTGAAAGAGCATTGTCAACATTTTCTAATTATAAACATATAGTCAATGCTAAGTAGTTTGCAAAAGGAAAAAAAATGTATAAGTAATGAAGTTAGAGAGCACCAGGAATGTCATCTCCCAGAAACATGTACTGTGAGTATTTTGGTGCTTATTGTTCTACCCTAAATGTCTATAATGTATACAATACATACATTTGGAGGGGTGTATAGACCTAAATGGATATACCTTTTTTCATTTATAGAAATCAAACCAAATTTTGCATGCTATATTGTAGTCTCCCTTTTCAAGACAATAGATTGAGGAAATATTTCCATGTCAACTAACATGTATCTGTCACCCTTTCTGACAATTGCTATAGTGCCCAGATTCTTGCATAGCCTGTACTGGAAGCAAGTTCCAGGAAGACAGGGACCACATGTGTCTTGTTCACTGTATTGTCCCCGGCATCTAGCAGAGTGTCTGGAACATAAGAAACCTTAATTATATGCTTAGTTAATTAATTGGGGATTTTCAGGTTTTTCTACTGCCATTGCCACTATAAACAATACTGCTGTGGAGAAACGTGTATAAATGCTTGCAAATTCATTGGTGATATTTTTTAATTAAGTGCCTAAAAGTTAAAATGCTCAGCAAAAATGTGTATTCTTTTTAAGGCTTTTTATATGAATTGACAACTGCTCTTCAGAAAAATTTTTATTGCCAATTCATAGTCTGACCAAAAATAGGTGACAATTTTCCTCACACACTTGCCAACCTATAGAGGAACAGTATTACTCGTTTTTGCAAATATAATATGTGAAAGAGTAATCTTACTTTAAAATATGCGTGAATTTGATCACTGGTGAGAATCTTTTCATACTTTATTGATATTGATCACTTGTATCTCTTCTTTTGTGAATTTCTTGACTACATCCTTTGCTGTTTCTTATTTTGTGTTTGTCTTCCTTATTTATGATAACTATTCATAAAAAAGTATTGGCATTTTGTCTAGGCAGTAAACATTGTAGTTGCTTCTGCAACTTTACTTTTACCCTTTCCCAACTGCATCGAATTCACATGGTTTAGCATGGATTTAACCCCACTTCTAGCTCCAGGAGTCAACTCTGACTGGTCTACCCTAAAGAGAAAAATTCCATCTTCTTTCCTTGGTGATTAGTTCAGGCACTGGCACCTAATTTAGGCCTAAGCCAGCGATTGCTCAGAGCTGGCCAGCAGCACTCCCAGGGAGGAACACTAAACTGAAACTGTTGGAATAATTACAACCTACTTTCTCTGGGATAGACACTAGCCCACGCTTAAGTGGGTCGGATGATGGAAATACTCCCTGAATGCAGTGATTGGGTTTAAGAGTGATCTAGTCAGAAATAACCTTAAGACTATTTTGTGTGTGCAGTTATGGGAAGTAGAACATTTTCTCCCCTTGGAATGAACCCAGAATAATCTAGTCCCACTTTTCAGTCACAGACATCTTATGAATATGAAGGAAACCAACCTGAGGATGAGGCCAACACTAGAAAGAGTATGGAATCAAGAGACAATTAGGCCCAGAGTTCTGTACAACCATGCCAGAAGTCTATTCAAAGTGAGAAAAAATGAATTTTATAAAAATATTTTAAGGCAGTTTAAGTTGTGTTTTCTGGGACTTGCAACCAAAACCACATGGATATTGTACATCATATAATTTTCATAATTTTTTCCAGTTTTTCATTTGTCTATCTACTTTTCAAAATGTTTTGTCCTTTACTTACTGAAATCTGTTATCCTTGATACATTTTTTTAACTAATGAAATGTTACCCTTGATATTTTTTTTTAACTAAGACACTTGTGCCTGTTGGCATCTAAAATCAGTGATCAGTCTCAAGATCCAGGCAGTCTCACAAGGTCTCATTTCCACACTGCCACTCTGTTCATACTTAAACGTGTGCAGTGTGTTATTTCTCAGTATTCATATGCTTCTCTTTAGCCCAAAGAGGTCATGTGGTTTCCATAAAGCCAGACTTTTCTAATTCTGTGATGTTTATTTTATTGAATCCATTAGAGAGCTCTGGCTGTGGACTTCTTTTGAGATATCTTTGGGCTGTTAAGCAGAGACACAATACTATTTTTAAATAGTGTTTAGGTTGTCCAATTCCATTTCTGCATACATTGGTGTTACTTTAAGAACACCTTCTATAATATCAGTGTGATATGATGAGCTATTGAATTTTAAATTTCTTAAATAAATGAGTGCATCGGTAGGCTTTAAAAAATAAAAACAGGTGTACACAAGAAGTAAAATAATCTGTCAACAAAATTATGTGTGGGAGAAGTGTCCATTTCATCTCCAAATGGAGAAAATTAGAATATCCTTCAACTTCTAATTGTGTGAATGAAAATTTTCAGAATATCAATATCAGTGGAAACAATAAATCATGAACAAGAGTATATAAATAAAGATAAAAGTTGAAAATTTTAATTCGCCTATTTGATTTTCTAGAGTTTGAACTATCTAAACTGATTCTTAATCATAAAAAAATGACATTGAGGACTTCTGATGTCAGCTCTGATATGTAAAGAGCTTGAAGGTCATAACTCCCATCCTTAATGCTGAACATTACTCCCATCCTTAAGAAAAAAGCTGAACTGAAAGTAATTGACTTTTCTTAGAGCACCAGAGAATTAAAGTCACAGGGCACAACCTACTCTAAAGAGGGATAAACAGGTAAATATAGAGAATCGCAGCAGAGATCAGCTTACTTGCAATAAAAGTACTGGACCCACAGACTGGCAGGTACACTTCCACAGAAACTTGGATGAGTCCTTACAGTCTGAATGTGTATGAGAGTGACTCCTTGGGGGTGTAGTAGTTAGGAAGGCCCCTAGGGCATTCACGGGTTCCAGGAACCCCGTCAGGTTCTCATGGTGAGAAGCCAAGAGAAATTCCTTCATGGCTCTGGCAGGAGGAGAAGAAAAGTATCCATTTTGAAATAGAGCATTCTCTATAACAAAGGCCTACTCTCCAAGGGAAAGTATTTTACCAGAGTCTTCTCAGATACAGGGAAAGGGCTGTTCTTCAGCTCCAGCAACCTCTGACTTTCCTGTATCACCCAGTGGGGAGAGGAAGCTGAGACACGCTTGTGAAAGCCACAGCAGAGGGATGCACTGGTAGACTGAGATTTAATAAGATTACAGACACTGTTCTCCCCATCCCTTACTGTCAAATCAACAGTGCTGGTAACAGTGGGTTACAGCTGGAAGAGCAGCAAAGTGCTTCCATCATTTAAGAAGGCACTTTTAGGAAAACCCAAAGCCAACTGGAGGGACCAAACAAGGACTAGCAGTAGAGGAATTTGAAGCCTCTGGTACCAATACATGCAGCCATTAAGCAAACCCAACTCCTAGCCAGATTAACATAGAATCTGGAAATGCTGAACTTCACGGCAGTGCTGCAGTCGTGCAAACAGTTACTATTAAAGAAATCCCACCACGCTCTGTGTTCTGGAAAGCAGCCTACTGCAAAGTATCATTCTTCCTCCTATGACCTAGCTAAGACTTGCAGGTAGCCCCATTGTTTACCTGGTAGGCCAGACACAGACCCTCCAAATTCCCATCCTTTGTCTTGTAAGTGATTAGTTAGTTGAACTGTTTGTCTCCATTGATCACTGAGAACAAAATCCCTATTGACTTGGCCAAATTTTAGTTAAGTATCTCCTCTTCCCATAGGGTCCTGGACTTTCACTCACCCCTATGTATGTTTAAACAAATATTGGGACAACACTCCTTAATGATCCCTCCTGCAAATGGGCTGGCCAGGAAATGCATTTCCAGCTCTGTTTTCCAGTCACAACACTTATGAATATGAGCATCATATGCCCCATTGGTTCCTCTCACTGTCCCATAACCAATTCTGTCTACCCTTCTTCACTCCTCACTATAAAAGAAAATTCTTTCTGGCTGACCTTTGAGACACTTTTAGATTTTGTGCAATCATCTTTTCAAATAAAGTCTTCTTACTCAAGTGCAGATCTGTTTTTTATTTGACAAAACTCACGATAAAGGCCTTTGTTTACCTCAGTCCCTGTGGCGGTTAACTATGTGAGTCAACTTGGCTGGGTCATAGTGCCTAGATATGTGGTCCAATGTGTAGATTCATGTAATTGCCACCATAGTCAAGATGCAGAACTGTCTCAGCACCACAAGGGAACTCCCTTTGCTTCTCCTTTACGCTCCACCCAGCCCCGTTCCCCAAAACCATGGGGCGGTTGAGGCAGGGGAGTGGGAGCACCTGAGACTTGTCTGCTGGGTCAGGATATGGCCTATCCAACTTTGGGTGCCCTAGAAGCTTTTGACAAATTAAGTGCACTGTGAATATATATTGTTTTTTTGTTTCTTTTATTTAAAGACATATTTTAGAGAATTCTTAGGTTCGCAACAAAATTAAGAAAGAGAGATTTCCCATATACCTCCTGCCCCCACACATGCATGGCCTCCCCCATTATCAACATTCCACCACCACAGTGGGGCATTTGTTAGGACTGATGAATCTACAGTGACACATCATGATCACCCAAAGGCTATAGTTTGTATTAGGGTTCACTTGTGCTGGCGTATATCCTGTAGGTCTGGACAAATAGATAACAGTATGTATCCAGCATTGTACTATTGTGCACTGCAGATTCGCTGCCCTAAAACTCATCTGTGCTTTGCCTGCTAAACCCTCGCTCTCCCCTAACCTGTGGCAACAACTGATCCTTTGGAGGTCTCCACAGCTTTTCTTTTCTAGATTGTCGTATATTTGAAATCATACAGTATGTAGCATTTCAGATTGTCTTCTGTCACTTAATAATACCCACTTAACGTTCTTTCATGTCTTTTCATGGCTTGATAGCTCATTTCTTTTTAGCGGTGAATAATAAGCCATTGTCTGAATATATCATAGCTTAGTTATTCATTCACCTATTGAAAGACATCTTAGTTGCTTGCAAGTTTTGACAATTATGAATAAGTCTGCTATCAACATCTGTGTGCAGTTTTTGCATGGACATAATTTTCAATTCCTTTGGGTAAATACCAAGGTGCACAATTACTGGATTATATAATAAAAATATGTTTAGTTTTGTAAAAAACTGCCAAGCTGTCTTCCAAAGTGGCTGTGCCATTTTGAATTCTCACCAAGAATGTATGAGAGTTCCTGTTGCTACGCATCCTAGCCAGCATTTAGTGTTAGTGTTCCAGATTTTGGCCATTCTAACAGGTGTGTAGTTATATCTTATTGTTGTTTTAATTTGCATTTCCCTGATGACATAGGGTCCTGAGCATCTTTTCATATGCCTTTTTGCCATCTCTATATCATCTTCAGTGAAGTGTCTGTTAAGATCTTTGGTCCATTTTTAAATGTTTTTTTTTCTTACTGTTGAGTTTCAAGTGTTCTTTGTATATTTTACATAACACCCCTTTATCATACGTGTCTGAAAGTATTGTCTCCCAGTCTTTGGCTTGTCTTTTCATTCTCTTGACATTGTATTTCATTTTTACTTTTAATCAAGTCCAACTTATTAATTACTCCTTTTGTGGATTGTGCCTTTTGTGTTGTATCTAAAAAGCCATCACCATGCCCAAAGTCATCTAGGTTTTCTGTTATCTTCTAGGAGTTTTATAACTTTGCATTTTATATTTAGGTCTATGGTCCATTGTGAGTTAAATATATATATGTGTGTGTGTGTGTGTGTTTTATATATATACACATATGTTTTATACATATTATATATATATTCTGTTTCTCTGGAGAACCCTGACTAGTATATGTCCATATTACCTGACACGTTATCTGGATTTGAACAAAAAAAATTGCAAGACATCCTAAACAGTAAAGCAAAAATACAGTATAATGAGACAAATCAAATATCGAAATAGGACTCACATATGTTAATATTTCATAATTATCAGACAGGGAATTTAAGATAACTTTAATGTGTTAAGGGCTCTAAGGGAAAAAGTGGACAATGTGCAAGAACAGATGAATAATGCTAGGAGAAAGATGGACACTCTAAGAAGATGTTGAAAAGAAATGCTAGAAATCAAGAATACTGTAATAGAAATGAAAAATACCTTTTATGGCTTCATCAATAGACCAGACAGAGCCAAGGAAATAATCAGTAAAACTGAAGATATGTCAATATAAGCTTTCTAAACTGAAATGCAAAGAAAAAGGAAGAATGAAAGGAACAGAGCAGAACACCCAGAATAATGGGGTAATTTCAAAGGGGACAGCAAAAGCAGAATATCAAAAGGAAAAAAGAAAGAGAATGGAGAAGAAATATTTGAAGTAATAATAGCTGAGAACGTTCCAAAATTATTGACAGTTACCAGACCACAATCCAGGACGTTCAGGGAACACCAGGCAGGGTAAATATCAAAATAATATATATTTAAGCATACCATACTCAAACTCTAGAAAACCAAAGATAAAGTGAAAACTTGAAATAATTTTAAGGAGAAAACAATGCCTCACCCATGGAGAAGCAAGAATGTTACCAGGGATTTCTCATTTAAAAAAAATCACACAAACAAGAAGAGTGTGAAATAAATATTTAAAGTGTTGAAAGAAAATAAACCCCAACCTAGAATGCTATATCCAATGAGATTATTCTCCAAAAGTGGAGGAGAAATATAGACTGACACAGAAAACAAATTAGAAATTTATCTCCAGCACCCCTGTCCTGCCAGTAATGTTTAAAGTTCTTCAGGTAAAAAAAAGATGGCAATAGTTCAGAAATTCAAACCTACATAAAGAAAGAAGTATTAGAGGAGGAGGAATATATGAAGGTAAAATAAAATACTTTCTTTTACTTAATCTATTACATAACTTTCAAAGTAACAATGCTAACAGTGTATTAGGTGATTAGAGCATATGCCTAAGTAAGATGAGCAGCTGCAATGTCATAAGGGGCAGGAGAGAGGAACTGGAAGCATTGTTATGTCACCTTTGCGCTCCATGAAGTGAAATGATACTATTTGAGAGTTGACGGGTCAGTTGTAAATTTATATTGCCAACTCTTGGGCAGCCACTAAGACAATTTCTCAAAGATGTATAATCAATATGCTAAGAGAGGAAAGAAAATGGAATTGTATAAAATGCTCAGTTTAAAGCAGAGAAGACAGAAGAGGGGAAGGGAGAAAAAGAAAGAACAAATGCAACCAATAGAAAACAGCTACAAACATGGTAGGTATTAATCAGCTATAGCAATAATCACTTTAAATGTGAATGGTCTAAGTATACCAATTAAAAGACAGATACTGCCACAGTTGATTAAAATTGTGACCCAACTGTATATTGTCTATAAAAGAAAATGACATTGATAAAATGTATTACACATCAATGGATGAGGAAAAATTGAAATGAACTCAGGGAAAAATATCTGAACCACTAAAACACATAAACCTTTTGAAAACAACATGCAGTTAACATTTAACCAAAAGCAAGAGGAAAACAAATCAATTTATGAAAAGTAAAAGAGCTTTGTCAAATGTTAATTATCTCCAATGTGATACACATATAAGAAATAGGCCAATTGCAACATTCACTCATGAAAAAAATTCCCCAGTATATAAGCTTCCTGTCTTAAAGCCCGTCTGCTGCACAGTAACCATAGGTGGCATAATTGAGGGGTAAGACATACTTGGTAATGGCAAAACCAGTATGTTAGCTTATGAAAATAGTTGAAGAAAGTAGAACATTCAGAAAATACACATATGAATGCATTAAAAATGTTAAAAAAACCTACCTCCTAGGAAAAGTATATTTTGTTTTTATTTTTTGTTTCTTAGTGTAAGCTCATTTCAAAATCAACATGAATAGAATTTATGACATAGTTTCCCCTCATTTATATTTCAAGATTTTCTACGTGTTCTAATTTGATGTTTCCCATTCAAAACAAGTAGCTTTATTGTGATCCCATGGCCTCTAGGAAGGATTTTTGCCCATCTTTATTGATGTAAATATTTTCCGTATGGTTTTGTTTTTGTTTTGTATTTAGTATGCGGTGTGAAAGATTTTAAAGTCAGATAAAATAAGGTCAAATTAATTCAGGAAATATCTATTGAATACCTACTTTGTGCCAGATATTCTTCTGGGCACTGGAGATACATCAATAAGCCCAAGTGAGGAAAAACTGTTTTCACAAAACGAAATTGTAGAGTTAATACCTTACATGTTATTCAGCAGCCTTTTATTTAATCCTTTTGATAATTAGGTATTTAAAAAATATATTTAATGTAAGGAAACTGAGTCCTGGAGAGGTCAAGTGACTTGTGAACAGCACTTGACCAATAAAAACCTGGGTCAAGTTTATAACCCAATTTGTCTTTGACTTTCAGAATAACTTCAGGAAATGGCATTGTTCTTGTTACAGGAATGATGATGCTATATTTGAGTGCAGAATGTTTCTGAAAGCAAACAGGAAAATGACCAGGCCCAGCTACTTAGCCCCACCCTGCATGTTTAATCTTTCAGGATTTAATGGGCATTTGCTGATTTCTGATAAATCTCCCTTTCTTCCAGCACTTAAGACAGACACAGCATCTTCAGATGCCGGAGTCTGTATAAGAATCCGAATGGTCTAGGCACTTTGATCCAGTATTTGGAAAGGAGCTTTGTTCACAGAGATCCTAACATAAATTGATAAATGCTTATAGTGGATCTCAAATTATAAGGAAAAAGTCCTTAGGAGCAAAATATATGAGAATGAAATAAAGCAATGCGTCTTGTCATAACAGGTCATGTTCTAATCACAAAACAATTCTTCTTATAGCCCATCCCTTTGAAACTGTGCAAAAAGTGAGTATTTTTGAAGGATTATATAGCTTGTTATTATAGAGATAAATGTATCTCTATTTTCTATAGTTCCTTTTGGGGAGAGTTGGATAACAGTATGTGGACTGAATATTGTGATAGACACCAATAAATACCAAAGACGAAGATAAACCAAACATTCCCAAAACAGGTTTTATTTTGTTCTTGATGCAGTCTCTTCTTATATTTTGTTTTGTTTATATGGTTTCCCTTGGTTGATTTCTTTCACTCATATGGATTTAGCTTCTTACTATACTTTAATGACTTCTATTCTGAATTTTCTTCTGAGCTCTGAGACCACATTTTATAACTACTAGCTAGACATCTCCACCTGTGCAGCACAAAGGAAACTAAAACTCAGTGGGACTAGAAACAAATTTATGATCTCCCATACACATGCCCCTCTTTGTATGACCATAAACCAGTCAGTGTCTCTGATATCTATTCTCCAGCATAGATGCATAGAAGTCGTCCTCATTTCCTTGCCTCTTTAATCACCCATTGTCAATATGTTTTATCAATTCTATTCCCATGACTCAAATTCACCCCCTCTAAAATATCCACAGTGCTGTAGTTCATGCACTGTTGACCAGTTGACCAAACTTTTGAAATAGTTGTGATTTACCCAAATGAGTACAACACTGCAGCTAGAAAGAGGCATGCCTGCAATTAATGATTCTGCTAACTATGTAATATAATCTGGGTAAGAAGGACTCTGGGGATATAAATGGGGTGACAGATAACAAAAGACTGTAGGTTCAATGTATTAGAGACACTAGAGAGTCAAAGAGTGTTTTAGATGTGGTACCAAAGGGAATTGGACAGTTGGAGGTTGTACTCAAGGAATGAGATTATATAGGAGTTGTGGTTATTGGAAATGATAAAATCTGGGTTGTGGCCATGGGAATGACTCTCACAGAGTGCCTCAGCCCCTGGGTGCTTTCACAGCAAGTCACAGAAAGCTGACTGGAAGAGGCTCTGTAATGTCCTCCCAAAACTATATATATCTATGAAAATACAGCAAATACAACTATTCCTAAAAGAGAGACCAGAATACACAGGAAAGCGCACAGCAAGGCAGAGCTATAAAGGGCCCTGTGGAGTGCCACGGCCAGGGCTGCGGAATAGTGGAGCAACAGCGCCACCTACAGCATCCCCACAGAATCTACTCCCGGTGGGCGTTTTTTTTGTGTGTGTGGTTTTGTTTTGTTTTGTTTTTTCTTTTTTCTTCTCTTTCTTTTTTTTCTTAATTTTTTAAAAAGTTTTAAAGAGCCCAGCTGACATACGTGGCAACTACCAGTGACCACTTCTATAGCCATGAAAAGACAGAGGAATATGGTCCAGACTAAGATCAACCAGACAACCCCAGAGAGGGAGCCTGAAGGGATGTAAATGCACAGTCTTCCTGAAAAAGAATTCAGAATAAATTCATAACCATGCTGATGGATCTACAGAGAAATGTGCAAGAGCTGAGGGAGGAAGTGAGGGAAGTGAGGAAAGACAATGCAGAAATCAGACAAGCCATTGACGGGCTTAACAGCAGACTGGATGATATGCAAGAGACTGTTAATGGAATAGAAATCAAAGAACAGGAATACAGAGAAGCTGAGGCAGAGAGAGATAAAAGGATCTCTAGGAATGAAAGAATATTAAGAGAACTTTGTGACCAATCCAAACGGAACAAGATTCGCATTATAGGAGTACCAGAGGAAGAAGAGAGAGAAAAAGGGATAGAAAGTGGGACGCAGCAAAGGCAGTTCTAAAGGGAAAGTATATTGCAGTCCAGGCCTATTTAAAGAAGGAAGAGCATTCCCAAATGAACAGTCTAAAGACACAATTATTGAAATTGGAAAAAGAAGAACAAAGGATGCCCAAAGTCACCAGAAGGAGGGACATAATAAAGATCAGAGAAGAAATAAATAAAATTGAGAAGAATAAAACAAAAGAAAAAATCAATGAAACCAAGAGCTGGTTCTTTGAAAAAATAAACAAAATAGGTAAACCCCTAGCCAGACTCATTAAGAGAAAAAGAGAATCTACACGCATAAACAGAATCAGAAATGAGAAAGGAAAAATAATGACGGACCCCACAGAAATACAAAGAATTATAAGAGAATATTATGAGAATCTATATGCTAACAAGCTGGAAAACCTAGAAGAAAAGGACAACTTCTTAGAAAAATACAACCGTCCAAAACTGACTAAACAAGAAACAGAAAAACTAAACAGACCAATCACCAGCAACGAAATTGAAGTGGTAATCAAAAAACTACCCAAGAACAACACCCCCAGACCAGATGGAATCGCCTCTGAATTCTACCAGATATATAGAGAAGAAATAATACCCATTCTCCTTAAAGTTTTCCAAAAAATAGAAGAGGAGGGAATACTTCCAAACTCTTTCTATGAAGCCAGCATTACTGGAGGAGAGAAAAAGAAGGAGAGAAAAAGACAGAGAACTGGTAAGACCAGTGTTTGTATTAAAATTGCCCAGAATTAAGACAGTGATAGTGCTGGAGAGATTGACAGGGAACCAAGGCTGTGTAATGTCTGCAAAAAGGAGGAGACAGTGGGGTCTGTGCAGTGAAGAGATGAGCTCTTTTTCAAGTGGAGGGGTTTATGTTGATGGTGGTAGTGATCCAGTGACTGAGTTTCAGGAATTGAGGAGAGGTGAGAGAAATAGAGAAGAGGACTCACTCTGGCTTTTAGAGTCCAGGACAGGAGGGATGGATGATGACTCAGTACTCCTGTTTTTTTTTGTGGTAAGTGATCAACATATATAAAAAACAGGGTGAACTTTATTTCTTTTTCTTTCTTTTATTGTGGTAAAAAGCTCATAACATGAAACCTAACCTCTTAACAAATTTTTAAGTATGCAGTTCAGTCTCGTTAACTAGACGCACATTAGTGTACAGCAGACTTCTAGAACTTTTTCTTTTTGCACGGCTCAAACTCTGTACTCATTGAACAACAACTCTCCATTTTGCACTCCCGCCAAACCCCCGACAGGCAACCACCGCTCCACTTCCTGCTTCTATGAGGTCGACTATTCTAGACACCTCATACAAGTGCAATCATCCCTATTTGTCCTTTTGTGACTGGTTCATTTCACCCAGCGTAATGGCCTCAAGAGTGATCCATGTTGTAACATGTCACAGGATTTTCTTCTTTTTAAAAGCTGAATAAAATTCCATTGTATGGGTAGACCACACTTCCTTTATCCATTCATCCATCAGTGGGCATCTACATTGTTTCTACTTCTTGTCTATTGTGAATAATGCTGCAGTGAATATGAGGGTGCAGCTAGCTCTTCAAGATCCTGATTTCAGTGCTTTCGGATATCTAAGTTCTATTTCTAATTTTTTGATGACCCTCCACACTGTTTTCCTGTTTAGCAGAGTGGCTGCCAATTTACACTTCCACTAACCATGCACAGGGTTCCAGTTTATATACTCACCAATACTTGTGATTTTCTGTTTTGAGATATATGTATATAAGCCATCCTAGCAGGTGTGAGGTGATATCTCACTTGATTAGCATTGCCCTCAGAATTACTGATGTTGAACATCTTGTCATATACCTATTGTTCATTTGTTTTTTTCCAGCTTTACTGAGATATAATTTATATATAGCACTATAAATTTAAGATATATAATATACTGATTTATATGCTTATATATTGCAAAATGATTACCACCATAGCCTTAGCTAACACCTCCATCATGTTACATAATTACCATTTCTTTTTTGTGGTGAGAACTTATTTATTTAACCTTTTGACCCCCTTCACCCATTTCTCCCATTCCCCCACCCCAACTCCTGGCAATCACCAATCTGTTCTCCACATCTATGAGCTTGGTTTTTTTTTTAAGATTCCATATGAGAGAAATCATACATGGTATTTGTCTTTCTCTGACTTATTCACTTAGTACAATGTCCTCGAGGTCCATCCATGATGTAAGATACATTATCTTAGCAACTTTAAAGCATATAGTAGAGTACAATTAACCATAATCATCATGTTATACATTAGATCTCCAGAGCTTATTAATCTTACAACTGAAGTTTGTAATATTTAAGCAACATCTCATCACTTCCCCCACCCCAATCCCCCTTAGTAATTACCTCTCTACTCTCTGTTTCTATAAGTTCAGGTTTTTTAGATTCCACACTTAAGTGGTATCATAGAGTATCTGTGTTTCTCTGTTTGACTTATTTCACTTAAGGTAATGCCTTCAAGGTCTATCCATGTTGTTGCAAATGTCAGGATTTCCTTCTCATGACTAATATTCCATTATATATATATATGTTTTATATATATGTATATTTATATATATTATTTATATATTCTTATATATATGTATATTTATCACATCTTTATCCACTCATCTGTTGATGGACAATTACCTTGTTTTCATATCTTGGCTATTGTAAATAATGCTACAATAAACATGGGGTACAGATATCTCTTCAAGATCCTGATTTTATTTCCTCTAGCTGTATATACAGAAGTGGAATTGCTGGAGCTGGTACTTGGATTTTTTTTTTGAGGAACTTCCATCCTGTTTTCCATAATGGCTGTACCAATTTATATTCTCACCAACAGTACACAAGGGTTCCCTTTTTTCCACATCTTCACCAGCACTTGTTATCTTTCGTCTTTTTGATGATAACCATTCTAACAGGTGTGAGGTGATATCTCATTGTGGCTTTGATTTGTATTTCCCTGATGATTAGTGATGTGGAGCACCTTTTCATGTTCCTATTAGCCGTTTGTATGTCTCCTTTGGAAAAATGTCTGTTTGGCGACTTTGCTCATTTTTAAACTAGATTATTTGGGGTTTTGGCTATTGTATGAGTTCTTTATGTTCTGGATACTAACCTCTTACTAGATATATGGTTCACAAATATCTTCTACCATTCTGTAGGTTGCCTTTGCATTTTGTTGGTGGTTTCCTTTGCTGTGGAGAAGCCTTTCAGTTTGATGTCGTCCCATTTTTCTTTTGTAGTTTTCGTTGCCTGTGCTTTTGGTATCACATATAAGAAATCATTGCCAAAACCAACATGACGTTTTCCCCCTGTGTTTTCTTCTAGGTGTTTTATTGTTTTATGTCTTACATTTAAATCTTTAATTGATTTTGAGTTTATTTTTGGGTATAGTGTAATATTAAGGTTTCATTTCATTCACTTGCATTTGGATATCCAGTTTTCCAGCACCACTAGTTGAAGAGGAGACAGGATGAAGGTTAATCATGATTATCTCAAGGCAGAAAGGGGTGACAAGCCCGTGGGGAAGGCACTGGGGTAAGGCACCTTGCCAGGAACATGTAGGATTTTGTGGCTCCCACTTGATCCCTGATGATAGATGCACAGTGTCTGGCAGAGAGGTATTCTCACTTTCGGCACGTCAACGCCCTTTTGACCTCTGTGGGAAGAAGCCTCAGGGCCAGCACTAGGGTACTCTTCTTCTGAGTCCATGGGCATTCTCTTGGCCTCTGCCTTGGTGTCTTGCGAGGGGGTGTTCTTAATAATACAAGGACCTGGAGTTCCTCTTGACATATGATGAAAAAGCCTGTGGTTTAAATTCCTTCCACCGCTTACCCACTCTCCAGTTTGTCTGTTTTTATTATATTTTCAAAACAGATTCTTACATATAGTTTACAGAAGAGAGTGATTCTCTCCCCTTATAGTCTTATATAATTCCATTTCTGATGATATTTTATATCACACTAATAAATTCACTCCACTGGCCTCATATTCAAATCCCTGTCATAAAGGCAGCATGTAGTAAACAGTAAAATAAATGAGTAGAGAGACTAGACAAACTAAGTTACCGGGTTAATTGTGAAAAAGACTTTGGAAGGTGGCTGTTAGGCTCGGCCTTGAAGGATGTTAGGTTTGGGGCCATGGGTTTTATGGATGTGGCTCAAAAGGTAAGTCGGAGCCTGTTCAGAGGGACATTTAGGGTAAGTCTAAAGAGTTCGCACTATACTTTGTAAGTGCTAAAGGAACAAATAACAACTTCTGCAATAGGAAGTGACATGTCTAAAGCATAATATGCTATCCTTTCTGAGGGGAACCACGCCCATCTTATACTAATCTTTTTTGTTGTTCTACATGGATAGATATTTTCTCTGTTCATAGCTTCATTTCTTATTTATGTATTTCTTTCTTAACTCTAAGAATCCTCAGTTCTTTGTGGAATGTGGCAATGTATCCATGCATATTTAAATATATACCAGGGCCCCTTTGGGAAACAAATTCCAACATTTGCTTCTGCTCAGCCAGCTCGAGGCATAGTTACCTTTCACTCTAACAACAAGCATCTCTGCAGGTCCTACAGCAGAGCATTAAGGTGCAGTAGCGCTGGACAGTTACAATGTATGCAGATGAGAAACCGCAGCACTGGCCTTGGACACAAGCTCTCTCTGTCCACATCATCCTGGTAGCTGCTTTAGACAATCGATTTTCTGCAAACAAGGCATGAAAGTGCTCCCACTTCCTTTGAAAGGACAGCACACCTAGGGTGTCTTTCACTCTTATTGATTTTAAATCACAGTCAATGACTAACTTTGAATCATCAACCGGGTTTCTGTGGAGTTAAAGTGCCAGAAAGATTTAATTAGAGAGGGCAGGCCAGATAAAAGATACCATATCATTGACTTAAAATCTGAACTGAATTCTTTTGATGCTGATGGGTGAAAAACCTCTGGGTTTTAGTTTTTATCTAAAATGTTTTCTGAGGTCATGCAAGCTTCTTGAGGTCAGGGACTCTGCTTTATGTATCTTCATATCTGCAAAGCGTAGCAGAGTCTGGGGTCAGGTGGGTACTCTGGAGAAGTTTTTGCTTTATTGATTGAATAGTCCTTTAGTCCTTTAAAAAAAAGCCTTCAAAATGAAAGTTAACACCAAATTAAATAGTCCCCACTCTAAAACCATTTACAAATGCCTGGTTCCAAAAGCATATACATATCTTGTCTTTAAAGCTTAATAAGAGCAATTTGAATGTGAAACTAGAAGGTTTCTGATGTCAGCAGGGAGTGATTTGAACTACAATCCTCAGTGATATTTGTGGTTCTTGCCACACTATTCTATTTTTCATCCGCAATATGTACATCATTTGAGAATTTATGGAGCTGTGTGAAAATTTCTTTGGGACAATTCCTCATAAGCAGAAATGTTAGGCTGTAAGGTGTGCATTTATTTCCATGACTAGCTAGTGTCAGGTTGCTCTCCATAATGGCTATACAGGCCCACATTCCATTCCAGCACAACGTCCCAACATCTCAACCAGAACCTGGCATTATCTGGCTTTCTAATCTTTGCCAGTCTAATATGAACGGCATCACTATTTCATTTTCACATCAACTTATTGAAGTATTTTAGATGCCCTTGTTTACACATGAGGAAGCTGAGGCCCAGCAGGATGAAGCCATTAGCCACACAGCTGGATGCGTGCTGTGAGTGAGAGAATTGCTTTGTGATCACACTTGGAGTCTGGGCAACCTCCTCAAAGAATTTCCTTCTGTGGGGAATGGTGTTCCACAGAAAACTTCTCCTGTTCTTCTGCAGCTAATAGCCTACCAGTTCTGGGTTCTTCTGGGTCTAGGAACTGGACCAAAGTAATGGTATAACTTTATTCCTGAACTCTGATCAGCCAATATAATCTGATTGAGTCTTGAAACCACCCTTTTGCCTCGTTTCCACATCTAATAGCACATAAGCATGAGAAGCACCCTCTGTAGTGAACCTATTTCATTACTAATAAATAAGTTTCTATATGAGTGCTTTTCACATACTGGCATAGTATTTTGAGTTTGGCTTATCAGAACAATCTCTGTTATCAGTTATCACCTATGCAATCCCCTGCTGTCTTAATATCACCCATCTGCCAAGGCATTTTTATTTGTTTTATCATATAATTTTGCTTCTAGTTCTTTTCCAACCTTATTCTTTTAAAATAAGGAATTATGGACATGATCTCTATTTTCAATTAGTCTCTCCTGTCTCAACTTTCTTTACCTTTCAGATTTCTCTCAGACTTAGCAATAACCAATGTCAGCACATCTAAATCACCACCCCTCCTCAAGGTAGCCATTCAGCATAGACCAACAAGTGTCATTCTCCTAGTATGTTTAAGATCTCATTCAGCCTGGGCTGAAACTCACAAAATAACCAACTGGGGCTTTCCTTTCAGTAAAGAAAGGGGAAAAAAACTGGCTTTAAAACTAACCATTCACACATATAATAGCTGTTTGGTTATGGGTAAGATGACATAACTTCTGTGCATCTCCATTGATCCTTCTGGAAAATGAGGACAACAAAATCTGTCCTGTGGAATTCATGGCAGTTAGGTGAGTAGACAGATATAAAAATCACCTGGCAGTATGCATATCTGATAAATCATAAACAGGAAATAAGTGGTTTACACTGTGCTTGTTATTATCTTAATACCTTCAAGATAATATCGGCATAATACATTTATTTTCCTGAAGAAATGTGTATTAATTTTAATACATATGTTAATCACAAGAGTAAAGCATACTCATTATAAAGGTCTAAAAGAAAACAATTTTGTACAAAAAGTTTTTAAAGCATCAGATCATTGCGCAGTCATATTTCTCAGAGGCAATCCTAGTCCTTAAAGACATTTTCCTTTGTACATGCATACGGATTTCTTATGAAGAGAAATAGGAATCTAATACACATAGTTTTTAGGATTTTACCCTTTTCTTATCTATTCACATCTTCGTTTACTAGCATGGTATTCCATGGCATGGCTACACCCAGAGGTTTGACTACTAAATATCGAATAACTGGTTTTTCAGTGAAAAAGAAATGCCCTAACTTGTGCTATTTTCCTTTTTCTGTGTTGTAAATACTCCCATGGCTTAATTCAAGGAACAAATGTGGTATCACTGAATATGGGATTAGGAAGAAATGCTCATTATTAGCTCTTGCAAAACAGTATTACAGGACTCCAGCACACCACTGGCTGTATCACCATTTTAAAAAAGAAAAGCGATGTTTCCTATAAGCAACTTCTAACAAATACAGAGGTATCATCTTTGGATAGACAAAAACAATTACGGTGTGGGATAGTAAAAGATTTCTATTTGAAAATTAAATCAAGTACGTGAATAACAAATCCATTTTTCTCAAAAACAATTTTACTACATGCTGTAGGAAGTATAAAGTACAAAACTGTATGATTCATAAAAGCACATCATAGATACAGTATCAACATAACTAAAAGCGCATCACAAATACTGTGACCAACATAATTGTATCAAAAACCTGAAGCACACATTTAGATGACTCATACATACATTTAGATAATTAGTGGTTAGATTTTAAATTGACTATGAAATTCTTATCAGTAGGCAGTGGGATTATTGGTTATTTTAATTTTTCTTCAAACATTTCTGTACTTTCAAAAAATTTTATAAAGTCTCATATTTTTGAAATTTACAATTCATTCTTGAGAATACAATTCCACTTTTATGATCAGATTCTGTAGTCCTGGAATACCTTACTTTTAAAGTTGTTCCAAATATAAGGGAAGCTAAGTAATGTAGGGACTCTATGTAAATAGTTACTGAAACCACATAAAATTATTTAGCCACTGAATGTTAAAAGTCCATTTAAATTTACTAGCTCTGAGAACTTGTTTGGCTCTTAGTTTAGCACCAACACCACGATTCCCTGCATCCCCTTCTTGTATAACCAAACAGGATAGTTGCAAATAAATGCAATTTACTATATATACATGCACTAAATATTAAATCAAATGAGCAATATTCAGTGTCAGCTAATATTCACTGAGCAATTTTCCTAAGTGTGCAATTTTCCCAGCAAACAGTAAGTACTAAATAAATGTTGGCTTCCATTTCTGGTATTACCTCATTTACTTCAAACTCTAGGCATATTGGTACTCAGTGTTCCATTAGTAAAACAGGCACAATTCTAAGGTTTCCAGGCATGAAGGGATTTATTACAGTGAGTGAGTTCTCTTCAACACCTGTGCCATGGGTAAGACTTCCTCTTCTGAAAAAGATGGAGCAACTTCTTTTACGTTCCTGCTGGCAACAACTGAAAAACACTACCACAAAGTATACTGAACATCAATTTCTAAGATATCAGACATTGGCTAATGAAGGACAGTGATGTATCTGTGAGAGACAGGATAAAAAAGGTGAGGCAAGAGGCCCCAGCTTACTGTCGGGACTGCGTTTTCAGGCTGTGGTGCAGTAACAGGAGACCCAAGAAGACCCTGGCAGTCACCCTGAGGCAACGGAACAGTGCTGGAGTCCAGGAGGAGCAAGGTGGCTGGAATTCAGAGGGCAGAGCACCAGGGAGGAACTAGACAGAGAGAGAGAGACAGAGAGAACTTGAAGCACCTACAGAGGCTGTCCTTGAGTATCCCACAAAGGACTGATGAGCACATGCGTGTGAGATAGCTACCATAGTCCAAGGAAAGAACCGCCCGGGGATTGGGAGGAACAATCTTCCAGGCTCAAGCAAGGCTGGGAATGGTAGGAAAACTACTCTTTAGTACACCAGGTAGTGTGTACAAGGCTTGCAACAGGGGTGGGGAGGAAATAGCCCTAGGATAAGTACCACTCTGGTCCCACCTAACAAAGCTTATAAACAACACCCAAAAGTATCAAATTGTTTCCTAGCAGCTCATTAACAAGTTCACCCAGTGGGCCTTTACCTTTTCCCTCATGCTGATACCACTTTGTACGTAAAGCCTACAGTGTAAACATACTGCTGCGCGCAGTACCTCGGGGACCGCAGACTGGAAGGGCGCTGGCGGTGACCTCCTGCAATCCCAAACCCTCGGGCACTTTCTCTACGCAGGAGCAGTGGTAACGGTGCCAGCCGTGCGGCTGTGTTGGGGCCGACTGTGTTACAGGGACTTCTCCAAATTAACTACCTCATAGGAGACAATGATTTTCCAAGGATAACTACTAATGGTGTGCTACTCTGAATATTACAAATTTTTACAGTGGTAAAATGTGCTTAAATTTCCCCCTTTTAAACATTTTTAACTGTACAGTTCACTGGCATTAAGTTCATTTGCAATGCAACTATGAGCATTATCCATTTCCAGAACTTGGTCAACATTCCAGACTGAAGCTCTGTACCCATCAATCAATAACTCCCAATCCTCCGTCCTCCCCAGGCCCCAGGTCACCTCTATCCTACTTTCTGTCTTTATGAATTTGCATACTCTAGGTACCTCATATAAGGGGAATCATACAGTATTTGTTCTTTTGTATCTGGCTTATTTCACTTGACATAATGGTTTCAAGGTTCATCCATGTTGTAACGTGTCAGATTTCTTTCCTTTTTATGGCTGAATGCCATCCCATTGTATGTATGAATCAGATTTTGCTTATCCACTCATCTGTTGATGGGCACAGGTTGTTTTCACCTTTCAGGTATTGTGAATAAGGCTGCTAAGAACACTGGTGTACAACTACCTGTTTGGGACCCTGCTTTCAACTTTGTTAAGTGTATAATTAGGAGTGGCGTGGCTGGATCATATGATCATTCTGTGTGTGGTGCTTTTGAAGAATCACCAAACTATTTTCCCCAGCAGTGGCACCACTCTACCTTCCCGCCAGCAGTGGGGGCTCCAAGTTCTCCATATCCTCACCAACACTTGATATCTTTCATTTCTTTTTCACAATAGTTATCTTCATGTGTGTGAAATGGTATCTCATGATTTTGATCAGCATTTCTCTAATGACTAAAGATGTCCAGCATCATTTCATGTATCTCTTACCGTTTGTACATCTTCCTTGGAGGAATATGTACTTGTCCTTTACCTATTTTTGAGTTGGATTTCATTTTTGTTTAGTTGTAGAATAAACCTTATACTTTTAAAACTTAAGCCACAAGAAACTTTCAGAACTTGGACTAACAAAAGACTTCATCGAGAATGAGTGTTTCACCACTAGCTATTTAGAAATGCTGGGGTATGATGATAATTAAAAAACCAGCTTTTACTCGGGTCTGTACTTGTATTAAGACTCTCTGCAGACAGCGCTCCTCCTTGTCACTTGCACTGGAGCAGACCACTCGGCCTTGGGGAGCCACTGCTCCAGCCCCAGTCTCCTAGCAAGAGAGGGGCCAAATGAGCATCGGGTTGTTCCCTCTGGCCATTCTTTGGCCTTTGGGAGTATGCAGGTGTTGGCTTTTTAGTAGACTGAGCCTTTGGTGCTTTCTGAGCACTTAGCTAACCGCAGGAAACCCCACTATGACACTATGACATAGGTGGCCAGGAGGTGATTTCTGTCCCTTTTAGTCACCCTCCACACACCAGACCCTCTCTGACCTGCTTGCGGCGATCTAGACCCTGATGTTGAGCCCCACCCCAAACAAGTGCAGTACTACCACACCCTTTTACTTCTCACTGACCTAAAGTGTGAACAAAGGAAGTGTACCTTCACTGCTCAGTCCTGAGCTTATCCCTAATATCTGGCTAACTGTGGGCCTGAGGGCCTGGTCCCTAACCATCCATGACCCCGGCATCCCTCCCTTCTCACACACCTGTCTTCTCTTCCTTCCTTCCCTCTCTTCCCACCAACAGAGAATTCAGAGACACCCAAAATATCATCTTTTCACAATTTAATTTTTATTTAATCACAGCTATCAATTTACCCTGTTGGGGTAAAATTCAGCCTCTGTGTGGTCGGTCATTTCTGAGAAAGCAAGCATCTGAAGACACAGCAGATATTTCTAAGGTCTCTGCTCTTCTGTTCAGTCACTGGTTACACAGTTTATGTGAAGTGGTAGGCTTGCCCAGGGTTTCTTGTTCTGGGGCTGGCTGATCTTGCCTCATTTTGATTCCCTCTCTTTGATTCAATTTCTCATTTACCACATGGCAAAAGATGAGCATTGTTGGACTTTTTCTTCTTTAAGCTTTTTTGAATGAGTGGTTGATGTCTGAGACTTTTCTCTCAAATTCCCTTGAAGGGATCTTTTGACCTTCATGCTTGTCTTTGGCACCTGGAAGGACAAGAGCATTGGTTTGGAGAAAGCAGATAAGGACTGAATGGGAAAGGGGGCTTTATGAAAAAGGGGTGTGGGCTGATGAGGGGTTTTGTGCCAGGCAAGACGGGGTGGAGAACTTGGGAGGCAAAGTCAATAGGGGAAGAAGAGGAGCTTGACTGGAGTCATCTTACCTTGACACCAACTCTGGAATTTGGTTCACAGAGGGTTTTTCTCATCTTCCTCCCTCTGGTCCTTGGGGTTAGTTATATTATAACTGTTCTAGAGTCCTGTGGCTTCCTGGTTGCTTTAGTCATGATGAAGCAAAGAAACAGCCTAACCCAGAGCTTATGACCTCCCTGTAGGCACTCCCCTAGCCAACGGTGGCTTGAGGGCCTCAGACATCACAAAGCACCACTTTGGACACCCACACGGGGTGGTAGATGCTGGGGTGGCCATGATATGGCTTTGATATCACAAAGTATCACCACTAACACCTCTGTGGGGGTGGTTCTGGGGAGATAAAGGTTCTCTGGTTGGACAAGAGGGCCTTTGCTTTAGCACTCTCTAAAGAGCATTCCCAAGTTGGCCTGCTAACTTTCTTCATACTCTGCCTTCAATTCGGGAGGCTCACATGGCAAGGAGAGGGTATTTTCTCCAAGTCATTCCCCATGGCCACCCCTATGCCATGATTTAGTGTCTTGTCTCTCACCCTTCACTATTACCTAATATTTTGTATGTCTACCTAAATATCTCCAAGCTAATGTGGCCATATTCAAGTTGTGGTAGAGATGTGGCTCATCCTACTTCTTTCCTATTAGAATGGGCAAAATTAAAAAGACAGACAATTAGAAGTGTCGGTGAAGATGTGGAGCCACTGGAAATCATATGCGATGTACAGTTAATATAAGAAGATAGAATCATTTTGGTAGACGGTTTTGTAGTTTCTTTAAAAATTGAACAAACTTCCCATACCATCCAGTCATTGTACTCTTAGGTATTCAAGGGCAATGAAAACATGTCTATACAAAGACTTGCAGGAATGTTCATAATGGCTTTATCTGTAATAACCAACAACTGGAAACAATGAAAACGCAAATGTCCACCAGTAGATGTGTGGTGAACAAGATATATCCGTATCATAGAGTGTTGCTCAGTAATACAAAGTGATGAAATCTGGTAACTGCAACATTGATGAGGCTCAAAAAGCATGATGTGAGTGAAAGAAGGCAGACAAAAAAGATTACATACTTTAAGATTGCACTTATATAAAGCTTAAGAATGTAAAGGATAGTGACAGAAAGCAGATCATTACTGCCTGGGGGTGGGGCACACAGAGGAGGGAGAGGGTTAGTTATATGAATAACTCCATAGAGCTGTTAAAACATCAGCAAGCAAGCAAGCAACAAAGCCCTGGAAGGGCTAAAGGAGGTGAAAGTCAAGCTGACTGCCAGTAGCTTTCATTTTCAGAGGCAGAGAGACTCACAGCAACGCTGCTGCCCAGGGTCAGGAATCTGCAGGAAACCACTGCCACCTTTATACATCTCCTTCAGCCTCAAAGCAGATTAAATGGCTAGAGAAGGCAGAGGGTGCGACAAAAAAAACTTGCATTTGGGGACCCCCTGAGTCTGCTTGCCGCTTACACAAGAAGCTGCAAATGATTGTACTTCTCATCTGCCTTCCAGACCTCACAGTAATGCGTTCCACCATGGAACCTAAGCCTGTAGGAACCTTAGCTGCCAGGACAGTCTGGCACACGTAGTCCCAAATTTTCATCTTTTGCAATAGAGGGGACACTTGAGAGGGGATTGCCAAGGGTACTGACTGCTGATGGACAGTAGTCGGCCTAGCAGAGGCTGGGGAGGCCTGATGAAGTGGATAAGGTTCTATAGCAGAAGCAACTTTTTGAAGAGCTGCTTAAGCAAAGCAAGGCAACAAGTGCAACATGTCTTCTGCACTTGCTGTTGACTTTGGACAGCCTTGCTCACCTGCTCACAGATGACTCTGTAATTTATCATACAAGCTGTGACCCTTTTTAATATTGGAATTGGGGGTACTAATAATCACACCTGGACAAACAACAGTAAACTAGGATTGTGCTGTGTGAACAAAGACAAATAGTCAAGTTATCTAAATTAGAAGAGCCCTCTGGATCAATTATTTTATGCTCTATAAGACTCAGCATTCTCTAAGCCACTGCTATACAGATGGCCATAAAATATCTCTGGGGGTCTCCAGGAATCCTCTAATTGCAGTGAGGCTTGGAAAAAATTGTTTCACCGAAATTGTCATGTTGGAAGACAACTAGTTTGAAACCTTCCACCTCTTATTTGCTCTTTATTCACATGCCATTTTAAAGCTATATCTGGTCAGAGTGAGTAGTGAAGGGTTTGTGATGAGACCTAAGAGGCTACTGCTTTGAGAAATTGTACGAAAATAACTGATGTGAAGTTATCTAATGCCTTTGAGGCAACAAACTGCAGAGTTAACTGGAGAAGAGAAATTAATATTGAGGCTCTGGGGGGAAATTTCGAGATGGGCCTCAGGCAACACATCAAACTGAGATTTATTGCAGCAGTCTGCTTGCGTCATCTCAGTCCACTCTCCTATCAACACTGTGACACCCATTGTACTAACCACATTTTGTAAATGAAAGAAATGACAAAGAGATAAAGCATATTGTTCAAGTTCACACTACATGGTGAGTCAGGAATCAATTATAAATCTCTCTGACTCCAAGCTCAGTGTTTGGTCCACTAAGGCCATAGTGTTCTCAGAATAGTCATTTACCAATAATTTCTTTCATTTCACATAACATAGAGGCGAATCTGAGTACAGACCTATTGGGAGATTGATGAAACTGAATCTGCACCTGGCTCGGGAATGTTTTACATGTTGTCTCATGAGATCATGATGAAAGCAGACACTGGAGCCTCCTGGTCTACTGGGTTTAGGCAGTGGTGCTCAAGCTTTAATGTGTTTACAAATCACTTGGGGATCTTGATAAAATGCAGATTCTGACTGAGTAGGTCTGGGATAGGGCTTGAGACTTTGCATTTCTAACAAGCTCCCAAGCAGTACTGATACTTCTGGTCTGTGGACCACTCTTGAATAAAAAGGTGATAGACTATGAATTGATCTGGGCCATTCTTGAACTCCACTTGAAGAAAGTTTAATTCTGCCAGCAACAAGAAAGCTCATTTGTCACTTTCCTGTGACGAACATACTTTACAAATGCACTTACATAAGACTTAAAAATATAAACTACTCTATAGTGACAGAAAGCTGCTTTGTTTTGCCTCTAATGTAGACTGTTGGTATTAGAGCAAACTGCCAGTATATCTGAGTTGTTTTCTTTAATATGTCTGAAACTTGGCTGTTTGTTGTTCTTAGGTTGTATTTGTGGGGAGCCGTTGGCCAACTCAGGGTCAGGTGCCCAGATAGTAATGAGTTAAGTTTCAACTCAGGGTGACCATTTCTGGAATGTCAGCAGTTTGAGCTTTGCAGTTGGGGGTTTTTCTGATTCAAACTGTTCTGCCAAGATGGCTCTTGCCGGATGAGCATGGGGAGGTGCTCAGGCATTTTGGTGGGCTATGACATTGGTCTGCCTGTGTTCCGGGTATCTCCCTATTGGTGGCATAAGTCTTCCGTGAACGTGATCAGCTCGTGGACACCGTTTGCTTGCATTATGTGCCTTCCTGCGTGAAGAGCCTGTGACTGCTTAACCTTTATGATGATTGGCCCATGAATGTTATATATACTCTGCTGCTTCCACAAATAAACGAGACTTGATCAGAGTCCTGTCTTGTCTCCATTTCTCGCATCCCTTGTCCCCTTCATTCCCTCTCCCTCTCTCCAGGCTCACGTTGCAGGCCTGCAGGCTGGGTCATGTATTAGTTCTAGGTGGGAGTAAGCAAGCATGGTGTCAGATGTATTGCTCCTCATCAGATGCGCCTTTTCATTTTTCTTATATTAGTTCTTATATAAAAGTATATGTTCTCCTATTTCCTCTCTCATACTGTCCAGTATCAGCACTATGTGAATGACAGGCCCGATCACTCTGTTCTCTAAATAGCCGCAGTTGGTATAAATGCTGTAAAAGAATATCTGCTTGCCTGTGTAGAAGATCTACACTTTTGGAACACTATAGCTCTCCAAGATAGATGAGCATTGGAGCTATTCAATTGAAAAGATGACTGAAGCATTTCTTGAGTAACTCAAATATAATGCATTTTCAGTAAGACTTTCCCCCTTATTGAGATAGCATTATATACACCTGAATACTTGAAAGACTTAGAACGATAAACTGGAGAGTATTCTGTCCTTTGATTTAATTAGGGCCCTTGGGAAGTTTGTTACCAAAGGGCAATTCTGTAAGGCAGCCTTGCTAGGAGTGAATGGAAGTGTCTTTCAAATGATTATATACTTGCACAATTGAGTCCTTTAAGGACACTCTCTGAGGACGATGACCAAGAAAACGATAGCCACCCTAAATCAGGAGTAAAAACAAATGACATTTTGGAGAGTGTGTAAAAATATGAAGGACTTGGAGAAATGAGTTTTGTTTAGAGAGAGAAAAGGGATAGTATGAATACGTAATTCCTGAGAAACCTCTCTCTTATTTTCTACTAATGATAAAAAGAGCACCATCACCCAGGTTTAATCTCAGGGCGAGCAGGAACAAGGGGGCATGGCCTGACTTCCCGCTCTGCCAGCTACTTCCTCTTGCTCCTCTGTGTCTACTCTACCATGAATTACTTCATTACTTTGAAAGGATCTTTAAAATGTCTTGAGTCATCCTGGAAGTCCTTCCAATTGTGGTCTGAACAACCAATATTAGGAATTGCTTTTTTTAATCTTTAACCTCTTGGAAACAAAAAACATTCTATAAATTGACATTGCTTATGTCATTTATTTAATACTCATCCCCTTATAAACATTGTACCACTCAAAAGGCAGCACTCAGAAATACTGCTGCCCTTGTCGGCAATGACTTTCCCATAGTTCCAATAAATGTCACTGATGTTTTCATTGAGAAGACATTACCCCCCACTCCTCTGGATTTTTAAGTGTTTACTCACTGATAACATGAACATGTGTGTCTCACTTGGAGAAGATGTGTTGGTTCCTCAAAGGCTTTCCAAAAATCAATAGTGTGCAAATTGATCCATGAGATCATAGGGATATTCTGTTACTTTGAAATTCCAAAGTGTTTTCATCTACATTTCTGATGGATCTTCAGTTGTCAGAAGGCTCTTCAATGGCCCCCTTTTAGTAAAGAACCTGTAAATAGCCACAGGGGTGCGGATAACAGAATTTAAAGGTGGTCTTTTATTAAGTCAATCTTTGAAGTTTGTTTGTTCAAATTTTACAGTCTTATTTTGGGTTTTGGTAACAGTCCCCTGTATTTAGGTTGGAAAAAATTAATAACGTCAGCCCACTAAATCTTCCAAAATCCTCAGGGAAACAGTTTCAATAGAGAAGAGCTTTCTGAGTTCTTCCTCCCCCTCTCCTACTATTCACTTTTCAGCTACTTTTCTCAAAGCGTCTTTGAAACCACATATCCTTTTGGTCAGGGCTAGAAGAAGAGAGCTTTCTGACTGTGAAGCCAGCTCTATCTTAGCAACAGATGACATGCACGCAGCCGGAATAGCTACCAGCTCTGTGCTCTCTGTGTGTCTCTTGTATGATCAGTGACAATTTGCTTAGTTTTCCCTCACCTGCTTCCTAGCTAGTAATTACCCAGAGACAGAATCTTTGTGTAACCCTGACTTACAGCTATTAGAATAGGATGTAATTGTACCCAGTGTAATTGGCTTCA
The DNA here is from genome assembly GCA_029783875.1 of Phataginus tricuspis. NCBI lineage: Eukaryota > Metazoa > Chordata > Mammalia > Pholidota > Manidae > Phataginus > Phataginus tricuspis. Next base: position 129,183,595 of record JAQQAC010016209.1, on the reverse strand, counting down.
GTGGCAGAGCCCATTAACCTGGCACAGCCGTTCTTAAAGCAGCCTGTGATCCAGCTCATTAAATTTTATCTTCAGCAATAAGGAAAGTTATGACCTTTGCTGTTCCTGTCTTAATGTATTTATGCAGACATGTCACCTAGGATATCAAAACATACAGTGTCATTGAAATGTAGAGGCAGGCCAACCTTGTATACTCAGAGTAACTAAAAATTGAATTTCAAATGTGATGCAGAGGAAGGACATGACCCACACTTGAAGAGAGCCCTGAGAGGTCCAGCACAGGAAAAGTGTCATGCTCAGGACACCCTCCCTCTCCAGCCACACAGATAGTTCTTGGGGCTGAGGTCTGTGCCCTAGAGGAGGGGCATGGGAAAATGCCTGAAGATATGCGTGTTCCCACAGTATCAGGACTGGAAGAACAGAGCCAGAGGGTTTATCTGTTTTCTCCACATAGCCTAGTGTGCCCCTTCGATAGTTGTCTGCGAGGAACTCAGGTAAGAGGATTGGCCTGGGTTCTCATCTCAGGTTGAATGTGAACCTGCCAGGTAAATCTGAACAAGGTGCTGTCCACTCTGGACCCAGTTAACCCATCAATAAATAAGAATATTAGCTTAGTTACTATGTAAGATTATTTCAAAGTAAAGATTTAAAGCCAAATAGGTGTTAGGCTTTATGTTTCAAAATATCTGAGCAGAATTCAATTGTATCACATCAATTCTCACTTTCCTTCAGAAACAGGACCAATAATGGCTACCTCAACAAATCTGTCTAAGAAGCCACCCCAGGACAATTTTGTTATTTAGGGGAAAAAAAGGCTAAAGGAGATTACCCTCAATAGTGCGGGTGGGCCTCATTCAGCCAGTTGAAAGGCCTTAAGAACAAAACTGAAGTTCCTGAGAAGAAGAAATTCTGCCTGTGAACCACAGTCTCAGCTCCTGCGCAAGAGTTTCCCACCTGCCCTACAGATTTCTGACATGCCTAGCCAGATTCTGTATAAGCCAATTACTAGATAGGTAGAGACACCCTACTATTGTGGGTTGAATTGTGTCCCCAAAACGATATGTTGAGATCCTAACCTCCAACCCAGAACCCGTGAATGTGAAGTTATTTGGAAAAAGGGTCTTTGCTGATGTAATAAAATTAAGGTGAGGTCATATTAGATTAGAATGGGCCCTAAGTCCAGTGACCAGTGCCCTTTGGGGAGATGGAGACATAGAAGAGGCACAGGGGAAGACAGCCAAGGAGCACAAAGGCTTGTCAGCAACCACCAGAAGGAGAAGAGGAAGGATTCTTTCATATAACCCTCAGAGAGAGCACAGCCCTGTCTGACACCTTGATTTTGAACTTCTAGTCTCTAGAAGAATAAGTGAATAAATATTTGCTTTTTTAAGTCATCCATTTGTGGTGATTTTTTACAACAGCCCTTTGAAACTAATATACCTACTTAACTACTGGTTCCATTTCTTTGGTAGAACTTTAATTCAATGTTCCTTTACTAAAAATGCATCTTTGTACATGAAATTATAGAACTTTTTTCTCAGTCTTTCTCCATAACTACATTTCCACAGATGGAACTACTTCTGAGAAATGTTTGCAAGAAAAAAAAAAGCCGTATTCAAATAAAGGTGGAGAACATTTGGAAAACACTTGGCTTCTTTATTGCAGGTCTGCACAGAGCCTTTAGTATGACAATATATGTCAAGTATCTCTGATACAGCACTTCCCAAAACTAGATAAGCTTGGAAATTCTGTTCAGGTACACATTTTAATATCTCCCAGAAGTAATGCTTCTTGAAAAATGCTTTGGGAAATGCTGGATTAGAACCAAATTAAATTGTTTTCTATGCCAGTGTCTTTTTCTTAGGATATGATCTATTGATGATCAATATAGAGATGAGAAATGCAGAACTCAACGTGGGGACAACTTTACACACAGAACAGCAGAGCCACATATGTGGTGTACGGGTTCTTGAAACCTTACCTAATCATTGAGAAACTGGCAAAACCCACAGCCATCTATACTAGTTAGAATAGGCTATAATGGGTAAAGCCTATGCCATGGTTTTTCCTGAATTCTCAGTGGCCTTACTCAACAAAGGCTTGTCACTCGTGTCATAGTAACATGTGGATCAGACTACTCTCCAAGCAGTGACTCCAAATCTGTGCTCCTGAAACTTATGATGATGCCATCTACAAGTCCATCCCCTCCCGGCACAGAGGCGGCAAAGAGAAGGAGTGTGGAGAATGTACACGGACTCTTCACTGCATTGGCCCATATTCCACTGGTCACATTCCGATGGCCAGGACTCAACATATAGCTCTAATTCCTCACAGAGTCACTCCTCCCATTTTAGTGGACAGTCAGCAAAATGTATGGGCACACGTACAGGAGAATGGTAGAATTGGCGGTGGGAAAAATGAAGTATTTCTTATCTGATTGCTTTTATTCCCATCTTTGCTTTTTAACTATAGGCTTATATTTACGTCCGGTTCTCAACTTAGCCTGGCATCAGCACAGCATTCATCCCATTCGGGTAGGAAAAGACAGACTGTGTTGATAATGGTGTATTTTGGGGGTTCTGCTCAGTGATGTCAGCTGACAGTTAAATCAAAATTATTTGAAACAACCGTTGTCAATCAAAATAGAAGCTATTTCCATTATCAGTGCAACACACTATTTCCTTAATTTCTTCTCATATATTTTCAGCAACTTTGCTATTTAGCAAAAATAGTATAAAACCACCTATCTCAAAGGCAAGGTTTAGATTTATATGCCATCACTTTTCCATTAGAAAAGTCAGTTTCAATAGTTATATCAAGTCAGCAACTTCAAGATCTATTCTTTTTTATTTTTTCAATAAAATCAATAATTTAACAAATGATCCAATCTTTTCCCTATAAAATAAAATATTTAACAAAACTGCCAATATTGTGTAAGCAACAATTACTGCCAAGTAATTTAGGAATTCAAAGTATGGAATTAGCAATTAATGAAAGATACAATTTTAAAGCAAGGCATTCCTATGTACAAATTAAGCACCTTTTCTTCCTAAACTTCAGTTAGAAAGTATTTCTTAACAAGTCAGTTTTCCTTAGAAACTCAGCTAATAAATTCCCTCTGGCCATTGTGCTGTGGTTATACTCTGGTCTATGTCACCACAGTGGTATTTGTAGATCCAGAAATGGTCTGGGTCGGATGAAGTTAGGGCGGAAGAATGAGAGGCCTGGCCTCTTATCCCATGCCCCCTTCTACTGACAGCCACACGTGCTTTTATCTTAATATTAGAATCCCAGGTAAAATTCCAATGGAAAATAAGGTACTACTGCTTTCAAAAAAATTTACAAGTTGCTCAGTTCGGACTTTTCACTAAGTGCCTGGATCTTCTAAGACTGATGACACTGTTTGTCTTTTCAACAGTCACCTTTCTTATTCTCTCCCATAGTGGCTCTTATACCCCACTGAGCCTTCTAATTTTGAACCTTAAAACCTTTTTTGTCCTGTCCCCTTCATGCTGAGTTGAGAAGAAAGACAAATAAAGCGGGTGCACTGCTATTCCCTAAGACAGGCCTCTCCAGCTGTGCAACTGTGCTTTGGTAATCAGTGTTTCCCTGACAACTTGAGTACCTCAATAAATGGAGAGAAAAGGGAACTCATATTTACAAAGTGCCTACTCTGTGATTTTTACCTGCTATTGCTCACCATAGTCGGCACTTCCTATACATTCTCTCATTTACATGTACCACCTAACGCTCCATTCCAATAGGTATACTACAGGATTTATGCTTTTTTTCTTTGCTTCTTGGAATGTTGAAAATAAATGGCTACTAATTCAACAAAATTCTAAGATACTTCCCTCAGATATATTCCCTGTTGCCTGTGTAGAAACAGCCCTAACGAGAGCAATGGGGCTCAACTCCTGTCTGCCCGAGCATACCTAAGCCAATTACAGAAATATTCTGCCAGCCAGAACTTCATAGACCCCATCAAAAATGTGCTTTATAATTATTTGTTTAGAATGGTCTCTTAGAAAGCAGGCAGCATTTCTACTGATATAACCATTTTCCTCTCTGAAGGAAAATTTCCTTTGAATAATTTTAAATATTATTCATCCATGCTCACACCTTTTTGCTGGCAACTGCATTCTTTTTCATGACCAGGAAGATGTGAGTTTTATAGGAAGAAAAATGAAGACAGTAAAAAGGTGTTTTTTAAACATCGTTTTCAGAGGACCGTATTTTTCATTTCCTAGAAACACAGTCTCTATGATGCATAAATAATGCTACCAATCATTTTCAGATGAGACCTTTCAAGGACATAACCTGAAAATACAATTCTAAAAAAAAAAAGAGACTATTTTACCTGGTAAGTACATGAAGAGCCAATATAAACTATGGGTACATTGTTATATGTTTTCCTGCATAGGGAACTGAATAATAAATTCATAACTGATTAAGTACCCAGACATACTATTACATGCATCTTATCTTGCATTAATATTCCTTGCTTCATGGTGCTTATTACCTAGTAGAAGAGATGGAAATCAAGCTAATCATCAAATAAGAAAGTTTAGAATTTTAAAGTAAGCAGATTCAATGAAGAAAACATATATGACATAAACAAAAATATATAAAAATTGGTAGCTGAGCTATCTAGGAGTTATGTGAATGCTTCCATGAGGACATGACTTTTGAGATGAGATCTGAGGATGAGGAAGCATTAACTAAGAGAGGGAAAAGTCAGAATGACATTCCAGGAAGAAGGGGCAACATTTCAAAGGTTCTGAATCCAGTTGAAAACAAAGAAAGCCAGCAATGCTGGAGGGGGCTGAACAGAGAGGATGGAGCAAGATGCAGTGAAAGAATTAAGCTGCACTCAGACCACACGGACACTGCAGGTTCTAGTAAGGGTTTTGGTTTCTGTCCTACAAGCAATGGCATTCACTGTGGGGTTCATTGCTGAGGGGAGGGGGCAGCAGAGGGCAGGGTGTGACAATCAGGTTTGTTTTGAGCTGATTCCTCTGGCTTTGGTGGCATTCTGATTGGCTGGAGATAAGGGGATGTAGGAAGACAGCTTAGGATAGAATTGCAGCTGTGTAGCCAAGACTGTTGACATGGAATAGTCTCCAGTGTTTTGATTCCCAGCTCATACTCCTATGCAAAAGCAGTAACCTCTAAACGTATGCTGCTTTGTTCTCTGTCCCTTGTCCCAGCCTCTCCAGATCCACTTGACCCCCTTTTTGCCCATCCTGTGTACTAGAGATGGAACCTTGCTCCCTTGTTGGCTGTCTCCTGGATGGCTTTTAGCCCAATGGAGGCGGCAACAGGCACCACTGGAGGGTGGGAGGAGAAAAGGTAAGGGTACTATTTGTCCCCAACTCCTTCCTGCCCTCTGCACTGCTTCTCTGGCAGTAGTTGCATTCCTTCACATTTACAGCTCCTGCTGGGTGGCCTCTCCTCCATGGATCAGCTCTCAGTGAGCTCCAGAAACACCCATACCTCCCTTTGCCCCGTCAGCCTTAGGGATGATAATAGCTTCCTGCTTTTGCTCGTCTCTGGGTGCCTCACCATCCATTGTAGGTCCTCTTAATCTTGCTTCACATCTGTATGAAGTCTCACTAAAATGGTTTCATTTGAACCACCTAAGATGAAGGGTTTTTCCTGATAGTACCATGATTATGCAAAATATAATGAAAATAATCATTTTCAAAGATAGAAACCTAAGAAGCCCTGAGTGTTAGAATAGACCATAAGCATAGAATGCTACATGTCCATATATAGTGTGAAAGTCTGTGTTATCCTAAACCACGTGGAAGTGAATCCCTACATTTTGAAGAAGGGATTAGATAGAAACATACCCTAATACAGCACACACCAGGGGCAGAATCCTGGACTGCCTAAGTTCCGTAAGAATATCTAGATGCTTGGAATCATTTAAAGACAGCATATCTGGGTTAGTCCCTGGAGTTGCAGCTCCTCCTGTACATGTTTTGGCCATTTAAATGGAATGAGTTCATTTGATCAATTATTTCCTCTGTATGAAGTCTTGTGTTATATCCCCAGGCTACTGAGTAGGAATAGAATCTTTTCCTTCAGTTTATGCAGGGTGATGGTGGGTGAATGAAAAAGTAGCTTCTGATATAAGCAGTGGTATAACATTAGAAACACAATGACCCTAGGTCAGCCTTATAGACAAAGAGCAATAAATGGGCCAATTGTAGGGGTATAATGGGAAAACCATGTGACAGAGCTCAGGGTTCAATTTCTATGTGGATGCCATTCACATTGCTCAGTTCCCTCATAAATGAGTACATTTCTTTTCTAATCCTGTGTATATATATTCTCTTAGCACACACATTCCCAAATACTGTACTAATTCCTTCCAAGACCTCACTAATTATCCAAAGCAAGACATAAACTGTTGATGGGAAAATGAACTGCTTTAATAATATATGCTCTATCTTTGGCAGTTCCTTCTGCTTGTCAATAGCTGTACTGTATCTCATCAGTAAGCTGAGGACACTAGGCTAAAGTGCTGACAAGAGGTCAATACATGCTGTTCTCAGCATAGACTATGAAGCAATGTTCTTGCATTCCATTATAAAGTGGTAATGAAGGAAGAATATAACATTTGCAGGAGACCTTAGTTTCCATTTCACTACCAGTTGCCTATATCTATTCAGGAAAGTTGATTTCATGCAAAAAAAAAAAAGCTTTCTAGGGTCTTCAGATTCACTACTGAGTACTCAAGGACAATACAATAGTGATGATATTCTTGAAAATTGTATCCCTCAGAAAAAGACTAGGTTCAGTGCAAATCAAAAGGCTATTGATAAAAACCATTATTCTTCCATGTAACAAAAAAAAGGTATGCTTACCCTTCAATTTTATGGAAGGAAATGAAGAGGCAACTATTAAGATGAGCTTTCTAATGTGATCTCTAAATGCTATCCAGCATATATGTGTATTTGCTAAGACTTTTCCCTACTCTTGCACTCTGTCTAGAGAAAAGTTATCTCTTTAGGGGATTTGCTCATTTGGACATGCACTATGGAAGCTGGGAGATGCTAAATAGAGGCTGTGCTTTGTTTTTGTCTATTTACAGTCACAGTGCCAGCCCTTTATCACCGCGTACAAAGTCATCTTCCAGGTGCAGCAGTTCCTAGAAATATCTGTTACCCCAAAAGATCTACACTCAATCAGAAATGGAATTCTGACATTTTGGGTCTGTGAGTTGAGGGATATGAGCAGAAGGCAGATGGGGCTATTTAGTTCAGTCAGGTCTTTGGTCCCAACCTGAAACCACTCACCCAGACAAACAACTGTCAATAGGACATTGATCAGAACAGAAACCAACTGAGTTTAACACGTCCTCACTTACTGCACACACCCTAACAGAAGGATGTCAGTTCTGTCATTTTTAAAGTAACATAAAACTACTTGTACTAAAGGAGGAATATTTGATTTTTGATTTCCTTATGTTGTATCTTGAGTGGGATAAAGTATGGAACACGCTATGTCAATGAGGAAGACTAGGAACCTTAGACCCATTAATGCTTACTCTTGGGAGAAACACAGTGCTGTAGGACCAGACTCAGAGGGAGTAGGTTGGGGATTAGCATAACTGGACGTCTAATATACAGTTTGTAAAAAAGATATGATGAAGGGAGAAAGAAATGAATCCATAATCACAGTTGGATATTTAAATACTTCTTTGTTAGTAATTGACTGAGCCCATAGACTAAAGAGAAAAAAAATTATATAGACGATTTGACCAGCCAATATGACATTATTGATATTTATTGAAGTATACATCTGCAAACTGCAATACACATTCTAGGCCATAAAACAAGTTCCAATATATTTAAAAGGATTAAGATCATCCCAAAATATATTCTCTGATCACAATGGAATTAAATTAGAAATGATCAATAATGTGATATTTAAGAAATGCCTCAATGCTTGGAAATTCAACACCATGCTTCCAAATAACTCATAGATTAAAGAAGAAATCACGAAGGATATTATGAAATATTTGAACCTGAGCAATAACAAAATCATATCATATAAGAATTTGTAGGATGCAACTGGTCCATTTTGAATTAATTTGTGTGAGTGGTATAAGACAGGGGTCTAATTTCATTTCTCTGCATATGGATATCCAGTTTGCCCAGCACCATTTACTGAAGAGAGTAGCCTTTCCTCATTGAGTGTTCTTGGCTCCCTTGTCAAATATTAGTTGACCATGTATGCAGGGATTTGTTTCTGGGCCCTCTATCCTATTCCATGGGTCTATGTGTCTGCTTCTATGCCAGTACCATACTGTTTTGGTTGGCATAGCTTTGTAGTATAGTTTGGAATCAGGAAGTATGATGCCTCCAGTGTTGTCCTTTCTCAAGATAGCTTTTGTTATTCAGGGCCTTTTGTGGTTCCACACAAATTTTAGGGTCGTTTTTCCTCTTTCTGTGAAAAACGTCATTGGAATTTTGATAGGGATTGCATTGAATAGTATAGATGGCTTTGGGTAGTATGAACATTTGAACCATATTAATTCTTGTGATCCATGAACTTGAGATAGCCTTCCATTTGTTTGTGTCTTCAATTTCTCACATTAGTCTTGTAGTTTTCATTGTACAGATCTTCACTTCTTTGGTTAAGTTTATTCCTGATATTTTGTTGTTTTTGATGTTCCTGTGAATGGGGTTGTTTTCTTTTTCAGATATTTTGTTGTTAGTGTATAGAAACTCAACTGTGTCTTGATTTTATACCCTGTCACTTCACTGAATTCATTGATGAAAATAATTTTAGTTATAGTTAGTCCTCTGATTACCTTTGCCTCAGTGATTATACTTAGGGTGCTTTCATTTGTTTAAGTTAAGCTATTTAAATAATTCTTAAGGCATGAGTAATAAATACATTAAAGATGAACATTTTATTTGGTGGTTAGTGGGAGACATACTCTGAGTAGATGGAACATATGTAAATTTATAGTGAGAGGGCATGATGTACTTAAAGACAAAGGATAGCTAAGGTTTGTTTCTTTTTACTCTGAACTCCAAGAGGAATTTCATGTGTGTTTTTGCATATAACTTTGAAACAACACAGTGGATAATGTTGTGAGTATTAGTGTTACAAAATAAAAATATTAGAGGTGTTGTTTGTATGGTCATTCCTTATATCAGTCTTCAGTAAAAGCCAAAAAAGTAAAGCTAAAGCATACTCTGCAAAGGCATGTGGAATCTTCAACACAGAAAACACCACCACAAAATTTTCCCTGGTTGTGGAAGATTGGTATTGAGATAGTGAGCTATGTCTATATGCATTAAGTACAGTTCATTCAAACACTGGAGGCAAAATGGAATGGGCTTTATACTGTACTTAAGTACATTTGTTTGAACTATCCCTTCTGCATATTTCACATGGAACCTATAGAAGCATTAAGTTGTTGGGTGAGTATTCAGAGAGCTCAGTTATGTCCACATTCATCCAAGATGTGTCTCTTGCTTCATGACAAGCCGTATGTCCACCTAAAGAATACAGAACAATTCCTAGGGACAACCACGTAACTCAACAAGTAATCTTTTATGGTCAAGTCCTGTATAGAATACAAAGATGAATTGGACATGGCCCCAGTACTCGAGGAACTTATGAATCAAACTATGATATATTATTATCTAATATCAATCCCCACAGTTATTTTTTATACCATGCATTTATTTTATTAAATATATCTTACCCAGTTTCCAGAACATGGAATGTATGGCCTCATATATTTATTGTAGTGTATGAAATCATTTTCTGACATGACACACATTCCAAGAGGCTCTGTTTAAATCCAAAGGACATGAGAAAGCATTGGTGTATAGATCTTATGTTATCTATGAGATTGAATTGCTAGTTTTCTAGTGTTTAAAATATATCTCCATTAGCTTTCTGAGGGGTGGAATCTGATATTGCATGAATATGTGTCTACCATGAGAAAATAGGTTGGAGTGGCGACTAGGTGAACAAAAGAGGTGCATAGTGAAAAGTCACTGGAAGACCACAGACATCACAATGTCCATGTTCCTGAGATTTCCCAACCCCACTGGCAGACTATTACAACTAGTGCACTTTTTAGTTTGCATCTACACATATAAACATACTTTCTCAAAACTCCAAAAACCTTCAGAAGTGCCAGTAATTTGAAACAAAATACTTTGTCCACCCCCTTTCCTAAAGCAGTATGGTTATATATACAGGTTTGTAATTAAAATAGATCTCTACCTAGATTTTCGAGTGAGTGATGCTATTAAACATATTTAACATAAAGCAACAAAGTCCCAAGAGAAAAACTAGTTCAAGTAATTAAATAGTGTAAATTTGGATGCCAGTCTGTCCCAATTTGAACCCAGTTTAGCCATTTCTTAGCTGTGTGACTTTGTGCAAGTTACTTTAAGTCTCAGTTTTCTCATTTGTAAAACAGGAAAGTAGTGTTCTCTATGTTATAAGATGGTAGTGAGAATTAAGTGACATAATTCATATAAACCACTTAGTACAGGGCCTGGCACACAGTATGAGCACAACAAATGGTAGCCATTACTATTATACTTCCCTCCAGGAGACTTATCACCATAAGTAAATAATAATTACTCAGGTTACATGAGTGTCATGGCACTCACTGCTTTTCTGGCCCATAATTGTTCACCTACAGTCTCAACTTGGAAGGGGAGGCCCATTTTAATGCTGCAGTTCAACCTTTCCTGGTGTTACTACAATAGCAGTGATGGCATTTTATACTTACACAATAGCAGTCTATGGCAGTTCTTGTCTTCTTGATAAATTCAAACTGCTGGATGGAGCATATGCTGCTTGGATTAAAAAGAGAACACCAGTAAGATCTATTTTGATACAAAGGTTAGGGAGCAGTGTAACTTTTTATTTAACAATATAATAGCTTTCTCATTTCTTTTGTTCACTTAATGTGTGAACAGTTCCATATTGATAGCATGCAGTAAGGAAGTAATTATGCAACCAGCTCTAAATGAAATCAGTAAATATTTACAAAACATCTACTAAACCAGGTGCTGTTGAGAATGTATAGGTAAGTAAGACATCCCTTAGGAGCTGATTACATGGTTGAAGACATAAGAGATGTATACATGTATAGAAACTTAAGTAACAATTAAATATTGAAGTTATAGTGCGAGCTGCAAGATAAATAGTTCTAGCATAGAAAGAAAACTGGCATTGGCTCTGAAAAGAACTATACAGCTGGAGGAGAAGAGGGGACAGAATCTTCTAGTATAGATATAAGAATAAACATGCCAACAAATAGGAAATGTAAGAGTTTTTAAATTTATTTTGGTATCATTAACCTACAATTACATGTGCAATATTATGGTTATTAAACTACCCCCTTCATCAGGTCCCCCCACCAACCCCATTACAGTCACTGTCCATCAGCATAGTGAGATGCTATAGAGTCACTACTGGTCTTCTCTGAGTTGTACAGCCCTCCCCGTGCCCCTGCTACCTTACGTCTAATCGTAATATCCCTTTTACCCTCTTATCCCTCCCTTCCCACCCATCTTCCCCAGTCCCTTTCCCTTTGGTAACTATTAGTACATTCTTGGGTTCTGTGAGTCTGCTGCTGTTTTGTTCCTTCAGTTTTTTTCTTTGTTCTTATACTCCACATATGAGTGAAATCATTTGATACTTGTCTTTTTCAGCTTGGCTTATTTCACTGAGCATAATACCCTCTAGCTCCATCCATGTTGTTGCAAATGGTAGGATTTGTTTTCTTCTTATGGCTGAATAATATTCCATTGTGTATATGTATCACTTCTTCTTTATCCATTCATCTACTGATGGACACTTAGGTTGCTTCCATTTCTTGGCTATTGTAAATACTGCTGCAATAAACATAGGGGTGCATCTGTCTTTTTGAAACTGGGCTGCTGCATTCTTAGGGTAAATTCCTAGGAGTGGGATTCCTGAGTCAAATGGTATTTCTATTTTGAGTTTTTTGAGGAACCTCCATACTGATTTCCACAATGGTTGAACTAATTTGCATTCCCACCAGCAGTGTAGGAGGGTTCCCTTTTCTCCACATCCTCGCCAACATTTGTTGTTGTTTGGTTTTGGATGTTGGCCATCCTCACTGGTGTGAGGTGATATCTCATTGTGGTTTTAATCTGCATTTCTCTGATGACCAGCGATGTGGAGCATCTTTTCATGTTCCTGTTGGCCATCTGAGTTTCTTCTTTAGAGAAGTGTCTATTCATGTCCTCTGCCCATTTCTTAATTGGATTATTTGCTTTTGGTTTGTTAAGCTGTGTGAGTTCTTTATATATTTTGGATGTCAACCCTTTATCAGATACGTCATTTATGAATATATTTTCCCATACTGTAGGATGTCTTTTTGTTCTACTGATGGTGTCCTTTGCTGTACAGAAGCTTTTCAGTTTGATATAGTACCACTTGTTCATTTTTGCTTTTGTTACCCTTGCCCGGAGGGATATGTTCATGAAGAAGTCGCTCATGTTTATGTCCAAGAGATTTCTGACTATGTTTTTTCTAAGAGTTTTATGGATTCATGACTTACATTCAGGTCTTTGATCCATTTTGAGTTTACTTTTCTGTAAGGGGTTAGACAGTAGTCCAGTTTCATTCTCTTCCATGTAACTGTCCAGTTTTTCCAACACCAGCTGCTGAAGAGGCTGTCATCTCACCATTGTATATCCAGGGCTCCTTTATCAAATATTAATTGACTGTATATGTTTGGGTTAATGTTTGGATTTTCTATTCTGTTCCACTGGTCTGTGGGTCTGTTTTTGTGCCAATACCAAATTGTCTTGATTACTGTGGCTTTGTAGTAGAGCTTGAAGTCAGGGAGCGTAATTCCCCCTGTTTGATTCCTCCTTCTCAGGATTGCTTTGGCTATTCGGGGTGTTTTGTGATTCCATATGAATTTTAGAATTATTTGTTCCAGTTCATTGAAGAAAGCTGGCGGTATTTTGATAGGGATTGCATCGAATTTGTAGATTGCTTTAGGTAGTATAGTCATTTTGACAATATTTTTCTTCCTAGCCAAGAGCATGGGATGCATTTCCGTTTGTTAGTGTCCTCTTTAATTTCTCTTAGGAGTGTCTTGTAGTTTTCAGAGTACAGGTCTTTCACTTCCTTCGTTAGGTTTATTCCTAGGTATTTTATTGTTTTTGATGCAGTTGTGAATGGAATTGTTTTTCTGATTTCCCTTTCTGTTAGTTCATCATTCGTGTATAGGAAAGCAACAGATTTCTGTGTGTTAATTTTGTATCCTACAACTTTGCGGAATTCAGATATTAGTTCTAGTAGTTTTGGAGTGGAGTCTTTAGGGTTTTTTATGTACAGTATCATGTCATCTGCAAATAGTGACAATTTGACTTCTTCTTTACCAATCTGGATGCCTTGTATTTATTTGTTTTGTCTGATTGCCATGGCTAGGACCTCCAGTACTATGTTGAATAACAGTGGAGAGAGTGGGCACCCCTGTCTTGTTCCCGATCTTATATTAAAAGCTTTCAGCTTCACACTATTAAGTATGATGTTAGCTATGGGTTTGTCATATATGGCCTTTATGATGTTGAGGTACTTGCCATCTATACCCATTTTGTTGAGAGTTTTAATCATGAATGGATGCTGAATTTTGTCAAATGCTTTTTCAGCATCTATGGGGATGAACATGTGGTTTTTGTTCTTCTTTTTGTTGATGTGGTGCGTGATGTTGATGGATTTTCGAATGTTGTACCATCCTTGCATCCCTGGGATGAATCCCACTTGATCATGGTGTATGATCCTCTTGATGTATTTTTGAATTCGGTTTGCTAATATTTTGTTGAGTATTTTTGCATCTACATTCATCAGGGATATTGGTCTGTAATTTTCTTTTTTGGTGAGGTCTTTGCCTGGTTTTGGTATGAGAGTGATGCTGGCTTCATAGAATGAGTTTGGAAGTATTCCCTCCTCTTCTATTTTTTGGAAAACTTTAAGGAGAATGGGTGTTATTTCTTCTCTATATGTCTGGTAGAATTCAGAGTTGAATTCACCTGGTCCGCGGGTTTTGTTCTTGGGTAGTGTTTTGATTACTGATTCAATTTCATTGCTGGTCATTGGTCTGTTTAATTTTTCTGTTTCTTGCTTGGTCAGTCTTGGAAGGTATTTTTCTAAGAAGTTGTCCATTTCTTCTAGGTTTTCCAGCTTGTTAGCATATAGATTCTCATAGTATTCTCTTAAAATTCTTTGTATTTCTGTGGGGTCCGTCGTGATTTTTCTTTCTCATTTCTGATACTGTTTATGTGTGTAGATTCTCTTTTACTCTTAATGAGTCTGGCTAGGGGTTTATCTATTTTGTTTATTTTTTCAAAGAACCAGCTTTTGGTTTCATTGATTTTTTCTATTGTTTTATTCTTCTCAATTTTATTTATTTCTTCTCTGATCTTTATTATGTCCCTCCTTCTGGTGACTTTGGGCTTCATTTGTTCTTCTTTTTCCAATTTCAGTAATTGTGTCTTTAGACTATTCATTTGGGAATGTTCTTCCTTCTTTAAATAGGCCTGGATTGCAATATACTTTCCTCTTAGAACTGCCTTCGCTGCATCCCACAGAAGGTGTGGCTTTGTGTTGTTGTTGTCATTAGTCTCCATATATTCTTTGATCTCTGTTTTAATTTGGTCATTGACCCATTGATTATTTAGGAGAATGTTGCTAAGTCTCCATGTATTTGTGAGCCTTTTTGTTTTCTTTGTTCAATTTATTTCTAGTTTTACACCTTTGTGATCTGAGGAGTTGGTTGGTAGAATTTCAGTATTTTTGAATTTACTGAGGTTCCTTTTGTGGCCTAGTATGTGGTCTATTCTGGAAAATGTTCCATGTGCACTTGAGAAGAATGTGTATCCTGCTGCTTTTGGGTGCAGAGTTCTGTAGATGTCTGTTAGGTCCATCTGTTCTAGTGTGTTGTTCAGTGCCTCTGTGTCTTTACTTATTCTCTGTCTGGTTGATCTGTCCTTTGGGGTGAGTGGTGTGTTGAAGTCTCCTAAAATGAATGCATTGCTGTCTATTTCCTCCTTCAATTCTGTTAGTATTTGTTTCACATATACTGGCGCTCCTGGGTTGGGTGCATATATATTTATAGTGGTTATATCTTCTTGTTGGACTGACCCCTTTATCATTATGTAATGTCCTTCTTTATCTCTTGCTACTTTCTTCATTTTGAAGTCTATTTTGTCTGATACAAGTACTGCAACACCTGCTTTTTTCTCTTTGTTGTTTGCAGGAAATATCTTTTTCCATCCCTTCACTTTTAGTCTGTGTATATCTTTGGGTTTGAGGTGAGTCTCTTGTAAGCCGCATATAGATGGGTCTTGCTTTTTTATCCATTCTGTTACTCTGTGTCTTTTGATTGGTGCATTCAGTCTATTTACATTTAGGGTGATTATTGATAGATATATACTTATTGCCATTGCAGGCTTTAGATTCGTGGTTACCAAAGGTTCAAGGGTTGCTTCTTTACTATCTGAGAATCTAACTTAACTTTCTTGTTAAGTTATTGTGAACGCTGTCTAATGTTTCTTTATTTCTCCCTTCCTATTCTTCCTCCTTCATTCTTTATATATTGGGTGTTTTATTCTTTGCCTTTAGTTGGTATTTGGATGGTCTGCTTTCTTTACTATGATTTTATTTTCTCTGATGACATCTTTTTAGCCTTAGGGGTGCTTCCCTCTAGAGCAGTCCATTTAAGATATCCTGTAGTGGTGGTTTATGAGAGGCAAACTCTCTCAACTTTCGTTTGTCTGGAAATTGTTTAATCCCTCCATCATATTTAAATGATAATCATGCTGGATTCAATATTCTTAGTTTGAGGCACTTCTGTTTCATTACATTAAATATACCATGCCATTCTCTTCTGGCCTGTAAGGTTTCTGTTGAGAAGTCTGATGATAGTCTGATGGGTTTTCCTTTGTAGGTGATCTTTTTTCTCTCTCTAGCTGTGTTTAATACTCTGTCTTTATCTTTGACCTTTGCCATCTTAATTATCATGTGTCTTGGTGTTGTCTTCCTTGGGCCCTTGTGTTGGGAGATCTGTGGGCTTTTGTGGGCTGCAAGACTATTTCCTTCCCCAGCGTGGGGAAGTTTTCAGCAGTTATTTCTTCAAAGACACTTTCTATCCCTTTTTCTCTCTCTTCTTCCTTTCATTCCTAGAGATCCTTTTATCTCTCTCTACCTCAGCTTCTCTGTATTCCTGTTCTCTGATTTCTATTCCATTAACAGTCTCTTGCATCTTGTCCAGTCTGCTGCTAAGCCCGTCAATGGCTTGTCTGATTTCTGCATTGTCTTTCCTCACTTCCCTCAGTTCCTGCCTCAGCTCTTGCATATTTCTCTGTAGATCCATCTGTATGGTTATGACATTTATTCTGAATTATTTTTCAGGAAGATTGTGCATGTCCATCCCATCAGGCTCCCTCTCTGGGTTTGTCTAGTGAGCTTTGTTTGTACCATATTCCTCTGTGTTTTCATGGCGATAGAAGTGGTCGCTGGTAGGCGCCATGTATGTCTCCTGGGTCTTTATGACTTTTAAAAGGAAAAAGAAAAAGAAAAGAAAAAATAAAAACGGCCCGCCGGCAGTAGATTCTATGAGGATGCTGTAGGTGGCGCTGCTGCTTTACTATTCTGCAGCTGTGGTTGCTCTGCCTGGCCGTTGTGGCTCTGGCCGGGGAGAGAATGAATGGGAGGCTGCTGATCTCTTTTAGGAATAGTTGTATTTGTTGTATTTTCATAAATATACATGGTTTGGGGAGATTTCCGCCACCCTGCTCATGCCGTCATCTTCCCGGAAGTAAAAGTGTAAGAGTTTAACTGGATCTGGGCTTTCTATATTTTTGGGTGACATAGGGGATCTAAGGGTCAGATTGTGAAGGATCTTTTGTGTCAAGATAAGGAGTGTGTCTCTATAATGGGGAGCCAGTGAAAGCTTTATAACAAAGGAGGAATAGGAGGGAAGTGAAAATTTAGAAAAAAGTGGTTTGAGCCCAGTTTGTAGGGCTGATTGGAAGAAGGCGAGGCAAGAATCAGGAATATTAGTGTGGAGGTTATCAAAGGAGTCTGAGGCCATTGGAAGAGAAGACGAGGAAGGTTGCAAGAGAAAAATCAACAAGATTTGCTGACTGACTGGATGGGGATGGCAAAGAAAAAGAATGAGAGAAAATTCTGGAAATTTAGAGCTGGGAAAATGTTGAGACTTCAAATTACTGGGGGAGTTAGAAGGTTTGAGCTGCCTTTTATTTATTTATTTTTTTGAAGTTGAAACATTGAGTTGCTGACATATTGTTATGATACAATAATTGGAAGTAGATAGGACTCGTGAGGCAGTAACACTTGGGGTTTGGAGCGTTACCCTCAGTGGTGGCATTTGGAAGCATGGATAGTGATAGAACCAACCCTAGGAAGAGGAAAGCGTAGTGATGAAGGCCACACAACTTAGAGAAGCCAGCATGAGAAAGCTGTTGACAGGCATTGTGGGTTAGGGACATTCTCAGTGCCTTTACCTTCTCTGCTTGATTACCAGGAAGTCTAAAATTAATCTGGTACCAAAATAGAATACTTGCCTTACCTTATCCCAAATAGCTGATACATCCCTCTTGTTCCTAATGATTTCAGATTTCACTTTTTCAGCTTAATTTTAATAATCTCTTTCACTTGAGGCTCTGTATTACAAGTTGACACAAACCTTTCTGAAGATAGGCAGAATAAAATGACAGACGAAAAAAAACAAGTGACATAAAATCATCTGAGGAGACAATGCAAAGAAAGTGAAATCTCTAATAGTTTCAGATGCCATAGGCACACAGGATAAGCACTGAAAGGCAGCCTTGCATTTTGCCAATTAGGAAACCATGCAACTTGAGAAATAAATAAAATGTTGGAAAAGCTTGGGGTTGGGGTGAAAATACCAAAGGAGACGGTAAACATGTGATAAGGAATCAACCATAAATGAATAAACACCATACAAAAATGACATATGAAAATATCTTGGGAGTTTTATCTTAAAAATCATGTCTTTACAAGTAGTGATTCTATAGCATCTCATTATGCTGATGGACAGTGACTGTAATGGGGTAAGTGGGGGGGACCTGATGAAGTGGGGAGTTTAGTAACCATAATGTTGCTCATGTAACTGTAGATTAATGATACCAAAAACAAATCATGTCTTTATAACACTGAGTGCATATCACCCCACACCCGTGAGGCAGGTAGCTGGCCCCCAGCTGCATTTTTGACAAGGCCTGCTTTGAGAATAGATTTAGAATTGGCAATGTCGAAGAGCAAACAACCTTTTCTACCTGCTGCTTATGTTCTCAAGATGGCATCTGTAGGGCCCAAACACACAGGCAGAAGGCTGACTAGAAGAAACCTGAATGCTTCTTACAAACACTACTACCTGAAGCTTCATTGGAAACAAAGAGAAAGGTATGTGATGTGCAAGACAAAATTAGACGAGAAAAATACTTTTTGTTCTGGCTGCATTAACAGTCACCAGAGTGACTGGCTTAAAAACACAGATAGACCAATGGAACAAAATCAAAGCATAGAAATGAACTCCCAGATATACAGTCAACTAATATGTGACAAGGGAGCCCAGAACACTCACCGGGGAAAGGATAAGCTCTTCAATAATCTTTTCATGATAAAAACTCTGGACAGTTCTTTGGGGTATGACTCCTGAAGCACAAGCGAGGAAAGCAAACATTAATAAGTGGGACAACATCAAACGAAAAAGCTTCTGTATTGCAAAAGAAGTAACAAAATGAAAAGGCAACCCACAGAATGGGAGAAAATGTTTGCAAATCATCTGTCTGAGAAAAGCTTGATACCCAAATTATGTAAAGAGCTCATACAAGTCAATAGCAGAAACCCCCAAATAATCTGATTAAAATGAGCAGAAGACATGAATAGACATTTTTCCAAAAAAGACATGCAAATGGTCAACAAGTACATGGAAAGGTGCTTGATACCACTAATCATCAGGAAAAGGCAAATCAAAACTACAATGAAATATCACCTCACACATATTAGAGTGACTTATAAAAATGATAAGAAACAAGAAGTATTGGCAAGGGTGTGGAGAAAACACAGCCCTTGTTCAGTGTCAGGCAGCATATAAATTGGTACAGCCACTATGGAAAACAATATGGAGGTTTCTCAAAAATCAAAGTAGAACTACCCTGTTGATCCAACAGTCCCACTTCTGGGTATATATCCAAAGGAAAGGAAATCAGGATCTCCAAGAGATCTGTGTACCTCCATGTTCACTGCAGCATTTTTCACACGAGCCAAGACATGGCAACAACCTACGTGTCTGTCTATGGATAAATTGATAATGACGACGTGGTATTTCACCCCTTGATGCCTATATGTGCTTCATTTTCTGTCTGAAGTGTCCTTTAGAGCAGAGGAAAACTGGGAGAATGTTGATTCTGTTCTCATAGATATTGGAAGTCTTGAAAGGAGTTGGTTTAGAAGTGAATTCAGATGATACCTTCCATGTGGATTGTGTTGAATTGGACTTCTGACTGGAATATCCTAGGAGGTCATTCACATCCTGTTGCCACTAATCAGCCCAGTTGCTGGCAGGATAATTGAACCACATGACCCATGTCAAGACATTTCCGCCATCTTAGCAACTAGACGGTGAACTCTTTATCCACCAACTGGGACTATATCATAAAGATTTGCCTTATGTTCTTCACTTACTTCTGGCTATAAAAACACTTCCTAGTTTTGAAAATCTAATTACAAATATCTTCATAATTGTTCCATTGTGAATATGTCGTTAGATGTTTTGTGTGCTAACATAAAAAAAGTCAAAGAAGGACTTCCGGGACTATGGCGTCGTGAACGGACCAGCAGAAAAATTCCTCCCAACATTATATTTATTCACGAAAATACAGCAAATACAACTATCCCCAAAAGAGAGACCAGAATACACAGGAAAGTGCACAGCGTACAGCTACACCAGTGAGAACTTGGCAGCCAGTGAGGCAGACGGGATACGGAGCAGTGACCCGGTGGGACCGAGCGCTCCCCCCCCCCACAGCTACGGCGGCCAGACACTCCGGACAGAGGACTCGGCACCCAGCAAGGCGGTACGGAAACGCGATCCAGCGAGACCAGAGTGCCCCTCCACCCCAGCACTCTGGCGGGAGTCCCGGCAAGGCGGGTAAGGTACGGAGCCGAGCGGACCGAGCGCCCCTCCCCCCCAGCGCTCCAGCGGGAGGAGAGGATTCAGAGCCGGGAGGGAGCGGAAGTCTGCACCGGGAGCGCCGACACACAGCCTGCGGTGTAGCGGAGATAGGAGAGACAGAGGGCACAGGGTCCCAGCCCGGAACGTGCAAGTTACCCGTGGCAGGCTCCGGGAAGGAAAAAGAAAGGAGAAAAAAGGGAAGAAAAGCGCGCGCTCTACCTGAGCGGTCTTAAAGAGACAGGAGCTCAGTAGAGGAGCCGGATAGCCCCGCAAACTGAGCCCAGCACGCTGGGAGTCCTGGGGAGCTTTGGACCCCTTGGCTGGCGACTGGGAAAGGGTGCCCGCCATTGAGACCCCCACGGAGGTCAACAGCTTACCATTCGGTCCCAACCAGGCCAGAACTATAGAGTGGCACTGGAATAGTGGAGCAACAGCGCCGCCCACAGCACTCGCGCGGAACCCACTCTCAGTGGCTTTTCTTTTTTTTGTTTGTTTGTTTTTTTGTTATTGTTCTTTCTCCCCTTTCTTTTCCTTTTTTTCTTTCCCTCTCTTTCAACAGCCTCCCATTCATTCTCACCCGGCCACAGCTTTAAAGGGCCATGTGGAGCGACGTGGCCGCGGCTCTGGAATAGTGGAGCAATAACGCCACCTACAGCATTCACACAGAAACCACCCCTGGTGGGCGTTTTGGTGTGGTTTTTTTTTTTTTTGTGGTTGTTGCTGTTTTCTTTTATGTGTTGCTGCCTTTTCTTTTTCTTTCTTTTCTTTTCCTTTCTCTCTCTCTCCTTTTACTTTTTTATTATTAGTAGAAATTCCTTTTTTTTTCTTTTCTCTCCTTTCTTATCTCTCCTTGCTACCAACAACCAATTCTATAGTCATGAGAAGACAGAAGAATATGATACAGACAAAGATTCAGACAAACACCGCCCCAGAAAAAGAAGTGGAAGGAATAGACATGCACAGTCTTCCAGAAAAAGAATTCAGAATAAAAGTCATAGCCATGCTGACGGATCTACAGAAAAATGTGCAAGAGCTGAGGGAGGAAGTGAGGGAAGTGAGGAAAGA
>JAQQAC010016209.1:129144137-129161873 GCA_029783875.1 Phataginus tricuspis | reverse complement strand
GAAGATGTGGTACATATACACAATGGAATATTACGCAGCCATAAGAAGAAAACAAATCCTACCATTTGCAACAACATGGATGGAGCTGGAGGGTATTATGCTCAGTGAAATAAGCCAGGCCGAAAAAGACAAGTACCAAATGATCTCACTAATATGTGGAGTATAAGAACGAAGGAAAAAAAAAAACCTGAAGGAACAAAACAGCAGCAGACTCACAGAACCCACGAATGCAGTAACAGTTACCAAAGGGAATGGAACTGGGAAGATGGGTGGGAAGGGAGGGATAAGAGTGTAAAAGGGGCATTACGATTGGCAGACATAGGGTGGGGGGGCACGGGGGGGACTGTACAGCTCAGAGAAGACAAGTAGTGATTCTCATCTCACTACACTGATGGACAGTGACTGTAATAGGGTTGGTGGGGGTGACCTGATGAAGGAGGTAGTTTAATCATCACAATATTGCTCATGTAATTGTAGGTTAATGATACTAACATAAAATAAATTGTTAAAAAAAAAAAAGTCAAAGAAATGCCATGGCTCTTGCTCTTATGGAATTTATATCTGAAACTAAGACGTTTGCATGGGGGACCTCTTGAAGAATATCACAAAAGTTATGAACACTCTTTTTTAATGCAAATTTATAGACAGAATTGTACACATAAATTTAAGGGAGATTATGAGAACATTGGTGTCTGTATTTTGACTTTTTGAGAGTCCATATGCCTGGATGAATCATCCTTAGTGAAGGGAAGTTAAATAGTTTATGTTCCACCCAAAATAGCTCTGTAAGCCTCATTTTTCTTATCTGTAAAATAACATAATATGACCCACTTTGTAAGGTAATTATGATAATTTAAGATAATGCGTGTAAAGAATTTCTTACGTCGTTCTCATGACAATTTACAGACCTTATACCCTTCAGGCGTTGTGGGTCTGTCAACAACATGCTACATCTGGCTGTGGTTGACCCTCAGTAAAGGACATCTATAATTGTACACTGTGTAAGTTCCATAAGAATCACATATTTTAAATAAATATAGTTATAAATTATATAATCAGGTCCTGCTAAAGAACAATACAGCAAAAGCTATGTTATTTTCTGTCTGACACTAGCATAATTTTAACTCTTTAGAACATCTCTTTTTGTCCTGACTCCTTAAAATAAACAGCCCCAAGTTCCTGTACTAGTGCGGGTAGTGACATGGCGGTACATACTCTTGGATTTTGAAAATCATCCTGAAGCATTACTGATATCCACTCACAGAAACTCATTCTTTGTTCTGTTTGGATATTTATAAATATGTTTTTACATTACATTGTATAGACTCTGCTTTGTAAGCTTAGCAACAGCCTTTGCACAAAACAATTCAGGAAGGACCTGACCTGCTAACAGAAACACTGATTTCTTTTTTTCTCCACTGTAAGAGTCAAGAAAGCATATCAAGTTATCTAAATAAAGTAACAGATGATACCAATACATATAATGGTAACCACTGAAGAACTCCTGTGTGTTTCTCTGTAAAGGAATGGTATAAAGAAAGCTAATGTCATTTCTTTCAAGTCCTAGGAACATCATGAAACTGCATGATTCAGTTGGAACATATGTCCTTTAGGCAAACAGAACATAATGACAGATTTTGACTGGATTTTCAGGGATTTTAAAGTCTCAGAGTAATAACTTGTATTTTTCCATTCTCAACTTATCAAAATGTGTTATAATAATGATTTAGATAGATAACATATATTTGAAAACCATATCTGATGTTCAGAAAAAATTGTATCTGTCACAGTCAAATATTAATCAGCGTTGGTGTGTGTGTGTGTGTTTGTTTTAAAATTTAGCTTAGTTAAACATACACGTGTGTGTATGGAAACAGGTTTTTGGTAGCAATATCGAATTGTATTAAATTTTCAGTATGAAAATATAATATCCATACCATGTGTTCCCTGTATGATTCCAATTATGGAGTGCCTTTAACAGTAAATGTAGATTGTAAGAACCCACAAGTGGAAACTGAATTGTCTACCCTGTAGCCAGTAACTGAAGACATCTAAATTAATCATTTTGAAGGGCAAAATAGCTAACTCTGGTAGACTGAGCATAAGCCCAGTAACTATTTGAATCCATCTTTGTGTTTTTTCTTTCTCTCAGAATTAGATTCTGAATATCATCTGCTTCTTTTTTAGTACCTACAGATTAAATAGAAATATACATGGTGGGGCCTCATCTCAGAGAGGTTTTATAGGCTTAGGATATGGAATGCTGTTGAGAATAAAAATGCATAAAAGTAAAGAACATTCCTCAAACAACCTTCTCAGAATAGACATGTGGGATTATATATGTCGGTATCTTTAGGAAACAAATGTTTAGTTTTCCAAATGAAAGAGATCTTTTGGTGTTCTTTGTCTGATTTAGAGGTCAAACAGCTTGCTTCAGTGTAAAAGTGTGCTATTTGACCTATATAGTGTATTTTTTAAGAAATAACATCTAAAAATCCAGAAATTGCACATAAAATTTCAGGTTTCTAGCATCTTTTGAAAAATAAGACTATTTGGCAATGCTGAAATAATATTCATTCCCATGTGACATTTATTCGGGGAAGCCAACCTCCTACTGACTACCCCTTTAAGTAGGACATGCATTTTCTGTTTCTTCCTCCTACTTGTCCTAGTCCCACATTTAAATTACATACCTGGACCCTGTAAACATTTAAGTTTGAGAGATCATTGTCTAAATATTCTGCAGGTTAATATATAAGGATATGTACTTTAGCACTTCCTGGAAATAAAACAGTAAAAATCCACTTATTAACACCCAGTACTCACCCTATAAAAATTCACCTTTGTCTCTAAAGGGAGGAGGAGTTCCCTCAGTGGAGCACACAATGGAATGCTATTTGGCTATAAACATGAACAAAGTAGGCTAAAAATGTGGAGCAAAAACAAACTAGAAGGATAAGGCAGATTGATTGTCCAGGGCTGGAGGGGGCAAGAGGACGTTTGGGGGTGATGACTTAGTGGTGCAGGGCATCTTTTAAGGAAATAAAATGTTCTACAGTTGATGGTGGTGATGGTTACACAACTTTGTGAATACACTAAGAACCAGTGACCTTTACACTTTAAATAACTGAATTGTATGGTATGCTAATTGTATCTCTATACAGTTGTCATAAAGAAAGAAAATAAGAAAAATCGTTCCATCTTAGGGAACCCTGAGTATCAGGGACCAGGCCAGACCTGAGGCCTATTTTATCATCATTTTATTTTTCAGTCTCTAGCCCCTTTCCGATTTAATAACTACAGTTGGTTCTTTTATGTCCTATTTCTCTATTCAGCAGTGAGAGATTTTTGTCACAAAAACTTCACGTTACAAAAACTGAATGCATTTAAGTGGATATGAATTGATGAAAACTGATCATTCATA
This sequence comes from Phataginus tricuspis, assembly GCA_029783875.1. Classification (NCBI taxonomy): domain Eukaryota; kingdom Metazoa; phylum Chordata; class Mammalia; order Pholidota; family Manidae; genus Phataginus; species Phataginus tricuspis. The sequence goes on along the minus strand of JAQQAC010016209.1, from coordinate 129,158,449 downwards.
TTAACATGATCTCTTGCAAGATGTTTTCTGACTTTGCCAGATAAAGGTCGCACTCCCCTTCTGTGGCTCCTTTGGCCACACATTTAAAAAATGTGGAGATAGGAAGGGAGATGGGCTGGTTCACAAACACAAATGCAGACTTCAGCTGCAACTTACCCCTCTGGCCCCTCCAGCTGCCAGTGTTGCCGGCCCAGCACACTGGTATGCAGCAGGCACTTCCTGCTAATGTAGTGTAGTGTAGTATAGAACGCTCTGATTCCTCCTGGTGGAAGTGCAGAGGGCCATCAGTTCTCTTCGTATGGATATTTGTATTTAAGATAGATCACTATGTAGAAGATATTTTCCCCTAAGATTCTAAAATCTTAAATGTATGACCAATTTCATATAATCTATAGTGTCTGTAGTCCATGAATTAGAAAGTAACATTTTTATATGCATGGATTGAGAAGTGAATGCAGAGAAAAATGATATAAATAATATCAAAATCAATTTTCTCCAAGCACCGATATAAATTGCATTTTGCTATGCTTTATCAAAGTCCTGATTACATTGTCACACCCGAGATTTCTCAGCAGATATGCCTGCACTTTGAAATGAAAAGGCAAACCCAACTGACGGCCTAATATATTTTAATATGTGATTCAATTGCTAATTAAAATGAGCAGGGGATAAGAATAAGATTGAAAAATGGACATGCCCATGCAACAAGTGAGTGGCCATTGGGATGTTGTGTCAGGAACCAGAAACTCAGAGCAAAGATCATAACAGATGATGCCTCCTATCACACCTATCACTCAGGAAATTACAAGAGTTTTTGGGAGTTGTGTGCCAGGAACCAGGGACAAAGACAAAATATATATTTACTTCTTATTATATCTCAATATCACAGATACCAAGGTTGCTGCTTTACTTGTTGAGCCTACAGGATCTATGAGAGCACTTTATGGCCAAAATAAGGTCATAAGATCATGTTTGCACCTCTGGAAATTAAAGCACACTATTCTAGGCCCTATAGAACAGAAATTAATAAGATATAGATCATCACCCCTCCTCCCAAGCACCAGGGAGAATACCTAATGTGATATGTGAGATTATAACAAGATGTAATTAAATGAATACTGCCATAGAAATATAAGGACATAGTAACTCTGTAATTATTACTAGAATGGAGAAGCTGAACTAATGCCATCATTCTCTGCTATTGTTGTTAAGTGTTTATCTTTTCCTATCTCAAGGACTCCCCTTTGTTTATTAGAAACCTTTTGATATTTGAATGGTGGTGTATTTTCCAATGTACCTAGAGTAGCAAAAGCCCAAAAGATATCCCCATATATGAGAAATAGTAGTGAAGGAGATTTCTAACGTGAGGACCCCAAGTAAAACTCCTAGAGAGGGAGCACGGTATAGATTCTGGTTCAGGACGAAGACTAGAGTCAGACTGCTTAAATTTAAATCCAGATTCCTCCTCACTAGTTAAAGAACTTGGAGCCTGTTAACAAACCCTTGTGTTTCAGTTTTGCCATCTATAAAGTGGGTATAATAGTAGCACTTATTTTAATTCATAATGTTTCAAGTGTAACTACCCAGTCAAAAAAATACATACTTGCATAAATATGCAAGTAAATAGATACAGTAATGTTGGACAGAGGGCTTTTTATCTTGGTTCATCCACACAGTGAAATATTATATAGATATTAAAAATGACAAAATATATGCAAATGTATATATTTTAAACAAAACTATATATTTACATGGAAAGAGAAAAGCAGCAGATTACAAACATTTATGCTGTGTGATCTCATTTTAATATGTAGCTGAGTATATACATGCAGAAAGGACCTTATTAATCACAGGGGACAATAAAACCTCCAGAGGTATATACATAACAAAATGTCATGGTACTTTCGGTGGCAGGATCAACAGTGAGTTTTTTCCTTCTTTTTGATTACCTGTATCTTATCAGTTTTCTGTAATAGACAAGCAAAACATCTGTGATACTTAAAAAAATCTTTTGAATTTTACAAAGAAAAAAGATGTTTTTGAGTTTCCCACTTAGATGACTATAGGGAAGACAATGACACCATTTCTTTGTGGGGAATATAGGGAAGTTAAGAATCAGGGAGCAGGTCCAATATATGAATCAGACTCCAATGAGAAGCTAGGCCTGTTTGCCACACCATTTCAGCTCAATTTATGTCTCTTTAAATACAGATTTCAACAAAATGTTCTTGTTTAATCTAGCTAGAAAGCAAAATTAATAGTTTGACTAAAAGTTTCAGTATTTCTAAGACTTTTACATGCCTTTGAATAAAAGGTTTTTGATTCTTCTTGCCCTAGAATCCAAGGATGTGCTGCTGTCCTCCCAGCACACAAGTCATCCTGGAGACAGACTCCTCCGTGCAAATCCGCTGAGCCCAAGTCAGGCAGAGTGGGGCTTTCCAAAGGACCTCACCAAGTATAGGCGAGGATGCCTTGAAAAGGAGCTTGCAGGAGTCAGCATGCCTGATTAACTTGAGCAAGCTTTGCTCCCTCTCACAGCGGGCTCCTTCCAGAGCCCTCTCTCCATCATGACCAGTCTGCCTATCTCCCACCACCAGGTGGCTGCCTCCTAGACACCCAGATCCTCTTGTGGGCTTACCTCTGCTGTGCACTATGGAGGACACTAGCCACATGTGGTCTTTTAACCTTTAAGTTTAAGTTAATTCAATTTAAGTAGAATTTGAAAGTCCATTCCTCCATCTCACTAGACTTATTTCAAGAGCTCAGTAGTCAAATGTGGCTAGTGTCTACTCTACTGGACAGCATAGAATCTGCCATCCTAGAAAACTCTTGGACAGTGCTGCTCTAGAGTCTTGACCAAGAATTGGTCCCCACCATCAAGCGTCCATAAGACCCTACTACAGTTCCGCTTTGTGTTATGAAGACTGTATTTTTCCTCCCAGTGATTTGATCGGTGCCAGGAATCACATCCTCTTTCAAGTGACACACTGCTCCCTGTGTCCATCCTCTAGCGTCACCTTGGTACTGATTCATTTTCTATCCCTTCACCATAGAGCAACTGTAACTGTCACCCAACTGAGGTCATCCACTTCAATAATAAGGCTGTTATCTCACAGCAGATTCCATGCAGACTGAAGCCCTCCCTGAATCCCTCTCTTTGGAGGAGAATTCCACAAATGGGAGGCTTGTCTCATCCAGCAGTGCTGAAGGAAATTAGCTAGGTGTCCATTTATAAATAAGCCATGCCAATATTTTGCTTTGTTTTTCTATAGGAGTCTTGCTGCACACCCATGATCCTGCTGTGACTGTGCAGTCATTACGGACTGGATTCTATTAACTTCCTCTGATCGTTGGTCAGATTTTGCATAACACAGAGATTTCACAGTAAGCCAATCACCTGGTGGAACTCTTCTGCAGCTTGGGAGGCTGTAGCTACTGAAAGGAACTTCTTTCTGGCCTTTTGGCTTACAGTTCTCACCAAATTCATAAGCATGAATTATCCCACAGTGTCACTTTGTGGAGAGTATTTTGTTTCAACTACAGAGAAGTTTCTTAAATGACTCAGCCTTTCTAGAGGCTTTTTTTCACCTCCCACATGCCTGGGGTGCTCATTAAAAACAAAATGATCTAGATTAATTCCTTACTTTCTTAAAGTGGCCCCACTGAGTCACAGATTCAAAGGCTTTAGTGCCATGGCCTTCAAACTTTTGAGCATGACCCTCTAGTGACCCAGTGTGTACATGCACATACATGACCCAGAAGTGCCAAACGAATACCCTCCCTCACTTCGTGTGATGAACCCAAGAATATTCTACTTATTTTGTTCCATCAACTTTTTAGTTTTAATTTCTTATTTCATTACAGAATGATGGATTACAAACTGGCCTAGTATACTGGTTTGGACTGTTGTGTTTGTTAGGCAAGAAAAACCTAAATTAAAGTAACGTAGGTAAAGGCGGTATGTTTTGGAAGACTGTGAAGTGTTTGTAAAAATGAATGAAGAAATGAACAACCAAGCTTCCAGAAGGCAATAAGCAAAACACTATGGGACTAGAAGCAGGGGCTTGACCTCTGTCAGAACCTGCCACTGTTCCTTCATTTTTTCTCTCTTTACCTCTCTCCCCTCCATCTCTCTCCAGTCTCCCATTCTATTTTTATCCATCTTTTTCTTCTGCTTCTGAGTGTTGGTACCCTTCCCCGTGAAGCTAAGTATATGACTAGTAGAGGAATTTGAGAAATCTCAGGGAGAAAAACTCTGACTGGACTACCTTGGACACCTGCTCTCTCCCCAAAGTGACAAGTGATCCGTGTGGCTAGCTTAGTCATGTAAGCAAGTGGAAGCACTCATTTGACACATGGACAGTACAAGAAGAAGCAGTTTCTGCAAAGAAAAGATGCTAGCACATATATCATAATTAAGAGACTCATTGGAAGCCAGATAGGCATGTCAATTTATGAAAACTATCTTACCCATGGGCTGCCTAGCAAACACACACCTTCTTCCTGTAATATGCTTGTAAAACTACCCCTTTTCACATTATCATTAGTACCAAGAATAATGCAATTTTCCCACATGCAGCCATAAACATTCCCAGGCTTTGTCCATGAGAGAAAACCCCAATTTGGTCATACATAGCCACAGCATCGTCTACAAGTCCACATCTCTAAATGACCTCTATCCCCTTTGACCGAGTTCAAATTTGGTTCCTTATGGTCCTACACCCTATGATGAATGATAGTCATACACCTTATGAGAAAATGTTGAGTGTAACCATCCACAAGGTAACCAATATATAACAGTGGAAGAATAAAGTAGCAACAAAAACTCCCATTCCGATAAAGGTAAAAAAAGAAAGCATACACGGGTGCATATAGTTCACTCCTGTCGGCCACGTTCATTGCTTATGCGGGTTATTTTGACCAGCAGATGCGTCAAAACTTGTTCACCACCTGGTCCCATCACCTACAGCAAGCCAATATCCAGTTTCGCACAGACATTGCCAGGGCGGAATACCTGTCCAATGCCGATGAGCGTCTTCGCTGGCAAGCCAGCTCCTTACCTGCCGACGACCTGTGCACGGAGAATGCCATCATGCTCAAACGGTTCAACAGGTACCTGCTGATCATTGACCCCTCTGGACAGGCCACCGAGTTCATCATGAATGAGTACAAGGACCACAAGATCACACGGACCAGCTTCCTGGACGACGCCTTCAGGAAGAACCTGGAGAGTGCCCTGAAATTTGGCAACCGCCTGCTGGTCCAGGACATGGAGAGCTATGACCCAGTTCTGAATCCAGTACTGAACTGTGAAGTCCGGCGAACAGGGGGGAGAGTGCTGATTACCCTTGGGGACCAGGATATAGACCTGTCGCCGTCGTTTGTCATCTTCCTGTCTACCCGAGACCCGATCATGGAGTTCCCCCCAGACCTCTGCTCCCGGGTGACTTTCGTCAACTTCACAGTCACCCGCAGCAGCTTACAAAGCCAGTGTCTGAATGAAGTGCTTAAAGCAGAGAGACCTGATGTGGATGAGAAATGGTCTGATCTTCTTAAACTTCAAGGGGAGTTTCAGCTACGGCTCCGTCAACTAGAAAAATCTCTGCTATAAGCCCTGAATGAAGTGAAAGGGCACACCTTGGATGATGACACCATCATCACAACTCTGGAGAATCTCAAGAAGGAAGCGGCCGAGGTGACGAGGAAGGTAGAGGAGACCGACATCGTCATGCAGGAGGTGGAGACGGTGCCGCAGCAGTACCTGCCGCTCTCCACGGCCTGCAGCAGCATCTACTTCACCATGGAGTCCCTGAAGCAGATACACTTCTTGTACCAGTACTCCCTCCAGTTCTTCCTGGACATCTATCACAACGTCCTATACGAGAACCCGAACCTGAAGGGCCTCACTGACCACACGCAGCGCCTCTGCCTCATTACCAAGGACCTCTTCCAGGTGGCATTTAACCGGGTAGCCCGAGGCTGCATCAGGACCACATCACCTTCGCCATGCTCCTGGCCAGAATCAAACTGAAGGGTACTGTCGGGGAGCCAACCTATGATGCCGAGTTCCAGCACTTCTTGAGAGGGAAAGAGATCGTCCTGAGTGCTGGCTCGACGCCCAAGGTCCAGGGCCTAACTGTGGAGCAGGCCGAAGCGGCTGTGAGGCTCAGCTGTCTCCCTGCCTTTAAAGATCTGATTGCAAAGGTTAAGGCCGACGAGCAGTTTGGCATCTGGTCGGAGAGCAGCTCTCCTGAGCAGACGGTGCCGTACCTGTGGAGTGAAGACACCCCTGCAACACCCATTGGGCAAGCCATCCACCGCCTGCTGTTGATCCAGGCTTTCCGCCCTGACCGCCTGCTGGCCATGGCCCACATATTTGTTTCCACCAATCTTGGGGAGTCCTTCATGTCCATCATGGAGCAGCCGCTGGACCTGACCCACATCGTGGACATGGAGGTAAAGCCCAATACTCTAGTCCTAATGTGCTCTGTGCCTGGTTATGATGCCAGTGGGCATGTTGAAGACCTGGCTGATGAACAGAACACACAGATCACTTCCATTGCAATCGGCTCGGCAGAAGGCTTCAACCAAGCAGATAAGGCAATAAATACAGCTGTGAAGTCAGGCAGGTGGGTGATGCTGAAGAATGTCCACCTGGCGCCGGGGTGGCTGATGCAGCTGCAGAAGAAGCTGCACTCCCTGCAGCCGCACACCTGCTTCAGGCTCTTCCTCACCATGGAGATCAACCCCAAGGTGCCGGTGAATCTGCTCTGGGCAGGCAGCATCTTCGTGTTTGAGCCTCCCCCAGGGGTGAAGGCCAACATGCTGAGGACATTCAGCAGCATCCCTGTCTCGCAGATATGCAAGTCGCCCAACGAGCGTGCACGCTTGTACTTCCTGCTGGCCTGGTTCCACGCCATCATCCAGGAACGCTTACAATACACACCCCTGGGGTGGTCCAAGAAGTATGAGTTTGGGGAATCTGACCTGTGGTCAGCCTGCGACACGGTGGACACGTGGCTGGACGACACAGCCAAGGGGAGGCAGAACATCTCACCGGATAAGATCCCATGGTCAGCACTGAAGACCCTGATGGCGCAGTCCATCTACGGCGGACGGGTGGACAATGAGTTTGACCAGCATCTGCTCAGCACTTTCCTGGAGCGCCTGTTCACGACAAAGAGCTTCGACAATGAGTTCAAGCTGGCTTGCAAGGTTGATTGGCATAAAGACATTCAAATGCCTGACAGCATCAGGCGAGAGGAGTTTGTGCAGTGGGTGGAGCTGCTCCCCGACACGCAGATGCCCTCCTGGCTGGGCCTGCCCAACAATGCTGAGAGAGTCCTCCTCACCACGCAGGGAGTGGACATGATCAGAAAGATGCTGAAGATGCAGATGCTGGAGGATGAGGACGACCTGGCCTATGCAGAGACGGAGAAGAAAACGAGGACGGACTCCACGTCCAACGGGTGCCCCGCCTGGATGAGGACACTGCACAGTACTGCCTCCAACTGGCTGCACCTCATCCCCCAGACGCTGAGCCATCTCAAGCACACAGTGGAGAACATCAAGGATCCCTTGTTCAGATTCTTTGAGAGGGAAGTGAAGATGGGAGCGAAGCTGCTTCAGGATGTCCGCCAGGACCTCACCGACGTCGTGCAAGTGTGTGAGGGGAGGAAGAGGCAGACCAACTACTTGCGCACACTCATCAACGAGCTGGTGAAAGGGAGCCTTGGAGCTGGTCACACTACACAGTACCCGCGGGCATGACCGTCATCCAGTGGGTGTCCGACTTCAGTGACAGGGTCAAACAGCTGCAGGACATCTCCCTGGTGGCTGCGTCTGACAGTGCCAAGGAGCTGAAGAACATCCATGTGTGCCTGGGCAGCCTATTTGTGCCTGAGGCGTACATCATGGCCACTAGGCAGTACGTGGCCCAGGCCAACAGCTGGTCCCTGGAGGAGCTCTGCCTGGAAGTCAATGTCACCACCTCCCAGAGTGCCACCCTGGATGCCTGCAGCTTTGGCGTGACTGGGCTGAAGCTCCAGGGGGCCACGTGCAGTAACAACAAGCTGTCGCTGTCCAGCGCCATCTCCACAGTCCTCCCCCTGACGCAGCTGCGCTGGGTCAAGCAAACAAATGCAGAGAGAAAGGCTAACGTGGTGACCTTACCCGTGTACCTGAACTTCACCCGCGCAGACCTCATCTTCACGGTAGACTTTGAAATCACTACCAAGGAGGACCCCCGCAGCTTCTACAAGCGCGGTGTTGCAGTCCTTTGCACGGAGTGAACCCCCTTTTCTAGCCCCTCTCCTGTAAGAGTAAAGCTCAATATTGAATATTTATCCATTATGAAAGTGTTTGGAAGGATGGACTTGTCAAAAGGAAGTTGTTGGCCTGAGGTTGGAGACAGAAAGAAGTCTGACGGTTGGGAACAGGAGCTCAGAAGGGTCTGCATACGTACGTGTGTTCAGATGGTCAATGGCATGACTTGCTTGTGAAATAAAACACTAAGCATGAAAAAAAAATGAGTTGAAGGCAGTCCTTCATTGACTAATTTTTGACTGTAGAAGGAATGATTTGATCAGCAAGTTTCCTCATTCTAGGTTCTGCTCCCGTTTTCCAAGTCCTGCAAGGCTGTTCCTGATGAGATAATCAGGCTGAATTCTAGGCTACATGCTTTGTTAAGGTCTGGTCAGTTTCTCCCTCCCTTGATCACAAACTGTGACTAGGGAAGTATGTGATGTAAGAAAACGGTCAATTCCGTGGAAACTATGAGTTCAGGGCAGAGGAAGGAGAATAACACAGGCACAGTCACTGAGGGCATTGTGGTGAGCCAGGCAGTGACCCCCATCTTATGCCCACTACTGTTATGAATGAATTGAACAAACATTTATTGAATGCATGTTGTGTCTGATTCCAACTCTGAAGAGGATTATGGCATTTGGTGACCTTATCAAGAAATGCACTACTGAGGGAAGCCAGAAAACACTGGACAGACTGCAGGGCCATGTCAGCACTGCCATGTGAGTGATTCCCAAGGCTGGAGATGCAATTGCAGCCCCGAGAGGGTGAATGAAGGGTCCAAACTGAGAAGTAATGCAAGAAATAAACCAGGAAAAAGGATGGACACGTCAGGACAAATCAAGGAAAAATGGTGAAGGACTTTAGTCATGAACATGGCTAGGGACTTGGCACTCCCTCTTGCTGTGCCGCAGGTGTAAGAGGCTAAATCAAATAGCATCATAGTCACGGGTGCACAATGTGCCAAAATAAAATCCAATTTTATAATCTATACTGTGCCAAGATTCTTGTGTAAGATACAGCAGTGTCCTCCCTTTTAGGAGTTTTGCCTCATGCCCTGTGAAATGAGCAAGAGCACAGTGCAGTAGGGCACAAAGTAGTATGGTGTGGTGAAAAGAATCAGAATCTAGAAAGGAGAAAAATGGATTTATTGGTTAATTTCTTAATTTAACAGATATTTATCGAGTGCTTATTATATTCCAGGCACTGTCCTAGGGGCTGGAGATTCAGCTATGAATAAGACAAGGCTCCTGCCTTCCTGGCTTAGATTCTAGGTGAGCAAGTGAGGGACTGGTGATATATGCAGTTACCTCCCCAGGGTCTCAGCTGAAGAAGGATTCTCTTCAGTCAGTCCCTCAGCTCCTCTCCAGTTCCTCACACCCTAATGCAGTACCCCTTGTTAACAGACCACTCAAGCTGGTACGCTAAGTGGCCCCATGGAGGTATGCCTAGAATACCAGGGGAGGTGAGGGAGCAGGGACTGGCTGCCTTAGCCTCAGCACTGGAGTCTGTATTGGGAGGTAAGCAGTTGGGTGTACTTTGGGGCTCAATTCTAAATTCCTGGGGGACAGGGACTTTGGACTTTGGTTCATACATGTATGTAATCACACAGGGCTTTGGGGATTGCCCAGCACTTAGCAAACATTAAAAATTTATCAAATGAATGAGTGAATCCATGGAGATGAGCTCACTGTGGCATTTGCTTGCACAGTATGATAAGACAGATCACTAGTCAAAAAGGGAAATAGTCAAACAGGCACTTGATGGCATAGGGATTAAAGTGTAGGGGTTAAAGATTTTAGAGACACAGTCTTATAAACAAATTATGTTTTTAATCTATTTTCCACAAATTTGTTCAGTCTTTGATGTACCAAAAATACCAATGGTTTTAGCAATCATGTCAAGTTGGCTTCCTAACCTCAGATAGATAATAGATAGATAGATAGATGATAGATGATAGATAGATAGATAGGTAGAATTTAGAGGCTCTTATGAAACAGGCCAAGACATCAGAGAACCTGTCTCTCAGCAGTGACAGTTCCAAATATTTGCTGGGTTCTTTTCCATCACTTCAGACACATCATCTAGTTAATCTTCAGTATCTCTTCCCTACTGCTGAAACGGATTGTGATAGTACTTTTAGCATTGTTAAAGCAGGTGTGTTAGCAACACGCTCTTTCCCGGGACCAAACCGGAGTAGGCATTTGATAGCTATGGAGTCTCTCCACTGTCCTTGTTTAATTATTTGGGTACTATGGAGAAACAAAAAAAAAATCTAAAGTATACACTTATTTGGATCTTGTTTGTATGCCATTTTTTTTTATCTTAGTACCATGTTTATTGTTGTATATGTTAATAGAAGTAATCAGTCAGGTTTTAACCAAAGACTGTCCTAGATCTGTCAGCCTCTACCCAGGCTTGGCCCCAGACATTTGCCCACTTTGTAAAATCAGGAAAAGGAGCGTAGCCTGACAATGTGTTAGAATGATTCACCTGCAGAACCAGTACTCCACATGCTCTTGTGTGACACACCGAACCAGGGAACCCGAGGATCCATGACTAGTGGCATGCATATACGTTGGAAAGTGGGGGTTCTCATGACTGGCCCCTTTTGCCAGGGACTTCTGGAGAGAGGTCCCTTGTCTGTGGCATGATCTCGGATACACCAGGCTCCCCAGCCCCGTTTCCTGCCTCATCCCTGCTGTTAGCTCTGCTGTGAGAGCCTGCAGGCTTTTCTGCCCTCCCCGCCCCCTCCCTTTCGGTCAGCTTTTCCTGCAGGAGCTGTCCTGCCTCTGCAGTCTTTGTTCTCGGTCTGGAAACTTTCTTCCCAGGGTGGTTCTCTAGGGTTTCTACTCCCTTGAATTCTGACCTCTACTTGGGGTCCTACTGAAGTTTAATATTCTCAGAGGTCATTTTGTTGAGAATTTCTGGCCTCCAGCTCCTCGGGGAAGGGAAGACTGCCAATCTGAACCCACCGTGGGCCATCTTTGCTTCCTCTTCTCCCCCCATCTCTCCTCTCCTCTACCTGGCTCCAAGCATTGTATATGGCCAGTACTGAGTCGGGGCTTGTAATAATTTCATTTTAGGAATCATATCTGACTTGTTCACCATATCATTGTCTTTTTCTTTCAATTGATGTTGGGGGAATATGGTTGCCTTCAGTGTCACCATTTTTTAAGTGATGAAACCGAGACTCACAGAAGTTAAAAAAAACGGTTTTATCTAATAACACACAGTAAGCTAGTGACACAGTCGGACTTCCCATTCTCCTGCACCTCTTCCTTCAACCCCACCATATCAGGCGCTGATGTTTCTGTTTTGTGTTAAAAAGATCCATAAAAATGTGCATTAAGCTTTCTTGTGACTGTTAAAGCCACTTAAAATAATCCTTATTTATTTTAAAGACAAATTTTTAAGCAAATGTTTATTTAAAATTTATTTCCAATTATGGGATATGATGCCTATTACTACTGTGTTTCCAGGCATTTTTTCCCATCTGTGCGGTAAGGCTAGAGCCCAGTGCCTTTATGAAAATTCTGACAATGGCCTGTCTGCTCCGTCTCCTGGGAAGAATGAGGGAAAGTGCTTTTCTATTATATAAAATAACGGAAGAAACCCTTGTAAAAATGAAGAGAGAGAAGAAGGTCAGAATAGGAATGTGGGACAGAGGATTCTGATTCCCTAATGGGTCAGATGAATCCTAATAATGCAATCAGATTTCTGCAGTATATAAAGTCTATGAATTTCATATAAAACATAGTTCTTAACTTCCAGGAATGTATACTGGACCAGGAAAGTAAATATGCAGAACTTCAATATTCACCACCTCAATAAACATTTATTATACGGAAGGCATTGTTCTAGATGGAGTTGGTGGACAGAGGATATAGTGGTGAATGAAGGAGACAAAATCACTGCTTTCCTGGAGCTTATATTGTTGTTGAGGCAGTCGGGCAATAAGCAAAACCCAAATTATATGTTAACAGTTAATAAGGAACAGAAAGTAAGGAGGAGGAATGAACAGGGACAGGGAGGCATGGTGTTTTATTTAGGGCACTCAGAGGATACAATGATTAGGTGACATTTGATGAGGAATTTGAATGAAGCAAGGAAGTAATACATGAAGATTTGGAGGTGTGGTTTGCAGAATAGTGACCCCTAAAGGCATCCACATCCTAATCCTGAGAATAGACAAACAGGGTACCTCACACGGCAAAAAGGACTTGGCAGATGTGATTAAGTTAAGGATCTTGAGATAAGGAGATTATTCTGCATTATCAGGGTAGATAACAAGGGAAACCCTTGGAAGATTTGGGCTGAAATGATCGGGGTAGGTTAACCGGGGGAGTTAGCATTTTTGCTGAGTGCAGGAGAAACAGGAGTCTTGAACAGATACATCACATACAAGAGTACAGCATGAGCAGAAGAACAGTTGTAGACAGTTCACAGAAAGATCTGAGATAGAATTAGACTAGTTTACATGGAGAAGCACTGCAGAGGCCAGGGTGGGGTAGCCTGCAATGCCAAGGTAAGAAATCTGGCTTGTTAGTAAATGAGGGGCCGGTGACTGTAAGTGAAGGGAGTAGAGCGAAATATGATCAAATAGGTTTTAAAGAAGATTTAGCTGGTATATTATGAGTTCAGTGTATATGAGACTAGACTCAGGGACATGGTTTAGGAAGCTGTGACCACGGTGCATATGAAACTGAGTGCAGTGCTAAGGTAATTTTCCTGATAATCTGAGGGAAAACATAGTGCTGTTAATTCTGAAGAATAGATTGAATGCCTACACTGATGGCCCTCTTCCATGTCACCTGTGTGGATTAAGGCAGCTGAAACAGCAGGTTGGATTTTTTCCCTTAAAATGAGATTTAGAAACTCCAGTTTCTAATTAGAAGCCTTCACATTATCACTGATCATAAATTTAAATGAAAACTCTTCTCCTCTGTTGCTTCATATAGTCCCATTTGGGAGACAGTAGAAAGAAAAACTGCTAATGTTCTTCATGAAAATATTTATTCCTGTTTTGTACTGCTACGTAAAATGACTTTTTCTAGGAGTATCTCACATTTATAGGAAAATATCAAAATTGAAGGACGTGAAAATATGAATACATATTCCACTTGAATTATAAAGTAAATATTTTAATTAAGTTCAATTTAAGTAAAAGATACCATATATTGGACATCCATGGGCAAAAAAAGAAAACAACAAAAAACACAAACATTTACCTAAACCTCACACACACATACAAAAATTAACTCAAAATGGCTCCTGGTATTGAATGTAAAATGTAAAACTATAAAAAATTTTAGTTGACAATGTAGGAGAAACTCTTCAGAACTTATGGCTATGCAATTTAAAACTTTTGCTCTGTGAAGTACTGTTAAGATGATGAAAAGACAAGCTAGCAAGTGGGAAATAAATATTTGGAAGCCATGTATCTGACAACAGACTAGTGCCTAAAATACATAAGATTTCTCAAAACTCAACAGAAGAGAAACAAGCAAACCAATTTAAAAATGGGCAAAAAAGCCCAATAACCTTGAAGGAATATTTCACCAATAGGACATGAAAAGATGCTCAGTATCATTACCCATTTAGGGAAATGCAAATTAAAACCACAATGAAATATCATTATACACTTATCAGAATGGCTAAAATTTTTGAAGTGATAACACCAAATGTTGGTGAGGCTATGGAGAAACTGGTGGGAGTATAGTACTCTGGAAAACAGGCTGTCAGTTTCCTTAAAAGCTAAACATGCTACTACCATATGATCCAGCAATTGCAGTCCAGGCAATTATATTATCCATGAAAAATGAAAATTTATGTTTGCACAAAAACATATACACAAATGTTTATCACACCTTTATTTATTTATTTATTTATTTACTCTTTCTTTTTACAATTTATTTTATTTTAGTATCATGAACCTACAATTACTTGAGCAATATTGTGATGATTAAACTACCCCCTTCATCAGGTCCCCCCCACCAACCCTATTA